>CM038713.1:11118645-11153645 GCA_021613375.1 Megaleporinus macrocephalus | reverse complement strand
GAGCACTGCTGGGCTCAGTAAGTTAGTGATTACTGATTAGCCGGGCGGTCCAGCGGGGCGGTCTGTCTGTCCTTGGCTGTGAAAACAACATGAAAGGGAAGCCGTCTGTTTTGTGAGGTGACTTGAAAGCGGGCGAGCTATCGGGACGTTAGCCTTATCAACGGCCGGCGCTCTAGAGCTGAGCTATATGAAGCAACAAGGGCAGCGAGTCTCCAGCGGGGAAGATAACTAGTGCATACTTCAGCACCTATTTGCATGAACCTGGGTAACGAGGACAGAGAGAAGACAGGGAAGAGAGAGAGAGAGAGAGAGAGAGAGAGAAGGAGAGGGAGAGAAGGAGGGAGGGGAAAAAATATTAAATGAAAACTGAATTAGAAAGTGGGGCAGAAGAAGCGGGCGCCGGTGCCAGCCGCACTCCAAATGCCTCGTTTGAGTGGCGCGGCCGGGGAGCCTGGCACGGGACCGCCATCGGCCGGCACGTCTGCTCAGACGGGCTGTCCGCGGTCGGGGACGAGGGGGAGAGAGAGAGAGAGAGAGAGAGAGAGAGAGAGAGAAGCGCGTGAGTGAGGGGTCAACAGGTGCACAGAAAAACTTGGTCAAGGAAGGCTATGAATGTAAAAGAAGGACAAACGCAGGGTTTATGGCCAGCAGACGAGGGAGGCCGGCAAAGTCAAAGAAAACTAACACAACAATACAAACACACGCAGTGGGATCCACGTCGCCGCTCCGCTCCGCTCCAAAGATCCGTATCGTTACACTACTCCTTCGGAAAGTTACAGTCAGCCTTTCCGCTGGCCTTGTGACATTATTTGAGACGTAGATAGATCAGTGGAAAAATGACTTTCCCCAAACAGGGAGAAGATAAAGCTCTGCGCGGATGACCACTGCACCAGCGTCACAGGTCACCGTCCTCCAAAGACCAGATTCACTGAGCAATCCCAACAACCTCACCAAACCATACCGGACACCAAGACTGGAATTTAAATATTCATCAGAGTACAATACGTGCATTTTCACCCGTAAGAACATCAGATCTGATTAGAACAGAGGTAAATAATCATACATACAATATAAAGTAGTACAAATATCTTATTGTGAAAGAAGTAGATCAGATCTTGAGCTCCAGTTTAAAGAAGTGTAGTTCCAGATTTCTCCTGGACGCCCCAGACATTGTATAATTGTATTGAGTTCCTTCAGCAGCAATCTTGATTTAGTTTAATGAAGTACTAAGTAGTCACGATTAGGGCTGGGGCGACGCGGTGACGTAATCGACGTAATCGTTTATTAAATTTATTTATGTCGATTAGCAAAAAATAAATAAAAGATGGCCACGCCCACTGAAAGCAGGGACTCAGCAACACATCCAGTAGAGGGCAGTTCGGAATGCATCAAACATGGTGACGGTGGATGAGCTCGTAGTTCTTTATTTACTTCAAAAACTACTAAAAACGACTGTTTTTGCAATTTTTTGCTATTTCGGGGAATTTCTAATGAACGTGTAGAACCTCTCTTCAGAAAGTTCCACCGTTTCTTCTTCGTCGTGTTCGTGTGAAAGTGGTCGCGTCTCGCACTGCCCCCACGCTCTCCAGCCGCATTGCTCCATCCCGTCCGTATCCATAAGCTAACCGTTTCCTAATCGTCCAGTGTAGAACCTGAGACTGTTCTCGATACTGAGAGTTTTAAAACACACGTAGGTTCACACACTGGTTCTCAAACGACTCTCTGAGGCGTGTAGGCTATGTGTCATTTGTGCCTCTATAAGTCAAATCAGAACGTAGACTCTTAATCATTTAATACATATATATATATATATATATATATATATATATATAATGCAAAAATTAGTCATTAGATTAATCGACTAATCGAAAAAAATTATCATTCGATTAATTGATTATGAAATTAATCATTAGGTGCAGCCCTAGTCACGATACATATACAAACATACGTGTGTAACTCTTGTGTTTAACAATATAAGACATTATTAATAAATGGACTGCATATGTTACTAATACTGTATATGCTAGGTTTGTAAGGTTTCTGGTGCCCAGCTTGTAAATAAGATTAAGATGTGTTTGGACATCTATGACATATATACATATCTAGATATTAACAAATACATCCAATATTGAGTGCTTTCGTATATGTACACAACATACACTGTCCAAAGAATTCATTTTGCCTTTAATTTTTCTGTATAACTTGAACACGACAGCAGCTCCTGTGAAGGCTTCATGAAGAATGGACCAATGGAAATGCTCCAGAACACTTATAACTCCTCCTCTGTACACTGAATGTTATTGGTCTCTCCTGTCATGATTACTGATCATATATATGTGCATATATGGCTGTATATCAAATTTTAGGATGAGTTATAATCATATAACCTATTTTCACGTCCTGTGACCAAAAGAGTTCTCGGGTTGCTGGATCCCAGCTGATGCATGTGCCCAAACAGTTCTAAGTTCTTCTTTCTTTTGTTTACAATATTAACACATTACAGTGACCAGAAATTGAAAACATAAAGAAACCAGAATGCGATGTATCTGTTTGCCGGCCGAGCAAACTGAGCTACAAATGTAAACGGACCCTAAGGAATCATTTTTGAAGAATCTACGCTTGATGTAAAGATTCCATGCCAATGAATGTTCCTGTTCCTAGAAAGTCAAGTTAAGAACTGTTCAGGAACCTTTCTATGCCCCAACATGAAGGCTTTAAATAGAATGTTAGACTGACTCCCAGCGGGCCGCAGCTGTATGCGACGTCCAGGCCAAAGTGCGGCCTCGGTTTTTGAAGCTCCGGCGGCACCTCTGCTCCACCCTGACCTTTAGCTCTTTCCCCAGGCTCAGCTGATACACTGGCACACTTTGGGAGACTAAAGTCCTTCCATGAGGTAAGGGGTAAAAAAAAAAAACACCCAAGGTCCCATCTGATTGCTGTTGCTGTGCAGAGTTGAATTGCATAACCGGCTCCACGCAGGACCTCCTGAACTGTAATGCCTGCTAACGGAGGCGTAGTGTAGAAACAGACTTCCAGTTCTAAACCAGTTTCTAAGGTGGGGTTACACCATGAACAGGTCAACCTACCATGTATGTGATTGGACTGTGGGAGGAAACCGGAGTACCCGAAAGAACCCACTCAACATGCAGACTCCACACAGAACAACCCAGACCGGGAATCCAACCCGGATCATCTCACTACACCACCGTACTAACCACTACACCACCATACTAACCACTATACCACCATACTAACCACTACACCACCATACTAACCACTACACCACCATACTAACCACTACATCACCATACTAACCACTACACCACCATACTAACCACTACATCACCATACTAACCACTACACCACCGTACTAACCACTACACCACCGTACTAACCACTACACCACCGTACTAACCACTACACCACCATACTAACCACTACACCACCATACTAACCACTACACCACCTTACTAACCACTACACCACCGTACTAACCACTACACCACCGTACTAACCACTACATCACCGTACTAACCACTACACCACCATACTAACCACTACACCACCATACTAACCACTACACCACCATACTAACCACTACACCACCGTACTAACCACTACACCACCTTACTAACCACTACACCACCACAACTAACCACTACACCACCATACTAACCACTACACCACCGTACTAACCGCTACACCACCGTACTAACCGCTACACCACCGTACTAACCACTACATCACCATACTAACCACTACACCACCGTACTAACCACTACACCACCTTACTAACCACTACACCACCGTACTAACCACTACACCACCTTACTAACCACTACACCACCTTACTAACCACTACACCACCGTACTAACCACTACACCACCGTACTAACCACTACACCACCATACTAACCACTACACCACCTTACTAACCACTACACCACCGTACTAACCACTACACCACCATACTAACCACTACACCACCATACTAACCACTACACCACCTTACTAACCACTACACCACCTTACTAACCACTACACCACCATACTAACCAGTACACCACCTTACTAACCACTACACCACCGTACTAACCACTACACCACCATACTAACCACTACACCACCATACTAACCACTACACCACGGTACTAACCACTACACCACCATACTAACCACTACACCACGGTACTAACCACTACACCACCATACTAACCACTACACCACCATACTAACCACTACACCACCGTACTAACCACTACATCACCATACTAACCACTACACCACCGTACTAACCACTACACCACCATACTAACCACTACACCACGGTACTAACCACTACACCACCTTACTAACCACTACACCACCATACTAACCACTACACCACCATACTAACAACTACACCACCGTACTAACCACTACACCACCATACTAACCACTACACCACCATACTAACCACTACACCAAAGTGTGATGAGTCTTTTCCACCAAGTCGTGGATCCCACTGCTAGCCTTTAGGGCATCAGAGATACGGACCCCCGAACCTTGCAAATTTGCATCAGACTCAACCTCAACCTAGGCAGCCTTGCTGAGATGTTCACCTGAGATAAGGGTCCACAGAACTTGAGAGACCTGGAAAAAATAACCAACCAATCTTTACTGGGTTACAGGGTGTTATGCTCCCTCTCCAACCCCACAACTGTTTACTGTACTGTAGAAAACCAGACATGACAACATTCAACAGTTCACCTGTACACAGGTAGGTGAAGGTACTGTTACAGTTTATCTGTACACAGGTAGGTGAAGGTAGTGTTACAGTTTACCTGTACACAGGTAGGTGAAGGTAGTGTTACAGTTTACCTGTACACAGGTAGGTGAAGGTAGTGTTATAGTTTACCTGTACACAGGTAGATGAAGGTAGTGTTACAGTTTACCTGTACACAGGTAGGTGAAGGTAGTGTTACAGTTTACCTGTACACAGGTAGGTGAAGGTAGTGTTACAGTTTACCTGTACACAGGTAGGTGAAGGTACTGTTACAGTTTATCTGTACACAGGTAGGTGAAGGTAGTGTTACAGTTTACCTGTACACAGGTAGGTGAAGGTAGTGTTACAGTTTACCTGTACACAGGTAGGTGAAGGTAGTGTTATAGTTTACCTGTACACAGGTAGATGAAGGTAGTGTTACAGTTTACCTGTACACAGGTAGGTGAAGGTAGTGTTACAGTTTACCTGTACACAGGCAGGTAGGTGAAGGTAGTGTTACAGTTTACCTGTACACAGGTAGGTGAAAGTAATGTTTGGAGTCTCACCCAAGGACTCTTATTGGTATAGTGGTTACTCAGGTGGGGAATTGAACACCAGTCTATAGTCTGGAGGGCAGCAGTGTAACCCACTACACCATACCAACCTGATGAAAGGACCCTGGCTGCCTATGGAAATCGATACCAGGCCCGGCGTCGCTACCCGTTACCTTAGATCCCTGCTCTGACATGGCAACTTTACAAGAACAGACAAAATACTCTATACGTTTATACATCAGCGTAATGAAGTTTTGACCATTTCATCACAAGGTAAAGGATAACTGCTGAACTGCTATTATATATTAAATTAAAAAAATAAAAGATATACAAGTGTTTTAGAACTGAGGCAAAAAAGTAACTTATAATAACATTAATCTTTAGAATCAGTCCAAAGCCTCCAGCTTCACCATCACTGTACTCATCCCTGTTATTTACACAAAAGGAGCCTTAAGGTGGGCTGGTGGGAGTGCTTGTGCCTGGGCTCATTTGTTAACCGTGCGCCTCCCGCGTTGGGGGGGGCGCATGGTAAATGGTAGCAAATGGAAAGCACATCCAGCTCCAATCCACGGCCGCGGTCACATATGACTGCCATGCGTCCAACATCCACATGGGCTCCAAAGGGCCCAGTCAATTAGTAACTAGCTAGGAAAATAAATAGTGGCTTCTGAAGGCCTCCCAGCAGGGCCACTTTAACAGATTGGCTGAGGAAACGGAGCCGCTCTCAACAAAAAAGCCCATTCTGAGCTGTCTGATAGTAATCTGACTTTAATTTAACTGGTAAAGTGGCGGTGTATGAGTTACGGGCACATGTGCGGGTGCCTGTGTGTGTGTGTGTGTGTGTGTGTGTGTGTGTGTGTGTGTGTGTGTGTGTAAGGAGCTGGTAGCTGGATAATTGAGAGCGTATTTTCAGGCAGACCTGATCTTGACTCAATCATGAACCAGCCCCCATGGAAGAGTTCACGCAGAGATCAGTGTTGTGCTACACGTGTTTCGTCTGTTTCCAGTGGAGGCGCTATAACAGGTGTGAGGAGGAAAGGAGAGGCAACTCTTGAGCTGAAGTTCACTATTAGAGAAGGTGGGAAAACAGAGGAAGAGGAAGAACTGAAACACAGATATAGTTGTGGAACATTAAACAGTAGTTTATATTTTATATTGTCGGTTATTTCATTGTAACGTCTGTAAATTTACTTTTTTGCTGCTTCTTTAAAACTTATTAAAAAGATGTTTTATTTGTTTGTTTGTTTGTTTATTTGCTACATCTGTCATGTTTTTCTTTTGTCTTCTGTATGTTTAATTTTTGCTATGTTATTTTTTGTAAATTCACTTCATGAAATTGTTTTTGTTTATTAAGTTGTGTGCGTATATTTAGTGTAAATTTACTGGTATAACTTTTGTTTGCCATATTTTCTCAAATCTACATACGTTTTTACGTTTGTTTATATGTGTGTCATACATTTACTGCACAGAATATCTTTGTTTGATATATCTGTGTAAATTTACTTGACAAAAATATTTTTGATTTCTATGTTTTCTAAGAATTTACTGGTTGTTTTTATGCCCCCTTAAATGTACTGAACAATGTTGTATTTATTTGCTGTACATTTACTGAGGATAACTGTTTTTACTTTCTTACTGTATTTGTTCTAGTTTACTGGCCAGAATTGTCTGAACAATGTTTTCGATTTCTTTGTTTTCTGTAAATGTACTTGCCAAAATTATTTTTAATTGTTCAGACCACAGTATGTACGTCTGCAGCACTGTGTGTCAGACAGAGTGGTCAGCAACACTGGAGCCCCGCAGGGAACTGTCCTCTCTCCCTTCCTCTTCACCCTCTACACCACTGATTTCAACTACTGCTCAGAGACCTGCCACCTCCAGAAGTTCTCTGATGACTCTGCACTAGTTGGATGTATCAGCAGGGGTGATGAGGATGAGTACAGGGCGACGGTGAACGACTTTGTTGCGTGGTGTGAGCTGAACCATCTGCAGCTCAACGTGACAAAGACAAAGGAGCTGGTGGTGGACCTGAGAAGGGACAAAACAAAGGTGACCCCTGTTTCCATCAGGGGGGTCAGTGTGGACACTGTGGAGGACTATAAATATCTGGGCGTGCACATTGACAATAAACTGGACTGGGCTAAGAACACTGACGCCCTCTACAAGAAGGGCCAAAGTCGTCTCTATTTTCTGAGGAGTCTGAGGTCCTTCAACATCTGCAGGACTATGCTGAGGATCTTTTATGAGTCTGTAGTTGCCAGTGCTATCCTATACGCTGTTGCATGCTGGGGCAGCAGGCTGAGGGTAGCAGACGCCAACAGACTTGATAAACTGATCCGCAGAGCCAGTGATGTTGTGGGTGTGGAGCTGGACTCGCTGACGGCAGTGTCTGAGAGGAGGACGCTGTCTAAGCTGCAGGCCATCATGGAGAATGGCTCCCACCCTCTTTATCACACAGTGATGAGACGCAGGAGCACATTCAGTGAGAGACTCATTCAGCCAAGATGTACTACAGAACGCCACAGGAGGTCATTCCTACCATCAGACTTTATAACTCCTCCCTTAACGTACGACACCTCTCACATGTACAGTGATACCAGTAGAACAATTATTTAATTATGTATGTAAGAACTCAAATGTGCAATAACTTTCTTACTTCTAAAACTCTTACTGCTGTATACAGTATATCTGTACTTAATATTATAGACACAGTCACTTTATATTTTATTCTTTACATCTTATTGTTCTATTGTAATATAAGACTTATATATGTGTACATACTACAAATTTCTTTTATGTTGTAAATTTATTATTAGAGTGTTTATTCTTCTTCTGCTACTGTAAAAACTGCAATTTCCCCCTGGGATCAATAAAGTATTTCTGATTCTGATTCTGATTCTGATTATACATTACATTTTATGTAAAAAAAAAATTGTTAAGCATTAATGCTTTTGATTTCTGTTTTCTGTACATTTACTGGCCAGAATTGTTTTTGTTTGGTTTGCCCCCTTAAATGTACTGAACAATGTTGTTTTTATTAGCTGTAAATTTGCTGAGAATAAATGTCTTTGTTTTCTATGTTTAAGTTCACTGGACATAATTGTGCTTTTGATTTCCATGTTTTCTGTAAATTTACTGGCCAAAATTCTTTGTATTTGGTACATTCTTGTAAATTTGTAGACAAGAATTCTTTTTATTTGCTACATTTTATTGAGCTGTTTTTGTTAAGTTTAAACATATTTGTCTGTATTCACAATTTTTACTGTAAATTTACTGAAGAAAATGTGTTTTTTAGTTTGCTATGTTTCCTACAACCATATACGACCATGTGACTAGCTTCTGCACCCTGTTAGCAGTGTTAGCATGTATGGTTGAACTGCTCCTTTAATCAGAATCTCTGAGGGTATCTGCTGGTTCCTCAGGAGTTTGTGTATGCATACCTTCTTTATTACAGATGTTCGGTTACCTTTGAAGTGCATGCTGTAGTTTGCATGTGAAAGCATTGGAAAGCATTGCAAATGATGAAATGTAGGACATGATGGCACGTCATGTAGTGTGAAAGATGCAAGTGCGGTATTTGCAGGTTACATAACAGAAAGAGGAGATTAAAGATAAGGGCTGCCGGCATCTCATTACAAATAACAAACGATAAACAAATCAGTTCAGCTGGAGACGTGCCGTAATGAAAGGGTTAAAAGCCGAGAGATCAAAGCGCGAGACCGGCCATTTAATTCTGAGCGATCCCTCAGGAGAGGCTCAGACTGGACATAATCAGATGCAGAGGTGCATTTGCCATTAGCAAGGGGGCGGGGGTGGCAGTGGTGGTCTGCTCCAGTATCAACCACAGCTGCTCCTTTATGAACAGAAACAGTAAATTGTTCTTGGCGCAGCAGAACTGTTAAGAACTCACACAAGAGGCTGTTCTATGATTATTTTCGCTGGTCGTATAGAAGCCCCTCAGCAGAACCAGCTTTCCTCGCATGGCAGCCGTATTTGTTAAATGATATGATTAACAGATTTGTCTTCTCGACACCGTTCGAAAACAAAGCCGCCCACCTTTTAGCAGCATGTTTTATTCCCATCGCGAGTAACACATTTAGGCAGAGCTGGTGAAAAATCTACAACTCTATTATTTTTTCTTGAAAGGCAAATTCAGCCCAAAACAATTCCTTCTGTCACTCATGCAGTGGGAGCTGGACCTGCTGCAGGACGGAATGTATCTTTCCTGGTTTGGAAATAAAGTATAACTTTCAAGACTGACATTAAAATCTCCCAAAGTCAGTAGACCTTTAATGCTGACTTTGGTAAACATATCAAACCAACAGCTTCAATATGAAACCTGAAATCTCTGATAGTAGTAACTTGCTGTAAGCCTCAATCACGCTGGAATTAGTCAAAAGTTAGATTTCCATGGTGGAATCTGATTCGAGGTTGAGGAGGGTGCATGGTTTAATTACAATAGCTGCTTCGCTCCGCTGAGAGCTGAACTTTTCAGTTGGCAGCTGCAACAGAACAACTAAACGAGCCAGAATGAACCGAAATCAAACAGGAGACTGCTTGTTGTTTGTCTTTGTTGATAGTCTAAGTTATATGTGTACAGCAGAGGTCTCTAATAGACGGTCCGGATCCGGACCAGACGTTGTCTGATGCCGACCCAAACCAATAAACTGAGAAGGATTTAATGGTGTATATTTTAAGCGGCGGAGCTTTTCTTGTCTTTACGGTATACGGGCTTTGCTGCGCAGTAACCTCACAGACCAATCATTGTAAAATCACACTCCTCAGCCAATCAGATCTGTGCAGATCCGGGAGGGCAGTGCACACACAGACGAGGTACGAATCGGAGAATAAAGTGAGTCGGAGAAAGAAAAAGAGTGAAAGAATAAGGTGCTCAAAAAAAAGAAAAGTCAACACCGAAAAGTGACTGTTTAACCGGGAATGGACCGAAACTTACCACCATGTACAACCAACCTGTCAATCTGTTGATCTGTGAAACTGAGTTAATAAAAATATGCACGCTTTATTTACATTTTCTATAAACAAACACTTAAAGATGCACTTTTTTTCAAAAGCATTCTGGTTTTTTTTTTAATGTAGCTGTGAGTTAAAAACATTTATTTCAAGTTTTATAAAAAGTTAATTAAGTTCAGCATTTAAACAGTAAATATACTGAAATATACTGAACGGTATGTGTGGTGTGTTGGTGTTTCAGTAGCTGATGGTATAAGATGTTGATACTAGGCTACTCCAGTAAACAGGATACACCACTGAATCAGAACACACGTTAGAAATGATGAGGGTCCGGGCCTCGGCCTGAGGAAACTTCCTCTAACTGGACCTCCCTGAACTCTAATTAAACGCCGCTGGTGTAGTGTTTAATGAGTCACTCTGTGTCGGGGAAAGGGTTTAGTTTGGGCTGTTCTAACTGTGAAGACGCTCATCAATATGGTGAAGCTGATGGCAGTCTGTATGTCTATGTATCTTTCTTGTGGTGCTCAACAAAAAAAGGACTTCTCACTGCAGAGTGGCCTCGCCTGCGTTTCCCCTCTCCCTGAAGCTACATTGGTGTCAGAAGTAGGATAGCACGCAAAGCTCTGTATGAAAACAGCACTGCAAAGAAAGAACCTCCAGGCAAGCAGCAAGAGGGGCAGAGCCCGGGCAAAAGGCCGTGATGACGGAGACAGCACTGCAAGCTCCACAGGGAGGATGTCCTGGCAAGACTCGACAACAGAACCAGGGCGGGAAGGTCCAGCAATGGGGTTGGCGCAAAGGGAGGTCTCCAGCAGTGAAGGCAGGGCCCCGGCACGCACGAATGCCATTCATACCAGTATCGATGTTGCAGTGGGAGAGGACTGGACATGGACTTAACTGTGAAGAAGAGGTACAAGTGCCTCGTGGCAGCTATGCTGGCCGAAACTGTTGCTGGCTGGCGCTGACCTCTAAAAGGCTGTGACTCTAAAATGCTCATGGCCACACAAAGATGCTCACGGAAGGCAGACATCCTTAGGTGTGGTGCTTCCAGTTGAGCCTTGGTGCAGTTTGCTGGAGAGCACGCTCTTCTTCTTTTCTAGCAGCACAGCCGCGCATAGTCTGCCTGTTTTAATATTTGGTTCTTTAGTGCTGCTCATACTGTTGTGGTAGACGTTTTGGCTCTTGGGAGTTGATTGATGGCTACCAGAAACATACAGCACTGCGCAAAAGTATATAGTCAATATAGTCAAAGCAGCCATTACCCCATGTACAATCACAGCCCAATATAGACACCCTGCAGTCTCACTGCCTGATGCTTGAAAGAAACTGTGTGAGCAATGCAGCTGTGCAACAAACCTGCAGCCTCTTCACACTCCACCTGTATGTCCTACCATTTAGCGATCCATACTGTTACAAGAATCAGCTATCAGGCCCTGCATGCATGCTCAATATTCACATCCATCCTTTTCTAGCTCAGCCATTTCTAGCTCAGCCATTTCTACCTCAGCCATTTCTAGCTCAGCCATTTCTACCTCAGCCATTTCTAGCTCAGTCTTTTCTAGCTCAGTCTTTTCTAGCTCAGTCTTTTCTAGCTCAGTCTTTTCTAGCTCTGTTTTTTCTACCTCAGCTATTTCTAGCTCAGTTTTTTCTAGCTCTGTTTTTTCTACCTCAGCTATTTCTAGCTCAGTTTTTTCTAGCTCTGTTTTTTCTACCTCAGCTATTTCTAGCTCAGTCTTTTCTAGCTCTGTTTTTTCTACCTCAGCTATTTCTAGCTCAGTCTTTTCTAGCTCTGTTTTTTCTACCTCAGCTATTTCTAGCTCAGTCTTTTCTAGCTCTGTTTTTTCTACCTCAGCTATTTCTAGCTCAGTTTTTTCTAGCTCTGTTTTTTCTACCTCAGCTATTTCTAGCTCTGTCTTTTCTACCTCAGCCATTTCTAGCTCAGTCTTTTCTAGCTCAGTCTTTTCTAGCTCAGTCTTTTCTAGCTCTGTTTTTTCTACCTCAGCTATTTCTAGCTCAGTTTTTTCTAGCTCTGTTTTTTCTACCTCAGCTATTTCTAGCTCTGTCTTTTCTACCTCAGCCATTTCTAGCTCAGTCTTTTCTAGCTCAGTCTTTTCTAGCTCAGTCTTTTCTAGCTCAGTCTTTTCTACCTCAGCCATTTCTAGCTCAGTCTTTTCTAGCTCAGTCTTTTCTAGCTCTGTTTTTTCTACCTCAGCTATTTCTAGCTCAGTCTTTTCTAGCTCAGTCTTTTCTAGCTCAGTCTTTTCTAGCTCAGTTTTTTCTACCTCAGCCATTTCTAGCTCAGTCTTTTCTAGCTGTTTTTTCTACCTCAGCCATTTCTAGCTCAGTCTTTTCTACCTCAGTCTTTTCTAGCTCTGTCTTTTCTAGCTCTGTCTTTTCTACCTCAGCCATTTCTAGCTCAGCCATTTCTAGCTCTGCCATTTCTACCTCAGCCTGTTCTACCTCAGTCTTTTCCAGCTCAGCTTTTTCTAGCTCAGCCTGTTCTACCTCAGTCTTTTCTACCTCAGTCATTTCTAGCTCAGTCTTTTCTAGCTCAGCCTGTTCTACCTCGGTCTTTTCTACCTCAGCCTTTTCTAGCTCTGTCTTTTCTACCTCAGCCATTTCTAGCTCTGTCTTTTCTAGCTCAGTCTTTTCTAGCTCAGTCATTTCTAGCTCTGTTTTTTCTACCTCAGTCTTTTCTAGCTCTGTTTTTTCTACCTCAGCTATTTCTAGCTCAGTCTTTTCTAGCTCAGTCTTTTCTAGCTCTGTTTTTTCTACCTCAGCCATTTCTAGCTCAGCCTGTTCTACCTCAGTCTTTTCTACCCCAGCCATTTCTAGCTCAGTCTTTTCTAGCTCAGTCTTTTCTAGCTCAGTCTTTTCTAGCTCAGTCTTTTCTAGCTCTGTTTTTTCTACCTCAGCCATTTCTAGCTCTGTCTTTTCTACCTCAGTCTTTTCTAGCTCAGTCTTTTCTAGCTCTGTCTTTTCTAGCTCTGTCTTTTCTAGCTCAGCCTGTTCTACCTCAGTCTTTTCTACCTCAGCCATTTCTAGCTCTGTCTTTTCTAGCTCTGTCTTTTCTACCTCAGCCATTTCTAGCTCAGTCTTTTCTACCTCAGTCTTTTCTACCTCAGCCATTTCTAGCTCAGTCTTTTCTAGCTCTGTCTTTTCTAGCTCAGTCTTTTCTAGCTCAGTCTTTTCTAGCTCTGTCTTTTCTACCTCAGCCATTTCTAGCTCTGTCTTTTCTAGCTCAGCCATTTCTAGCACAGCCATTTCTAGCTCTGCCATTTCTAGCTCTGCCATTTCTAGCTCTGCCATTTCTACCTCAGCCTGTTCTACCTCAGTCTTTTCTACCTCAGCCTTTTCTAGCTCAGCTTTTTCTAGCTCAGCCTGTTCTACCTCAGTCTTTTCTACCTCAGTCATTTCTAGCTCAGTCTTTTCCAGCTCAGCCTGTTCTACCTCGGCCTTTTCTACCTCAGCCATTTCTAGCTCAGTCTTTTCTAGCTCTGTCTTTTCTACCTCAGCCATTTCTAGCTCTGTCTTTTCCAGCTCAGCCTGTTCTACCTCGGTCTTTTCTACCTCAGCCATTTCTAGCTCAGTCTTTTCTAGCTCTGTCTTTTCTACCTCAGCCATTTCTAGCTCTGTCTTTTCTAGCTCAGTCTTTTCTAGCTCAGCCATTTCTAGCTCAGCCATTTCTACCTCAGCCATTTCTAGCTCTGTCTTTTCTAGCTCAGTCTTTTCTAGCTCAGTCTTTTCTACCTCAGCCATTTCTACCTCAGCCACTTCTAGCTCAGTCTTTTCTAGCTCATTCTTTTCTAGCTCTGTCTTTTCTACCTCATTCTTTTCTAGCTCAGTCTTTTCTAGCTCAGTCTTTTCTACCTCATTCTTTTCTAGCTCTGTCTTTTCTACCTCATTCTTTTCTAGCTCAGTCTTTTCTAGCTCAGCCTTTTCTAGCTCAGCCACTTCTAGCTCAGCCACTTCTAGCTCAGCCGTCTGAATGTGTTTGGCCGGTTAACAAGCAGAAGGCCAGGAAGTCTTCGTTATCTTAGAAAGCATGCAGCAGTTAATTTTTTTCTTTCTTAGATTATCAGTGATAGACATTCAAGGCAGATACGACAAATCCTTTCAGTGGAATTACCCTCGAAGACCCTATCACTTCACACATGCTCTTATCTTTTACAGGATGCTTTGATGATCAGGCGTTCTTGAACGGTAGCGTGGAGCAGACGGACGCAGCAGGTTTGGTTTTGAATTCCCTCCACATGTTGCTATAACTGTGAGAGTGATGTGCATGTATTTTTCTCATCCTGATTCCGGAAGACCTGTAATTTGGAGGCCTTTAAAACGCTTTCGCCACCAGAAGAGATGAGCCGTGTGGGCTAACAGAGGCCATGGCTGCGAGGGCAGATGAACGAGTATGGGAAGACAACAAACGGCATAAGCTCCTAATTACTGTAATTAGCAAGCGCTTCAGAAGTCCTCTCTCCCAGATAACGAGGCATATACGAACATACAGGCGAATATATGGATGCTATGTGTACAAATGTGAAAGAGTTCAACGCTCGCAGTCAAATTCACACGTGTCCTGGTGCGCTAACTATAGGAGCGGCGGTAACGGAGCGATTACAGAACTCAGCGACTTCAAACGGCCGGCGTCAGGAAGAGCGCTAACATGGCTGTGGCCAGTAAAGCGCAGATGCTGGAGGTAACGTGCATGTGTGTGTTTTTGTTTTTTTTTTCTAAAACCAAACAGACATGCATTAAATCAGTCGGCTATTTGTGTTCACCACGGGCTGCGTCTTGGCGGTGGGCAGTTTTAAGAATACAGGTTCAGAGTGGTCTTGGTCTTGGCGCTGATCCGATATCTAACACAAAAGAAAGGAGGGAAGAACGAGTCTGATCCAAACCATCACACATTTAGCTCGAAAACAGCCCAGAACTGCTCGCAGTGCTGCAAAGGCAGATCATGTGATAACTTCAGTACCCACATGAGAGTATCATGTGATAACAGTAGTGTTGTGCTAGTAAAGTACAGAGCTGTACAGTGTGACAGAAATGAGACTTCTGGCTAAATATGTTTACCAGCACTTCAGTAATCTGATAATGAGAAAGCCCCCAATCTGTAGGAGTCAATCAATGCACACCTCTGCTAACCGAAGCTGGTTTAATCCTTTCATGCATAAATAACTTAAATTTAGTTTTTAAAAACTGCTCAGATCATATGGAAATAATCCTATGGAATTTAATTTTACATAAAAATCTGTTTTATTAAAAAGTTATTGAACTGCCCACATATGTGGACACCATGCATTAGGGAAGTAAAAAAACAAAAAAACAGAAGAACATATGTTTTTTTAAATGTATTATATTGTAAAACTAACATTTTATACAAAGAACATTTTATACAAATAACTTTTTAATTAAAAATGCAAACTATTAGAATATTTGTGAGGTTTCCTCCTCTTTTCATAAAATAAAATCAAAATTTTGGTTCTGTTAAAAGCATTCTGAAAGCACAATTAATAAAAACTTTAATAAATTTTTTTCGGCTGTAATTTTATAGATAAAGGCGGCCAACGGTAGCAAGACATGTTTGTTACAGTACTCTTATTTCTTTCTGGAAACTTGATATTTGACACAGATGTCACACAACTATAAATTTATATAAATGTATTACTTTTATACATCTACACAACATATAAAAACTATGACTATAGATATACCAGAGACCAGAGACATTTTTTGCATTCTTATTATTTTCAGTCATCCTAGATTCTGAGCCTACAATCACTCGCGTGTATCAGAAACACAACAGTGTGGTGCTCTGTCAGCTCTGCACAGTGGAGATGATCACAACAGTACAACTGCTATACACGAGCATGTAAAGCTTAAACATCCCGTAGAGCTTCATCAACACAGCAGCAGGAGAGCACCTGTTTACCTGTTTATCTTATCTTACAGATTATTTTAAGATTATTAACACGTGGAACATGTTTCTTTCAGTAGTATTTAATGTTTTCTGTCGACATTTTCTCTTATTTTATTCTCACTGCTCGACTGTGACGCCTGCAGTAACCAAATGACTAGCACCTGAGCTGCCGCTACGCCTACACTCTGCGCTGTGTGCTTCAACCAAACATGAAATGTCTGGAACTCTAGTTCAGCCATCTGATTGGTTTGGGGTGGCGCTATTCTTATTCTCATTGGCTATTCGTGTTGTCTCTCAAAACATGGACGGACCTTAATTCTATCGACTTTCTATCAACTATGTCTTATAGTTCTATCGAGGAAACGTTATTTGGCGATAATTATCGTTATCGTTTTATCGCCCAGCCCTACAACACTTATAAAATGTTCTTCTGTGCCGATGTTGGCAAATGCAAGAAATCAGACAGACCGTGCACATACAGTAGAAGAAACCAAAGTACGAGAGTTTACATGACCACAGGAATAACTGGACAGCATCAGATTGGTGCACATGCAAATCACCAGTTGAGTGCTGGAGGTTCAAGGAACCAGCTTCATCATAGGAAGGTCACTGGTTGATCCCCTGAATTAACCCTGGGTATACATGCTGGGTTAGCATGACCTTCCCTGCTTCCAGAGAGTGGGATGCCTGAGCTGAGATAGATAGATATATATTTACACATTTTAAGTGAGCAGTTTAAAAGTATTTTATATATAATATATAAAATATAAGTTACAAATGCATTAACCCTTTAAAGCCTAAACCATGAAAAACCTAATTCTTTAATAATGGAGTGTTTCTTAGACCTTCAACAAATAATATTAAAAACAAATAATAATAATAATTGATTATTATATAGATAATAATAACAAATAAGAATAATAATAAAATGAAATAACACTTATATATGAGTTTTGTTTGATTTTTTTTTTGGGCTGACAAATAAAAGCAACCAGGACCCAATGTTTTAACCCCTTCTACTCTGAGATTACTTTAAATGTTTATGAAACATTTTCCATATATTGAACAGTGTTTTACACATTCTGTATCTACTACAATCTCAGGTCCTTCACTAAAAATTTAGGACTAAGTGTGGGTTTGAGCAAAGTTCAGGTGAACATCAGTTTTTTTAGGAAAGAAATATACAACAGTGATGACTTACAGGTTTCCAAAACTTTGGTAGCAAATATGATTCACTCGGCGTTAAAGGGTTAAGTACAGGGGTTGGACAATGAAACTGAAACACCTTCATGGCTAAATTGGACCAGTCTGGTGGCCAGTCTTCATTAATTGCACATTGCACCAGTAAGAGCAGAGTGTGAAGTTCAGTTAGCAGGTAGGAGCACAGTTTAGCTCAAAATATTGCAATAACACAACATTATGGGACATACCAGAGTTCAAAAGAGGACAAATTGTTGGCTTGTGACCAAGACAGCAAGTCTTTGTGATGTATCAAGAGCCACGGTATCCAGGGTAATGTCAGCATACTACCAAGAAGAACGAACCACATCCAACAGGATTAACTGTGGATGCGAGAGGAAGCTGTCTGAAAGGGATGTTGGGTTCTAACCCGGATTGTATCCAAAAAACATAAAACCCACGGCTTATCAAATCACGGCAGAATTAAATGTGCACCTCAGCTTCTCCTGTTTCCACCAGAACTGTCCGTCAGGAGCTCCACAGGGTCAATATACACGGCCGGGCTGCTATAGCCAAACCTTTGGTCACTCGTGCCAATGCCAAACGTCGGTTTCAAGGGTGCAAGGAGCGCAAATCTTGGGCTGTGGACAATGTGAACCATGTATTGTTCTCTGATGATCCACCTTTACTGTTTTCCCCACATCCGGGAGAGTTACGGTGTGGAGAAGCCCCAAAGAAGCGTACCACCCAGACTGTTGCATGCCCAGAGTGAAGCATGGGGGTGGATCAGTGATGGTTTGGGCTGCCATATCATGGAATTCCCTTGGCCTTGTACTTGTGCTAGATGGGCGTCACTGCCAAGGACTACCGAACCATTCTGGAGGACCATGTACATCCAATGGTTCAAACATTGTATCCTGAAGGCGGTGCCGTGTATCAGGATGACAATGCACCAATACACACAGCAAGACTGGTGAAAGACTGGTTTGATGAACATGAAGTGAAGTTGAACATCTCCCATGGTCTGCACAGCCACCAGATCTAAATATTATTGAGCCACTTTGGGGTGTTTTGGAGGAGCGAGTCAGGAAACGTTTTCCTCCACCAGCATCACGAAGTGACCTGGACACTGTCCTGCAAGAAGAATGGCTTAAAATCCCTCTGACCACTGTGCAGGACTTGTATATGTCATTCCCAAGATGAACTGACACTGTATTTGCCGCAAAAGGAGACCCTACACCATACTAATAAATTATTGTGGTCTAAAACCAGGTGTTTCAGTTTCATTGTCCAACCCCTATAGTTCTCCTTTACTGATATGTTTGCACACAGAGGAAGTTGACCTCCACATGCAAGTCATGCATGCAATGAAACACCCACATACACACACTAGTGAACACACATTAGGGGGCAGTGAGCACCCTTGCCTGGAGGGATGGGCAGCCCTTTCCACAGCACCTGGGGCAGCAGGTAAGAGGTTAGATGCCTTGCACCCTCTGATCACACGGCTGGTTCCCTAACAGCTGGTTATCTACTCTGATAGGACTTTGTTGTATGGCAGTATGCACAGAACCAAGGCACTACAGAGGCTGCAGGATACAACGGTCACATGTAAGCTCCTCGCATTAGGAGAACATGCTCGCTTCCACCGCAAGGATTTGTCGAGCTAGGACCCACTGAAAGTTGTTTAATATTATAAGATCCCTTAAAGATGTTTGCATCTCTACAGGATGCGATAAAGAAAACATCACTAATGCCCCCTATACATGATTCTTGAAATGTCAGCACACACATGAAAGTACTTTTCAACACGCATGATGTCAGATTATAAACTCCAACTCTGCGGCGCATGAGCCGTGCCATTTACTTTCAAGGCCCTGACAAGCATACTGAAGTAGGTGCAGATCAAACGCACTAGCCTGGGGTGAATTATATCAGATTCCACTTTGTTACGAAGGCCTGCATTCGTTTTCTGACATTTACAGTCGAGGCAGGCCCTCCTGGAGGCCCCTCAGCCTCCCTCTCTAAAACCAGCTTACGCTCCGAGGGGAAGAAAGCGGTGGGGGGGGGCGGGAGGAAGAAAGAAAGAACGTAAGAAAACCCAGGGCATCTGACTTCCATTGCCGGGCTCTGCGTGTGTGTTCCGCGGAGCCACCGGTATTTGGACGAGGCGCGCGGCGCAGTTACCAGAGCTCCGCTCCGTAACGGCCGTGATGATGTCATTGAGGTTCCATCATTACAGGCTGCAGACGAGGCTGCTCTGGAAAAGGCCTCGGTCAGTTCCCACGCTCGTTTGGCACACAGCGCCTCCACCGCAACCATAATGCAAAAAGAAGCTTCTGGACAAGATTAGAGGCAGAAGAGGAGAAAAGCAGAGAGAGGATCCCCCCTTGGAGGACTTCCTGTTTTTTTTTTTTCTCCATCTCTTTCCACTGCTCTCTCTCTCTTTCTATCTCTCTCTCTCTCTCTCTCTCCCTCTCTCTCTTTCTCTCCCCCCGAATGCCTCTTAGGTTACATTCCACATCAGAGCGGCTGTCCAAGAGGCCCTCCAGCAGGCGCTTTAACAAAGAAAAAAGAAAATATGCTGATCTGCAATGAAATCATTCCATGTGTTCTGGCTAGAAAAGGAAGCTCTTCAATAATGTTCAACGTGCTCTCTTGTTTGCACATGTGGACTCTTCGTATTATTTCAAAACGCTGATGGAAATGTGTGTGTGTGTGTGTGTGTGGGGGGGGGGGGGGCGTCATCTCAGCAAGTGTAAACTGACAGGTGGTCTATACAAAGTAATGGCAAACTGGCAGAGGCAATGAAACTAGCATGAAAACTAGAACAACTTTTCACAATGGACGTACGTCTACGTGGAAGTGTGGATCAGTGGAAGTGTGGATCAGTGGAAGTATATATCAGTGAAAGTGTGGATCAGTGGAAGTGTGGATCAGTGGAAGTATGGATCAGTGGAAGTGTGGATCAGTGGAAGTGTGGATCAGTGGAAGTATATATCAGTGAAAGTGTGGATCAGTGGAAGTATATATCAGTGAAAGTGTGGATCAGTGGAAGTGTGGATCAGTGGATGTATGGATCAGTGGAAGTGTGGATCAGTGGAAGTGTGGATCAGTGGAAGTATATATCAGTGAAAGTGTGGATCAGTGGAAGTATGGATCAGTGGAAGTGTGGATCAGTGGAAGTATATATCAGTGAAAGTGTGGATCAGTGGAAGTATATATCAGTGAAAGTGTGGATCAGTGGAAGTATGGATCAGTGGAAGTGTGGATCAGTGGATGTATGGATCAGTGAAAGTGTGGATCAGTGGAAGTGTGGATCAGTGGAAGTATATATCAGTGAAAGTGTGGATCAGTGGAAGTGTGGCCAGGTTAGCGTTCCAAAGATATCAGACTCTCCGTCTACAGGTGGGTGGCAACTGCGGCTAAGACTATGCGGGGCCAGACATGGCAACAATCTCAAATAAAATCTGTGACGAAGCCAAACTCCACAGGTCAGTAGAGTGTGATGTACCCTTCCCAGTGAAACATGGACCCCAGGATCCTCGCAAATTTGTATCTGACTTAGGCCCACCATAGGTGGTCTTGTCTCACCCACAGAAGAGGCCAGAGAAACGTAGAGCGCTGGGACTCAAGGAAAATATGAATAACCATATTCACTGCATTATAAGCCGTCATTCCTACTCATGATATATATACACTCTACCACTCAAAAGTTTAGGCTCACTTTAGAATTTAATTTTGTGCAATTTTCATGCAATTCACAAACAATACTGTCCATTTCACAATTAATGTAAGTGTATCAGATGATTTTTAAAGAATAAAAATGTTTGTATTAAAGTCTATTTTTGTATAGAGGCTTATTTTACATATAGTTCTATTATCAGCAATTCTCAGTCCTCTGTCTAAATCTCCTGGTACGACCACCAATCCAAGTTAAGGATGTTATTGGACTAATTGGTTGTTAGGACTCTCTTACTCAATTGTGATTCACATCTGAAAAACATTCTACTAATAAGTGAGTATAAAAGGGAGAACAACATTCTAGGTTAGTTTAGTATCTGAAGCATCAGCAGTTGATGACTTGCTGACCGACTCGAAATGACCAGAAAGAAACAACTTTCTTTAGAGACCCGTCAGTACATTGTTGTGTTAAGGAAGAAGATACTTCATTAAAACAAGAACATTTCACTGTGATCCCAAACTTTTGAGCAGTAGTGTATATATATATATATATATATACTGCTTAAAGCAGTAAAGTGATAAGTCAAGCAGTCTGTGCAAACCCAAAGTAGGGGGCAAGCTTACTCCTCAACATTGTCCAACAGACTACAAGCCTGCATGACTGAAAAGTGTCCACCCCCAAAAAAACCCCCCAACTATGTTTGTAGATATGTGGCACATGTGTAGAGAACAGACACAGTAAAATGTATAATAGAATATAAAGGAAAAACAGTTCCATTGACTGACCACAGCATTTAGCTAGCTAGCTTGTTTTGCTTGAGTTATCGAGTTGAGTTGTTCAAGAGGTTAACAACCTGAGGTTAACAAGTTGCCCCCAGATCATGCCTACAACTCCAATACAGCAGACAAGCAACTGTCAGAAAACACAGCAAGCTTAGAGCAGTGGTTTGGCCAAGCACAGTGTACTCGTGTAGTATATAGTATAATTTTTTGTTGATTTTTAAATAATTATAAGTTTCAAGTTTAACAAAGGGTCACAAAAGTAAAACAGTATTTTGTGTAGGCCACACTTTGTTTGTTTGTGTTGAGTTCAGTAAATAAATATTTTAGAAGTGTGCCATCTGTAGATGATGTGTTGACTTATCTTCAGACATCAACAAAATATATCAATCGTTTGATCTGGAGGACCAAAACGTATCTTAACTATTTAAGCTTCTGTTTCCACTAAATAGCCACGTTAGCCTCGTAGCTCCAGCACAAAACTAAAGAGGCAAACGCACACGTCCTGGGCGCACGACTACATTTCTGAAAAGGGGAAACGGTGTAAACTAGATTTTTGGCTGCAGTGCTGTCAGCAGAGGAGAGAGGAATGCGGTCCTTGAGCCGCTTTTATTTCAGCAGAGCACAGAAACAGACAGACGCCCGTCATTCTCTGGGCACCGGGGCCACAAAGTTGGCATCTCAACCCTGGCACAAGTGGGGTCCCCTTGGGGGCGCGGCGCTGCCACCGATGGCGTGGGGTGCAGCAGACAGACAGGGGCCTAACAAACAGCTTGGGACCATAACCGACAGTGGCAGGGGAACAATGAATGCAATTATTTACAAGAACGCAGTCCAAGTCTCGGAGTCACCGTCAAACACCCCCCACAAACCACCCCTCCCCAACCCCACGCGCCCCAAATCAAGTCTGTTTACTTTCAAGTTTTTCGCTGGGGGGGCTTTCGTGATGGGGCACTGACCTCCCCGATGCCAGCGAGCCTTCGGGAAGCCGGCGGTTGTCATGGTTTTTTCATCATCAGCGATGACAAGTGTCCAGCTGGAGACATTTTCAGGGCTGCTGACTGCTTAAGTGTTATCTGTTATTTGACCCGGGTTAAGGTCAAAGGGGAGGTGATGATCCTCATGAAATTTGACTCAAGCAGGTAACTTAACGTCGGAATACATTGACTACACAAGCGTGACAGCAAAAACACAAAATCTGTATTTAAAACCTGTTCTGAGCCCAGACAGACCAGGAGAGGCCTTTAAAAACTAAAGCTCCAGCTCCGGCCCGGCGTTGAGGTAATACGGAAGGAGACGCCAGGGCTTGAACAATAATAAGTGATGAATCACAGCTTTCACGGACCATTAGGAAGGAATTCCTTTTTTACAGCTCCTGAGAAGGGCCGTCTCGGCCAATGGGAGGCCGCCAGCCAGCCAGTTAGGGACGGCTAGGTGGGTCGCACGGCTCCAACCCTTTAAGCCGGCTGCGCTACCTGGCCAGGGCCGAAACCTTTGTGGACTCAGTCGCAGGTGCTGAACTTGCGCCACACTTCCGAGTATATAAAAAACTGCTTCCAAGTTGACAGCTTCCAGCTGAGCAAACAAGAACAGGGGGAACGACGTGCAGGTCAGCTCGGACTTATTTGCAGCTGCCGTTTGCACGGGTGCCCTTCCATCCGCTGCTGGTGGAGACGGATGGGCTAAAGCTATGTTCAAGCACAGCGCTCCATTACTGTAACTGCAGGGTGGTGAAAAGTCAGCCTAGCTAGCATGACTAATAGCCGGCGCCTCCGTGGAGGGTCACGCAACTGCAGAGTGAGGAGCGTAGCGCGTCCTGACATTGTAAAGATGTCTAGCAGCCTGCAGTCCTATATTCTGTTCAATCACATGCTGCTGAGTTTGTCTCCACGTGAGCTCCTGCCGAGACGCACTCGTCGCGATTGCTCATCTTACTCGGCCCACAAAACCAATTCTGATTCTGAGCAACTGAGAAGCATCTGCTGCCGCTGCTGCACTCTTCCGCCAGCAAGCTCCTGCCTTTGAATTGCATTTATTTGAAAGTGCCTGCTTGTGAGTGTGTGCATTTTGTTACGAGTCGGGCTGAGGGGGGGGGGGGGGGGTGAGGGGGGTTAGGGCTGTGTGTGGGTGTAACGTAGCACAGGGCTCCTCTGTATTGTGCTGTGAAGCTGGCTGAGAGTTAAAGGCAGGGATAGAAGGGGAGGGAAGGGGAGGGACTGCCAGAGCTCTCCAGAACGGCAGGGAGCTTCCCCCAGCTCCCAGCTGCCCAGGCCTGGCCGCGACTCTCAGGCGAGTGCCAGGCTTCCTCGGCCTTCCTGGTGCAGTTCCAGCCAGTGTGGGAGGAGAAGGAGGAGGAGGATGAGGAGAAGGTAAAAAAGCCAAAAATAATGTCTGGTCCTATATAAAGCTAACCTCGTGGGATGAACAATGCTGAGTCACACGAAACACAAACACATGAGCTGGAGGGGAGGGGAGGGGGGGGGCGGGTTTTATAGGCTACCCAATTTCAAATTTCTCAAAGAACAACAAGGAGCGTGTTTGAAATGTAACTAATTACGTAACGCGCCTCTTCTTTTCACAGGCTTTCGCAAGAGCCCGGGCCGCTAAGAGCCTCCTGCGAGCTGTTAAAATAGTATTCCCTCTGAGTAACCCAGGCCCATCCGGTCTTTCCCAATCCTAATCAGCCAATATGGCAAAATGTATCTGGAAGGCTTTTTTTAAAAGCATTATTTTTCTAACAATCAAGGAGCAGAGCTTATTTCTGGGATAATTGCAGCCTTTGTTGAGCAGCTGATGGCCACGATAAGCCAGCGCTCTGAAGCGGTACCTGGTGTGCTTGTTCTGGCAGCGCCGGCACATTTGGCGCAGCGGTGCACCCGGAATGAATGCCACACACGGGAGATTACAGACCCCGCGGGTTCCCTATGGGGCTGTAGGTGTGCCTGCACAATCACAACAACACCCCAGCCATGATGCTCCGCACTTCTCGGAGGCGGCTGTGAATGCGCTGCCTCTCTCTTTGTGTCCGAAATATCCCATCCTGACCGATAAGAATAGCTCTGGCCGGTGCTTCTGGAATCCCCCCTCGTGCCCTGACCATTGACACAGGAAGGGGCAGGGCGCTAATCGTGCCGCTCTGGCAGGACGCGGTGCTTTTCCAGAGCAACACAGAGAATGGCCTTCCTCTGGAACCAGGTAATCACCACAACAGGCCCACCTAGCGACCTCTTCTTTGTCTGCACGAAGAGGGGGCTATTTCAGGCCTCCCGCCGGACCAAAACAACTGACCCCTGTGTTATCCGGACCGCTACAACACGCGCTGCTTTCGTCACTCTTCCCCCTGTATCCTGGACAGGAATGCTGTTTTGGTGGAATGACTTACCAGCATATACGGCCTACGACACTGTGGATCTGGAATCCGGACTCTCAGGAGATATAGGCCCCAATATGGTGTACACGTCTAATAGCATTCCGATATGTGGTATAAATCAAGGGAAACACTTATTATTATATATATTATATATTATTATTAAAAAATAGATTAAATCCTTTTATTAGCAGGCTGCCATCTTCATCGTCCACTGAGAGAGCTGAATCTCTCATTCAACTCTAATACATCACTCAGGCCTTTCCAGCTTATGAGGAAAACGTTTTAGACTGGCTTCTTTTCCAGAGGACTGCTACTGCAACCATATGACATCATCACAGTGCAACACTGGTCCACGAGTAGAGTAATGTTGCCTGATTGTCATGTCTTTTATAACAAACCCATTCCTGTATGGTTTATATGTAATACTTCAACAGCACTGGACATGTACACTGGTTTATCAGCTCAAACACAGTGAGTTACTGATAGATCAGCTAGTTTCACACCAAACTGGGCAATTTTTGGTTGAATGTTTTTTTGGGGGGTTTGCGGGGGAGTGGGTTGGATGGGCATTACTTCTGTGGTCATTTTGTCTTTATTTTTTGTTTCTTTTTTCCATATACTTTTATAAAATATATATTCAATGAACTGTATTACTGAAAAAAACTAAACTCTCCACATCAAAACTGTGACTGATTTACATTTGATTCATTTCTGTTGAGAGTCCATCTGCATGGTTCCCAATCGCAAGGCAAGACGAGCCATGGACTCTATCAGTCTGCAGTAATATATATATATATATATATATATATATATATATATATATATATATATATATATATATATATATATATACACACATATATATACATACATACTACCACTCAAAAGTTTAGAATCTCTTTAGAACTTCATTTCATGCAATTTTCATGCAATTCAAAAACAATACTGTCCATTTCACAGTTAATGTAAGTGTATCAGATGATTTTTGAAGAATAAAAATGTTTGTATTAAAGTCTATTTTTGTAAAGAGGCTTATTTTACATATAATCCTATTATCAGTAATTCTCTGTCCTCTGTCTAAATCTCCTGGTACGACCACCAATCCAAGTTAAGGATGTTATTGGACTAATTGGTTGTTGGGACTCTCTTCCTCAATTGTGATGCACAGCTGAAAAACATTCTACTAATAAGTGAGTATAAAAGGGAGAACAACATTCTAGGTTAGTTTAGTATCTGAAGATCAGCAGTTGATGACTTGCTGACCGACTCAAAATGACCAGAAAGAAACAACTTTTTTAGAGACCCGTCAGTCCATTGTTGTGTTAAGGAAGAAGATACTCCATTGAAAACAAGAACATTTCACTGTGATCCCAAACTTTTGAGTGGTAGTGTATATATATACATATATAGGGTACTTTGAACACTATTTGGTTCTGGGATCTGCAGAACAATCCGGCACCCCTGTATCTCAGAACACCTCATCCTGCAGTGTATCTGACTTGCTGACAGTAACACATTGGGCTGGGTCAGTGGTCCTGAATAGACTAAAATCATTATAAACAGAGCAAGCATCTGCTTCTCTGACTGTGGCTGCTCTGGGCTCATAGAGAACCTACACAATAAAACATAACCACTGTTCAGCATACCTCTACAGCGTCCACTGTGCTTGCTGACACAAAGTGGACTCAATTAGCCCATTTACTAGAACACACACTAGTGGCATCCTGCTCTGTAAGTATCCCATTGCTACACATTGTCCCTGTACTGATGCACAGGGTCTTCACAGGGTCTTCCTGCAACACCGTGGGTCATTCTAGCCTTTCTGTGCACACCTGTATTCCATTGGTCATGTACCACAGGCCTTTGGAGAACCATCAGGACACGTGCATGAGGAAACACAGATGCTGTTCACACTTAATTATGAAGTGGCTCTTAAGGGACCGTGTCGATTATCCAGGGAGCCGTTCCAGTTTTTCCTTTTGTGCTGGAACGACATCAAACATGATTTAATTTCCTCAAGCGGGACAATCAGATCAGCACAATCAGTTTAAGTGAGGATATGATGAACAGTATTAAGGTCATTATCCAAAAACATCACTCGTTACTTTCTAAAAGAAGCTTTACTCTTTCACTACTAGTGGAAAGTACTCATTACTTTACTTTTGCTCTAGCATTGTTAAGTAACTGCCAGTTAACTATAGCCTATAACACTGAACCTTACATACGCCCACACATCAGAACAAACCCCCACCCTGTTCAGGAGGACATACACAAGCTCTTTCTTTTATGGTCTTCAGTAAAGAACTGTAAAGTTGAATGCTGTTACCGTTGTTCTGGTTGCTACCTTGTTACAAGCAGAACCGACCACTGTAACGTTCCTCTAACGTTCCTAAGAAAACAATCCATCCCCTAAAAACCCATTCATTAGACACAATAATAATAATAATAATAATAATAATGATACAGCTAGTACTCTACTGCTAATATCAATAATATTACTAATACTGCTACTCTTACTAATAATAATAACAGTAATAGTAATAATAATTATTAACAACAACTATTATTATTGTAGTTGTTGTTGTTGTTACTAGAGATGGACCAATCACTGTTCTTGAGGCCGATTCCGATCGCCAATCACCTTTCAGCCTGATCGGCCAATAGCCGATACTGCTAGAGGGCGGGGCTATATGCCACGGCAGGGCTACATATTATTAGCGCGAGCAAGTCTTAAAACGTTGTGGAAACTGATTTATTATCATTTTTAACGAGCTCATGTTAAACAGCATAATATTTTTAACTAAATTAGAAGTTGTACAGTATGTGTTTCCACCTAGTGGCTCAGATAGGAATTGCAGGGAGCTGGCCGGAGGGGGTTTCACGCAGGGCTCGTCTTCCTGGATGAAACACTAGCTGGAAATACAGAAATTAGGATCATTTGTTTAACGCCATCAGATACATGATACATGGCCAATCGATCCTTCCATCTCTAGTTGTTACTATTAATATTATTATTATAACAACAATTTCTAATAATATTACTACTAGAAGTCTACTACTAATATTAATAATAATACTAACACTACTACTAATAGTAATAATAATAAAATACAGTGAGTATTAGCAAACAGCAGAGCTAGCACGCGCAGCTAGCACAAAACAAACAACCCAGAACACCATACAGACCAGATCCGACCGGTACGAACAGAACAGCAGCAGAAACAGCCAGAGAGCTAAAAAAAACCACAGCCAAAGCTAGATAACCACGTTTCAACCATGTTTAATGATCGATTAAATGAGAGTGAGATAATGACTGCTCTCCTGTCCTGTCGAATACTGTTGGAGGTCCGACCACCAAGGCCTCCTCATCAACTGACACCAACCAGTTCTCCTCTTCATTCGTGCCATCTGCTACACCCTCGGCTGCATCGCTTTCTAAAAATTTTACTATTCAGACTCAGACTCAGAGTTCTATTTGGAATTTTGCTTATTAAACTGTAAATACTGTTTGACCAGAGGAGGACGGGTCTCCCCTTGTGAGTCTGGTTCCTCCCAAGGTTTCTTCCTCCAGTCTGAGGGAGTTTTTCTTGCCACTGTCGCCTCTGGCTCACTCACTGGGGGATATATGTTGTGTTTTCATGTTTTCAAACTTCTGTAAAACTGCTTTGTGACAACATTGTTGTGAAAAAACGCTACACAAATAAACTTGACTCGCTTGCAAAAGTCTGATTCCTTTAAGGTGTCTAAGAACTGGGACAGCCTACGTGTCAGGAGAGCGCACACTATGACGTAAAACACTGTCCATGTAGACACTTGCTAGGTTTTGAGACAGACCCTAGATATCCAGAGTAAAGGTACACAGAGGGCTGTAGGCAAGCTCTGGGTCCTAAAGTTGCCTAATATTGATTTTAGAAGTAAAAAATCCAAGTAATGTAATAATGTCTCATCTTTCCAACTCACTATTAATCCCATTTAATGTCTGTTCCTTTGTAGTTTGACGAGGCACATGACACAGTTAGTTCCCATAACATGTTCCAACATATCTACTCGATCACTGCTCGGCTCTTTTGCATAAACTGACTCCAGAATGAGACACAGCAGACTGAGCCGGATGAGTATCAGTGGTTTGATACGTCACCGAAATGTACATATTGTCACGTTTTTGCCACATTAATAAAAAAAATAAAAGCTATGTAGAATCCATCCATAGATCCATGCAACATGGGTGGCTAACCTTCCAACTCTCTGATCCCTCCGTCCTGCAAAAGAGTAACCACCAGTTTTCATTGCTCCAGAGCTGCTGGGTGAATATTTCTGTCCTACATACATTGAGCCACTGATGCCAGATCCCACTGCAAGCTACCCCCACCACCCCACCCCCTCCTCAATTTCGCAGCAGTTCCCGATGATGTCGGTGATAAATGTCTATGGAAAAACTCATTTCCTCAACAGCGAGGAACGCGCCAGGCCCCCCAAGCACCATAGGGGCGACCAGCCCGGACACACAGGCACGAGGGGAAGTGGGAAACAACAGGCCTAACACGGTCGCCTTTCCCAAAACACGGTCATTATAACTCTTAGCATTACAGCGTACAACTCTTAGCATAACTTAGTGGCTGAATAACGAGCAGTAAAACAGATTTGAGCTGTTTACACTGAACAAATCTCCTAAAGCCTGTTGATCAACGTGAAGAGAACAGCTGGAGCATCTGTTTAATCTTCGGCGACACAAAGACTAGTTAACAACTCATTTTATAACATATCAGCCAAGAAACTACTGTACTTTAATATTTATTTTTCTTTGAAGTGGCAAAAGATCCATTTTCCTACAGCCTCTAGTCCAGTGTTCAATCTGCCTGAGGTCCAAATAGCCTGTAGCCTAATGTTCCTTCTGACTTCAACCCAACTCTCCTACCTCTAGCCAAATGCTTTCATGTACCTACTGTCCAACGTTCCTTATGCCCCCAGCCACCTACTGCTCCTACCAGTCTAATGTTCTTACTGCCTCTAGTCCTATGTTCCTTCTGCCTCTAGCTCAACATTCAACATCCTCCATCTCCAGCACAATACTTCTATAGCCTCCAACCTAATGTACCTACTGTGCGATGTTCCTTCTGCCCCCAGCCATTTCCATTCCAATGCTCCTACTACATTTAGCTCCTCTACATGTTCCGATTGCCTTTAGTAAAATGTTCCAATTGCCTCTAACTCAACGTTCCTACTGCCTCCAGCCCAATTTTCCATCTCCGGCACAATGCTTCTATAGCCTCCAACCAAATGTTTCTACTCATGCTTTCAAGTCAGTGCTTCTACTGCCTTCATTCTACTGCCTTCAAATCTCAATGCTTCAGCTGCCGCCAGACCAATGTTGCAACTGCCTTCTTTCCAGTGCTCTTACTGCTTTTTCTGCCTTCAATTCGATGCTAGATTTACCTCTTCACCCTCAATCTCAATGCTTCCACTACCTCCAGCTGTATGACATGTGATTAAATCCATTAGCACAAGAATTTCCCTCCAAGGACAATGAAACAAAAATGAAACATTCAAATCAATAGAGGTTTGTGGTCTGTTGCCACAGTTAGTAACAGAAAGTTAGTGAACAACAAGAAAGGCAACACCTGATGTATGGTCAGTAATGAGTTCTCTGGTTTGTCTTCACTTTTCTTATATAATGACAAACTTATTACACTTACTTGAGGCTTACTTGAGTTGTCTCTGAGAGAGACTGAGATTCGGTGTATCACCTTTCCTCTTAGGACTTGTGCAGCCTCTCAGTCAGCCATAAAAGAGGCAAAGGTATGACTACACGCTTAGTGTCTGTAAGCCCAGAGGTTGACCTGGGTGATGAGTCACTGTGGTCTCCTTCTCTGTCCACTCTTATTCTCATTATCGACTGCTTCTCTCTCATCAGAGAAAAGGAAGTTCGGTGCACCATCTCTTTGTGACTCATGTGTGACGTGAAGCGGTATGGTTAAACCATCGGGGTGTCATAAAAGGCCTGTGACTGTAACAAGAAGACATTAATGACAGAGCTTTCTGGAGAGTGTGGGGCAGATGGCTTCCTAACCTCTTTGGCATTTTTGGGATAAACACCCTGTTAAACGTTCTCTTCCCCAGCACTGCTGCGTACCGTAGCTCTGCACAGCTAATGCCTCTGACTCACGGGAGATAAAGAGAGAACTCTAAATGGATATAGAATGAATCATAGCTTTTATAGATTAAGGTTTTCTCCCTGAACAATCAAACCTAATGTAGCCAGAGAAGATGCCTGCCTCCAGTGCAAGATTCTGGTGTGATGTTCCGGCTCTGGTCTTGGACCTGTTTAACCACTTTGGAGCCACTGTCTGATATGGTGCCAGCACGTAATCCTGAGGAGGTGTTCCTGTTCTGGTTCCACCTAGGCTGTGGACCTACTTAAGCCACTTTGGTACCGCTATCTGATTTGGTGCCATTGGAAGATCCTGGTGGATTATTCCTGGTCTTATTTCGTCAGCTTTTGGACCTACTTGACTACTTAGAATTAACTATCTGATATGATGCCAGTACAAGATCCTGATGGAATAGTCCTGGTCTTAATCTGTCAGCCTCTGAACCAACTTGACAACTCAGAATTAACTATCTGATACGATGCCAGTACAAGATCCTGATGGAATATGCCCGGTCTTATTCCGTCAACCTCTGAACCAACTTGGCAACACATAATCCACTATCTGATATGATGCCAATACGAGAACATGATAGATTATTCCTGGTCTTATGTTTTTTTGTCTGAACCAGTGTGACCTTTTTGGATCTGCTACCTGATGTGATGGCAGTACAAGATTCTGAAGGAATATTCTTTATCTTATTCTATCAGCCTCTAGACCTACTTGACCACTTAGGATCCACTATCTGATACGTTGCCAGCACAAGCTCCTGACGGGATATTCGTGGTCTGCTTCCATTTGCCCTCTAAACAAGCTCCACCACTTAGGATCCACTATCTGACATGATGGCTGCACAAGATTCTTGTGGGATATTCCTGGCCTGCTTCGCCATGCGCTCTGGATCAGCCTGATCAGTCTGAAGCTGGTATCTGACATGGTCTCATAAGAAAATCCTGATGAGGCATTCTTTTTCTAGCTTCTGGGCCTGCTTGACCACTTTGGATTAATTTCCTGCCCTTACCTATTCCACTCTCAAACTCAAAATTAAAGATGGACCGATCAGCGTTTTTGAGGCCGATTCTGATCGAGAGCGGGGCTGTATGTCACAGCAGGGCTACATATTATTAGTCATGAAACATGATCTAAACTAGTTTATTACTATTTTTAACGAGCTCATGTGAAACAGTATAATATTTTTAACTAAATTAGAAGTTGGTCTATGTGGGAGTAAACCGCTTGATAAGCTCCAGAAGAGCCACATCTGAAAAGTATCTCTACTAGGAACAGCAGAGCGTAGATCCAGGTGAATATTAAGCAGCAGAATGAACGTCTTCTACAGCCGAGAAGAGCTGCTTATCTAGAACTATAAACTCAATCACTCTGGCTGTGGTTCTTTAGCTCTCTGGCTGTTTCTGCTGCTGTACTGTTTGTACCAGTCAGATCTGGTCTGTATGGTGTTCTGGGTTGTTTGTTTTGTGTTAGCTGTGTGTGTTAGCTCTGCTGTTTGCTGATACTCACTGTATTCAGCTGTGTGGTGTCTCTGAAGTGTTGTATCAGATTAATAGTGTTAAATGTCTTTGTCTTGGTTTCCGCGAGAGACGCTGATGTTACTAATTATACAGATGTTACAAACTGTCCTGGATGAGTCTGAGTCACATACGGTAACAAACTGCCAGACGGATGATGTTTTCTTTCTTTCTCACGTTCTCACGAAGCCGCTGCTTTAGTCAGTCTGGCGAAAATGAATTGGTATGTGTTTCCCCCTAGTGGCTCAGATAGAAATTGCAGGGACCTGGCCTGAGGGGGTTTCACGCAGTGCTCCTCTTCTTCCTGGATGAAACGCTAGCTGGAAATACAGAAATTAGGCTCATTTGTTTAACACCATCGAACGGCTCCCGAGATCGGCCGATACCGATACATAGCCGATCGATCCTTCCATCTCTAATTAAAATCCTTTATATGCTGAGCATGATCGATAGTCCTTCAGATCTTTTTCCGACAGATTTCTGATTTTCTTCTGTATGATGTAAGTGCATCTACTAAATGATAAAAGGGGGCTACAGTAGATACAACTGAACTGAATTAGCCACGAATCCAACACATACACTTGCACCGACATCCACAGCAGATGTGAGATGCGAGTGTCATTATGGATGTCCTCTCCAACGTGACCCGGAGCACCTCGACTCGTCAAAATATAACGACACCATCCATCACAACAGAATCCCACACGGGAGACAACACCGGCGGTTCCACCCCACGGACGCGAGTCCTCCTGCCGGCCATCTGGTTACGTGGAACGCTGAGGGATAAAGTTACGGCCGGGAAGAGGAGCGCCGGGGCAGCTGGGACAGAGCATGAGAAAGCCGTGGACTCGGGGCACGGAGGAAGACAGAACGGCAGCAAGAGCGATCCAAGAAAAAAAGATGGGCTCCTTTCGCCGAGCTGTAGGCTCACGTGGCCCGGGAAAGTTCTCCCAATAATCGAGCCTTCACAGGCGGCGCAGGACTGCGTGACCTCAGCTGATGCAACCGAATGAACAAAACGAAACGTTACTCCAGCTCAACAAAGCGACAAGAGGACTTCACCCCTATTATCAAGAGCTCGAATCGTTCAGCTTAGACATCAAAGCTCTAAATAGCAGCGGCATTCATAGTCATGACAAGCGTTTGGTGGAATCTGGAAGGCTTCCTAGAACCTTTTAGATATTAATGTCAGTAAGACAGGCTTCTCTTTATGGCGCCTCTCCAGTTTTCACAATAACCGGTCCATTCAGGAGTAAAGGAGAGATAACAGAACGCACAAAGAGTGAACATCTTTCATATGGATTACAGGCGTTATACACACTCCCTGAGCACTTCATTATAGACTCTCTGTCGACACTGCAGTGCTGCTTAGGGCTGGGGCGACATGTCGATAATCAACTTAATCGATGTAATCAATGCATCGCAGAGATGGCCACGCCCACTGAGAGCATGGATTTATCTGTGTGTATCTAAAGTTGTGGGAGTGTTTCACACAGAAACACAGATTATAAAATTATTAACATGTAAAGTCTGATTTATTCTCCATCTGCGTGTGTTTGAAGTAGAGGGCAGTTTGGAGTAAATCAAACATGGTGACGGTGGATGAGCTCGTGGTTCTTTATTTACTTAAAAAACGACTAAAAACGACTGTCTCGGCGCCGAGGAGAAGCTATTTCAGGGAATTTCTAATGAACGTGTAGAACCTCTCTTCAGAAAGTTCCACCGTTTCTTCCTCGTCGTGTTCGTGTGAAAGTGGTCGCGTCTCGCACTGCCCCCACGCTCTCCAGCCGTATTGCTCCATCCCGTCCGTATCCATAAGCTTTCTGAAAACGAATGTATGTACGAAATGAACACAGAGTACGGACAGAAGGCTCTGTGCGTATCCGTACTTAACGCTGAGCATAAATAAGCCTTAAAAACAGGTTTCTTTTGGTAGTAGTCACTTGACTACGCATTGCTAACCATTTCCTAATCATCCAGTGTAGAACCTGAGACTGTTCTAGATACCGCGGGAGCTTTAAAACACACATAGCTGCTTCTCAAACGACTCTCTGCCAAAATATATATATATATAGTCCACAAACTGTCCGAGTTCTTGTGTGTGAGGCGTGTAGGCTACGTGTCAG
>CM038713.1:11031145-11113645 GCA_021613375.1 Megaleporinus macrocephalus | reverse complement strand
CCATGGATTCCTGCTTAAACACAGAAAACGCAAGGCCAGCGTATTCCAGTCAGTGAGAGATTGTTCTAAATCAGAGACAGGCATCGTTTTGTGGTCCGGACGCAGCGTCGTGTACTGTAATCGCATAACACTGGAATCCAGGCTGGAGCTCAGGGCTCCGTTCACTCTGGTCTGCTTGTGTCTTTATTTACTTGTTTGTTTTGCAGTTCTTGCATTGTTGCCAACTTTAAGCCATAGTGCTAAAAACGGAACTGAGCATAAGAGTTTTTGGGGTTTGAAATTCTAAGGAAACGACTCGTTTATCTAACCTATTTATTTCACTCTGTATTGTTTGTATTTGAGTCGAATAAGCATTGTGGATGACCCCACTCACTCTCCTGCACTCTCTCCTGGCAGAAGATTCCGCAGCTTTCGGGCCTTCACTGCCAGGCTGAGGAACAGCTTCCTTCCCCAAGCTATCAGACTCCTGAACCAGAATCCACCCAGGACTGTCATCACACACACACACTAGTAATTACAGTCATTACATAACATAAGTAAACCTGAACTGATCACCACTATAGTACTTAGTTCATCACTGAACAGACTCCTGGTAACTTGGTAACTCACTACTGCTCTTTTGCACACAATAGAAAAAATCTTCTATTTGCAATTACACATTTTGCACATTCCACCCTGAACGTCAGCCGCTCTGTGTTCTATTGTCCTGCACTGGTTTCCTGCATGTCGGACTTGTGTAACGCTTCCTTGAGCAGTCGTGGGCTGGAGGTTAGGGAACCAGCCTTGTGACCGGAAGGTTGCCGGTTCCATCCCATGAACCTACAGGACCCTTGAGCAAGGCACCTAACCCCTGACTGCTCCCTGGGTGCTGCGGTAGGGCTATTAAATTCAGAAATCTTGCATTTCCCTCTGGGATCAATGAAGTATCTATCTATCTATCTATCTATCTATCTATCTATCTATCTATCTATCTATCTATCTATCTATCTATCTATCTATCTATCTATCTATCTGGCCAACTAATTAATTAAATAACCATCTAGCCAACTAACCATCTATCCATCTATCTATCTATCTATGTATCTATCTATCTATCTGTCCAACTAATTAATTAAATAACTAGCCAACTAACCATCTAGCCAACTATCTATCTATCTATCTAACTATCTATCTATCTATCTATCTGCCCAACTAATTAATTAAATAACCATCTAGCCAACTAACCATCTATCCATCTATCTATCTATCTATGTATCTATCTATCTATCTATCTATCTATCTATCTATCAATCTGGCCAACTAATTAATTAAATAACCATCTAGCCAACTAACCATCTATCCATCTATCTATCTATCTATGTATCTATCTATCTATCTGTCCAACTAATTAATTAAATAACTAGCCAACTATCTATCTATCTATGTATCTATCTATCTATCTGGCCAACTAATTAATTAAATAACCATCTAGCCAACTAACCATCTATCCATCTATCTATCTATCTATGTATCTATCTATCTATCTGTCCAACTAATTAATTAAATAACTAGCCAACTATCTATCTATCTATCTATCTATCTATCTATCTATCTGGCCAACTAATTAATTAAATAACCATCTAGCCAACTAACCATTTATCCATCTATCTATCTATCTATGTATCTATCTATCTATCTGTCCAACTAATTAATTAAATAACTAGCCAACTAACCATCTAGCCAACTATCTATCTATCTATCTATCTATCTATCTATCTATCTATCTATCTATCTATCTATCTATCTGGCCAACTAATTAATTAAATAACCATCTAGCCAACTAACCATCTATCCATCTATCTATCTATCTATCTATCTATCTATCTGTCCAACTAATTAATTAAATAACTAGCCAACTAACCATCTAGCCAACTATCTATCTATCTATCTATCTATCTATCTATCTGCCCAACTAATTAATTAAATAACCATCTAGCCAACTAACCATCTATCCATCTATCTATCTATCTATGTATCTATCTATCTATCTGTCCAACTAATTAATTAAATAACTAGCCAACTAACCATCTAGCCAACTATCTATCTATCTATCTATCTATCTATCTATCTATCTATCTATCTATCTATCTATCTATCTATCTATCTATCTATCTATCTGCCCAACTAATTAATTAAATAACCATCTAGCCAACTAACCATCTAGCCAACTAACCATCTAGTCAACTAACCATCTATCTATCTATCTATCTATCTATCTATCTATCTATCTATCTATCTATCTATCTATCTATCTATCTGCCCAACTAATTAATTAAATAACCATCTAGCCAACTAACCATCTAGCCAACTAACCATCTAGTCAACTAACCATCTATCCATCTATCTATCTATCTATCCAACTAATTAATTAAATATCCATCCATCCATCCATCCATCCATCCATCCATCCATCCATCCATCCATCCATCCATCCATCCATCCATCCATCCATCCATCCATCCATCCATCCATCCATCCATCCATCCATCCATCCATCCATCCATCCATCCATCCATCCATCCATCCATCCCACTGTACTGTTGTACTATGCCGTGGTAATTTAAAGAGGATTTTTTTTTTATTCTTGTTCTGTGTAATTTTCTTTTAAGTTGACACTGAACAATGAATAACTTGTCGTCCGTTTCGCTGGAAGGTTAATAGATGAATGGGTGGTCTCTGACTTGCACAGCATTGTGTCTGACATCTTCACATGTACGCATTCATAAGATATGCCATCATGCCATGACTATTCGACTCAGTCTCTGCCCTTCACCGCTTAAGGTTTCTATTCAGGGAAATAATAAAATGCATCCAATAGATGTCTATTGTTTTGGAAGCCTGTGGAATTGTGCAGCTGATTCACGGTTCGGGTCAAAGTCTTGCGCGTGTAAGCCAAACACATAATAAGCTCCTCCCCCAAACAAAATCATAATTGGTCCTGGATGCTGGTGTGAAAATGGCCTTGTTCTACATTAAGAAAACAAACCCAGGCACACCGCTGAGGAGATCTAGTTGCTGATGTTCTTAGAACAATGGACTGACCACCCAGGAGCCCAGAGCTCAGCATCAATCAACATGTTTGGGGTCATTTGCTTAAAACGGAGCAGAAAAAGCAAGCTAACATCTAAACCTGAGCTTTGGAGGTGCTGAGGCTCTTTTTGGCCCCCAGCTCGCCGCAAACCTGGCACTAAAGTCCAGACACCTCAGCTGCGGACCACATAGTTACGGGCCTACAAAATAGAGCCTGACTTGAAGGAGTGTGCAAGTGGCTGCAGACCACCCAGTGGTGTAAAAAACTGGCATCCTCCCTTTCCATCCCCTAGCCTTATGTGATGCCCCTGAGTATCACCCCCCACCACCTGGTCAGTCGAAGCCTCCTCAAATTGTATATCCATTTTGACCAGGTCTGGGTAGGAAGGGGGCAGCAAAGGTTCTCCTGGGGGGTTTCCGGAGGATGGTGGTGGGGGGGATGAATGAAGCAGATCCACAGAACCGTTTGATATTTTTGGAAGCGTGAGGGACCCCCCGCCCCTCCTCCTTTCTTCTTTTTCCTTTTTGCTCTTCTCTAAAACCCAAATAACGTGTGTGATGGATGAGCGAGCAGAGGCAACACCTCCCCCATCAATCAGGCTCAACTGGGAGAGAGGACCCCCTCAACGGCCTCTGTGGAGAGCGCACACACACTAACAACTTTCCTGCAACTTCTTCCACTGCACACACACACACACAGCGCTCGCCTCAGCCCACCAACGTATACGCAGCCCCACCTGAGAAAACTGAGGGACGTGGACCGATTTTCCATGTAGAACATCAGGTTTGGGTTTGCTCCCTACGTTGTAGTTCTGTTTCTATGTGAAGGAACATGGCTGCATCCATTCTGCACACTCTCATGCCTTCGTTCTGTTTGACTCGCTCATGACACTGAGGTTCGGATCAAATCTGGAGACTGAGGAGCGGGTGATCGCGCCCCTGAATGAAACCATGGATGAAATCTAGCAGTACGTTGGTCTCAGTCACACCTGAACCGCTGTATAAACCGCCTGTGCCGTATCAGCAGGACTGAGAGGATCAGAATAAAACACAGTGACAATTCAGACTTTCCACGCAAACCCTGGCCGAGTCTCCAAGTCATGGTCAGGTTCAAGCTTCAGGTTCCTCGCAGACACTCACAAATCCACATTCAAGCATGTACGGACACGAACACACACACACACAACTACCCCAAAGCAGACTCCAGCACCCCCCCCCCCACCCCCTTAAAAAACCCCATCTGAAACGGAATTATGTCCAATTGCCATAACTCAGACAGGAAGGGGAGTGGGAAAAGAAAAGAGAGGGGGAGACAGAGGGCAAGCGAAAACAAGGCAGCAAATGGTCCTGGTTAACAGCAGCAGCAGAACAGAGAGATCCTCACAGTCCCCGCCAGTGGGGGACTCACACTCTCCTCTATGTGTGTGTGTGCGTGTGTGTGTGTCTGCACACACGAACCAGCACAAGCAGGCAAATTCCAAGAGAGTGTCGTCATCAGGAGAGAGGCAACGAGAGAGAAGCGGTGCAGCTACAACCTGGTTCTCACAGGACCAGCTTTTGGGGGTAACGCGTTGTAAAGTAAGACGTTACGGTTACAGTATGGACACTTAAGAGCGTAGCGCCGTGCATTACAGCTTCAGTTCTTCATAAGGATGATGTTACTGGCTCTACTCGCACGTCTGGAACAGAGCAACACTGTTTGCATGTAATGCGTTTAAAGCATTCCTCCATGTTGATTACTTGCTCCCGCAAAACGTAGTTTGTGTGCACGTGTACCGATACCGGCTGACTGTGTGACTACGAGCAGCGCAGCATGATTGCGGGAAACTCCAATCCATCTAAAGCATCATGCTAATATGAAACTGATGGATATAGACTCCATATGAATATATATAGACTCCATATATATGTAAGTAAGTAAGTAAATTTATTTATATAGCACATTTCCAGAGAGACTCACAAAGTATTTTACAGAATACAAGTAAAATACAATACAAGACAATTAAGATCATTATAGTCGTATACAAATAATACAAATCTAACGCTCAGAATCTGTCAAAAGCAAGAGAATAAAAATAAGTCTTTAAACGTTTTTTAAAAACCTGGGTTGAATCAGAGAGTCTAATATCAATAGGAAGATTGTTCCAATAATTTTGGGGCGTATACTGCAAAGGCACAGTCCCCCTTTAATTTTAAGTTAGTACGAGGAACAGTTAATAACCCCTGATTTGAAAACCTTAAAGTTCTTACACTATGAAGCGGATGTAGAAGCTCAGTGATGCATGCTGGAGCCTCGTTATGGACAGCCTGATAAGTAAGCATTAAAATTTTAAAAACTATTCTATAGCTTACCAGCAACCAGTGTAGGGAAGCCAATACTGGTGTAATATGTTCCCTACGCTTTGTCCTAGTGAGAAGACGAGCAGCTGCGTTCTGAACAAGCTGTAGACAAGCCACCTCTCTCTGACAAGTAAATAAGGCATTGCAGTAGTCCAAATGGGTGAAAACAAAAGCATGAATATTTTTTTCATGTGTATATATATATATGTGGTTCTCGGCAGAATTCAGTAGTTGAAAATCCAGTACATGTTATTGGTGAACCCCGCAGTAGTGAAATGCCTAATGTCTAGTAGCGTAAGATAGATAGGTAGAGTAGCCTAAGAGCAAGCTAGTGTAAAAGTATTTAAATTTCTAAGAAATAATGACTCAAGCACACTGTTAATGTAAGTCAGTGGACATTTCTACTGGTCTATTCATCATGAAAGTTTCACATAATGCAAATGGCAACTACTGTATTTAAGTCATGTGTATATATATATATATATATATATATATATATATATATATATATATATATATATATATATATATATATATATATATACACACACTACCGCTCAAAAATGTAGGATCAATATAGAATTTTATTTCATGCAATTTTCATGCAATTCACAAGCAATATTGTCCATTTCACAATTAATGTAAGTGTATCAGATGATTTTTAAAGAATAAAAATGTTTGTATTAAAGTCTATTTTTGTATAGAGGGTTATTTTGTATATAGTTCTATTATCAGTAATTCTCAGTCCTCTGTCTAAATCTCCTGGTACGGCCACCAATCCAAGTTAAGGATGTTATTGGACTAATTGGTTGTTAGGACAGTCTTGCTCAATTGTGATGCACAGCTGAAAAACATTCTACTAATAAGTGAGTATAAAAGGGAGAACAACATTCTAGGTTAGTTTAGTATCTGAAGATCAGCAGTTGATGGCTTGCTGACCGACTCACAATGACCAGAAAGAAACAACTTTCTTTAGAGACCCGTCAGTACATTGTTGTGTTAAGGAAGAAGATACTCCATTAAAACAAGAACATATATATATATATATATATACACACTGCCGGTCAAAAATATATATGTGTGTGTGTGTGTGTGTGTGTGTGTGTGTGTGTGTGTGTGTCAATCTCCATTTTTGTTGATTTTAGGTTTTCTACATCATTTGAACACACCAATGGTGGTTTACATTGTGTGAAAATTTAATGATGAATGGACCAATAGAAATGCTCCAAAAGAGAGGGGGAGGACTGTGCAAAAGTTATATTCAAATACTATTAATTAATAGTAGTTTATTAACCCTTTCCAAGCTTCTCCTTGTGGAAACAACCCAGTATTATTTACAGTTCTCATCTAATACCTGCTTGGACTGCTCAGTACTTCATTAAGATAAATCAAGATTGCTGCTGAAGGAACTGAATACATTCATACAATGTCTGGGGCGTCCAGGAGAAATCTGGAACTACACTTTATTCTTCAAACTGGAGCTCAAGATCTGATCTACTTCTTTCATAATAAGATATTTATACTACTTTGTGTTCTATGTATGATTATTTACTGTTTTATTTATCTGTTCTAATCATATCTGATGTTCTTACTGGTGAAAATATCATTTATCCCTATTAATCAGCCTGACTGGCTGTGTTATGTTGTGTTTAGTGACATGACTTTTGATTTGTGTCTCAATAAAGCTCTTAGTTTTGTGTGGGTTTAAGTAACACCGAAGTAAGAGTTTAGTTTAGTTCCAACCAGCCCCCAACATGCTGCCCCTGCCTTAAACAAACATCAGTGCATCTGATACAGCCAAAAAACGTGGGGCGGACTCTGCGGGACGGTAGACTGGTCATTTGTAGTGGTCATTTTTTGAGTAACTACTGATGGACTAGATTGCAGTCTGTTTCTCTGTGTACTTTAATGGTCAGGACCCCCACAGGACCACCATAGAGCAGAGCGGTGGAGAGTGTTGTGCTGGTATGAGTGGATCAGACACAGCAGTGCTGCTGCTGGAACTATTAACCACCTCAGTGTCCTTGCTGGACTGAGAATCGTCCACCAACCACAACTATCCAGACAACAGTGTCCCTTTGGGCAGCGTCCTGTGTCCACTGATGAAGGACTAGAGGAACACAATCCGTGCAGCAGCAGATGAGCTACTGTCTCTGACTTTACATCTACAAGGTGTCTAATAGAGTGGACAGTGCGTGGACACAGGGTTTAAACACTCTGATCCACTCACACCAGCACAACATGCACTAAAACACCACCAGCATGGCAGTGTCACTGCAGTGAGAATGACCCACCACCCAAATAATACCAGCTCTGTGGGGGTCCAGACCATTTTAAAACTGGGTAATAAAGTATATAGAGAATCAGATGAACTACAGTCTGGAATTGAGCTACGACAAGCTCCTATGAGGTCAGTGGAGCTGCTAACATGGACAATGGGTGTAGAAACAGGTAGCTTTACCTTATAATAAATTAAAAATTTGAACAACACACTTTTCCACACAGACACACACTCGCTCACACATATTTGACACATACACACACTCGCTTACACATATTTGAATAAGGGTGTACGCTAGAAGGTGGTTTCTCTCAGTAGCGCTAACGTCAAAGTTCCTCCGCTGTTTTCATTGTTCTACTTATACACGTTCACGAACAAACCACAAAACCCAGAACACGTGGTCCTCGGACGACAGCGCGTTCAGACGTGACCCCTGTCGACTAAAATACAGAGTGACATCATAACACAAAAAGCACGCAAACAAACAAGCCAATCCACGAAACCGAAACCGCACCGGGTACCAGGCTCGAGCGGCCCGAAAGCAGAGCGGCCCCCATGGAAAAGAATTTCCAATAACCGTTACCATGGCTCGTGGTGACCCAAACGGCCAGGCTGTTATAGACCACAAAGAACAGAGGAGGCCTTTGAGCCACGAAAATAGGCGCTCTCAAGGTGAACTCTCCCTCGGCAGAACGCGGCAGCAGCACAATGACATTAGGAGGCACTTTGGGCCAAGTTCTCGGCTTGGCATGTGCGTGATACTGTATGCCGTCTTCATAAGGAATCCTCCTCAGGAGCTGGCCAGGGGTCACCGGCTGCTTGGGAAGCAGTGGCCGAGGACTTCTCTGACCCCGATGAAGGCGTTCAGCTGGAGAAGCGGGAAATGAAAAGGAGTTCAGAAGGAAAGAGCAGCGGTGGTTAACCTCTGTTTTTCATCACTAGTGCTTGTTCTGGTTAAAGGAATATTCCAGAGCTCGGTTCTCTACCGGCTACTGCTGTAACATACAGTCCAATATCACACACATAAACAGGTCTGAGTAAAACCGCCAGACTTCAAATACTGGAACAGTTTAAGTATCAGATACACTGTCTAGAACGTGTACAGACGTTCTTCACACTCCTCCTGCCCATGTACCACCACCTATTGTGCTGAATAACCTTGTAACGGCCAGATTCTGGTGTTACAGCTGCATTAGAGTCAATGATATTTAATAATGTAGAACTACTTTTAGTTCACTTTTGTTACCCGAAAGAAAAACCAGGAAGAACCACTTTTGGATCCCTAAAGAAGAACCAGGAAGAACCACTTTTGGATCTCTAAAGAAGAACCAAGAACAACCACTTTAGCTACCCTAAAGAAGAACCAAGAAGAACCACATTTGGTCCCCTAAGGAAGAACCAAGAACCACTTTTGTTTCCCGAAAGAAAAAACAGAAAGAACCACTTTTGGTTCCCTAAAGAAGAACCAAGAAGAACCACTTTAGGTGCCCTAAAGAAGAACCAAGAAGAACCACTTTTTGGATCCCTTAAGAAGAACCAGGAAGAACCACTTTTGGATCCCTAAAGAAGAACCAAGAAGAACCACTTTTGATCCTCTAAAGAAGAACCAAGAAGAACCCCTTTTGGTTCCCTAAAGAAGAACCAGTAACAATCACTTTTGGATCCCTGAAGACGAACCAAGAAGAACCACTTTTGGATCCCTAAAGAAGAACCAAGACGAACCACTTTTGGATCCCTAAAGAAGAACCAAGACGAACCACTTTTGGATCCCTAAAGAAGAACCAAGAAGAACCCCTTTTGGTTCCCTAAAGAAGAACCAGTAACAATCACTTTTGGATCCCTAAAGAAGAACCAAGACGAACCACTTTTGGATCCCTAAAGATAAACCAAGACGAACCACTTAAGGATCCCTAAAGAAGAACCAAGACGAACCACTTTTGGATCCCTTAAGAAGAACCAGGAAGAACCACTTTTGGATCCCTAAAGAAGAACCAAGAAGAACCACTTTTGGATCCCTTAAGAAGAACCAGGAAGAACCACTTTTGGATCCCTAAAGAAGAACCAAGAAGAATCACTTTTGGTTACCTAAGGACCCAACAGGACCCAACAGGATCCAATGTCTGATTTAGAGGAACCTTTTAAAGTCTACAAAATGTCTATAGAACGTAAAGGAACCTTCAACTCAGATAACTTTTCTTAGCTGCGGCAGGTGACCAGCACTGAGAGACGCAGCCGTTTTCCATTTGTTGTGAAAAATTCCTGCGGAAGGTTCTGGGTGCGAGAGTGGCCTTCCTCTCGAACCTGTGTGGTATTTATCCCCCACTGAGCTCCAGATACAGAGAGATGCAAACTTTCCCAAGGATACCATCCAACCACAATATAGCCTGCATTCCTGCCTCTACTACAGCCTGCATTACTGCCTCTAATACAGCCTGTATTACTGCCTCTACTACAGCCTGCATTACTGCCTCTAATACAGCCTGCATTACTGCCTCTACTACAGCCTGCATTACTGCCTCTAATACAGCCTGCATTACTGCCTCTAATACAGCCTGCATTACTGCCTCTAATACAGCCTGTATTACTGCCTCTACCTCTATATATGATTGTATTACTGTCTCTAATACAGCCTGCATTACTGCCTCTAATACAGCCTGCATTACTGCCTCTAATACAGCCTGCATTACTGCCTCTACTACAGCCTGTATTACTGCCTCTACTACAGCCTGCATTACTGCCTCTAATACAGCCTGTATTACTGCCTCTACCTCTATATATGATTGTATTACTGTCTCTATTACTGCCTTTATAACTGCCTGTATTACTGTCTCTATAACTATCTGTATTACTGTCTCTATACATGACTATATAACTGTCTCTATAACTGCCTCTATAACTATCTGTATAACTGCCTCCATACATGACTATATAACTGTCTCTATAACTGCCTCTATAACTATCTGTATAACTGCCTCCATACATGACTATATAACTGTCTCTATAACTGCCTCTATAACTATCTGTATTACTGCCTCTATAACTGCCTGTATTACTGTCTCTATAACTGTTTCTATAACTGCCTCTATAACTATCTGTATTACTGCCTCCATACATGACTACAAAACTGTCTCTATAACTGCCTCTATAACTATCTGTATTACTGCCTGTATTACTGCCTCTATAACTGCCTGTATTACTGCCTCTATAACTGTTTCTATAACTGCCTCTATAACTATCTGAATTACTGCCTCCATACATGACTACATAACTGTCTCTATAACTGCCTCTATAACTATCTGTATTACTGCCTCTATAACTGCTTGCATTACTGCCTCTATAACTGTCTCTATAACTATCTGTATTACTGCCTCTATAACTGTCTCTATAACTATCTGTATTACTGCCTCTATAACTGCCTCTATAACTATCTGTATTACTGCCTCTATAACTGCTTGCATTACTGCCTCTATAACTGTCTCTATAACTATCTGTATTACTGCCTCTATAACTGTCTCTATAACTATCTGTATTACTGCCTCTATAACTGCCTCTATAACTATCTGTATTACTGCCTCTATAACTGCTTGTATTACTGCCTCTATAACTGCTTGTATTACTGCATATATTACTGTCTATATTACTCTATTACTCTGTTATTTCAGTTTCCCTCATCTCTCCTTTCCTTCTTCTTAACTCTCTTTTACTCTTTTCCATCTTTCAACCTATCCCACCTTGTTCATACCTCTGTCTTTCTCTATATCCCTCCCACTCTCATACTGTCTTTCTGTTTCTCTCATACTAACTCCTATGCTTCATCCCTCCATCTCTCAGTCTCCTACTTCTCTCACCTTCTTTTTCCTTTTACCCCCTCACTGTCTTCATCTCTCTATTCTCTCTGTTCACATGTCTCCATGGAAGTTTAATTAGAATATCTTTTCTGTCATCAGACTACACACATCTACATCTGAAAGCTGTAGTGAACCACAACCATTTCATAAGATTTACAAAATAAATTTGAGTCCTCCCACCACTAGGGGGTGACAATCATTCAAAAGCGAAGTCTTTTCCACTGGAAAGTCTGGAGTTAAGATGAAAACGTTAAGGCAGCAGAACGAGTGAAACTGTTTGCATTTCTTTTCAGACAACAGCTCCTCTCAGACTGTCATGTATAGAAAGTGATAGATTTAAATCCAGCTTCAGATGAGTTTTTCATGACTTGCTTGACAGACTCTTTAAAAAGACTCTTTAAAAAGAGCTGGTGGCTCAAATCAGAACACAGGACACTGATAACATAGAACCCTGAGAACACAGGAGGCTGACAGCATAGAACCCTCATCACATACAGACTGAGAGCACAGGACCCTGATTACATAGGGCCCTAAGAACATATGCCCCTTAGAACATAGGGCCCTGCGAAAACAGGACCCTGAAAACCTACAGTACTGATTACATAGGGCCCTAGATACATACGATGGTGGGAACATGTGATGCTGGGAACAAAGGGCCTTAAGAACATAGGACATTAAAGGTATAGGGCCCTAAAAACATGGAGCTCTGGGAACATGTTCTGGGGGATGTTGGGAATAAAGAACATATGGCCCAGAGAACACTGGGCCCTGAGAAGAAGACCCTGGGAACATACAACTCTGGGAACACAAGAACCTAAAAAAATAAAGAACCTTGAGAACATAGAACCCTGAAAACTAGGGTACTAATTACACATCACTCTTATAGGATATATATATTTATATATATATAATAAGAGAACATAGTGCCACAAGGTCACCTTAATGTTTACAAACACTGAGGTAGGGTACTCAGATCTTCTCTGAAGTCAGCAGATGAAGCCACTTTTGCTAACCAGGGTCCAGAAGTGTCTCAGATTAAGAGAGATGAGAGACGGCGTGCTGAACTTTCCCCTGGCTGAAGAATTCCCCTGGTAGGTCTGAAAGGTACCGTGGTGGGAGAGAGGCGCAGATAATGCACGCCTGTTTGATACATTACCGTAAAGCTACATCTTGAAAGTGAAAGAGGAAAAAACACACTGCTCTCATGACTGAAATAAGAAGCTGTTTCTTACGTTTCTAAGACCAGAGACGCAGAAAAAGACCAGAGAAGGAGACTAGGTAGAATTACGTGCTGTTACAGTCACATCATGGGAACATCTAAACCACTAAACAGGACCTGCTCACACGGCATGATGTGATTAAGTTCTTTCTGTCAAGTTAATTAAAGAATTAACCAGTTTTAGTATTATAGTCTATTACAGCGCATTTTAAAGTTAGACCTGGATCAGCAAGACGGCAGCCAAGGAGCAGTATATACAAGTAATGAAGTACAAATACTTAGTTACCTTACTTAAGTAGAAATGTTGGTTATTTATACTTTACTGAAGTAATTATTTATCAGCTGACCTTTTACTTCTACTCCTTACATTTACACTCCATTATCAGTACTTTCTACTCCTTAAATTTACACTCCATTATCAGTACTTTCTACTCCTTAAATTTACACTCCATTAGCAGTACTTTCTACTCCTTACATTTACACTCCATTATCAGTACTTTCTACTCCTTACATTTACACTCCATTATCAGTACTTTCTACTCCTTACATTTACACTCCATTATCAGTACTTTCTACTCCTTACATTTACACTCCATTATCAGTACTTTCTACTCCTTACATTTACACTCCATTATCTGTACTTTCTACTCCTTACATTTACACTCCATTAGCAGTACTTTCTACTCCTTACATTTACACTCCATTATCAGTACTTTCTACTCCTTACATTTACACTCCATTAGCAGTACTTTCTACTCCTTACATTTACACTCCATTATCAGTACTTTCTACTCCTTACATTTACACTCCATTATCAGTACTTTCTACTCCTTACATTTACACTCCATTATCTGTACTTTCTACTCCTTACATTTACACTCCATTATCAGTACTTTCTACTCCTTACATTTACACACCACTATCAGTACTTTCTACTCCTTACATTTACACTCCATTATCAGTACTTTCTACTCCTTACATTTACACTCCATTATCAGTACTTTCTACTCCTTACATTTACACTCCATTATCAGTACTTTCTACTCCTTACATTTACACTCCATTATCTGTACTTTCTACTCCTTACATTTACACTCCATTATCTATACCTTCTACTCCTTACATTTACACTCCATTATCTATACCTTCTACTCCTTACATTTACACTCCATTATCAGTACTTTCTACTCCTTACATTTACACTCCATTATCAGTACTTTCTACTCCTTACATTTACACTCCATTATCAGTACTTTCTACTCCTTACATTTACACTCCATTATCAGTACTTTCTACTCCTTACATTTACACTCCATTATCAGTACTTTCTACTCCTTACATTTACACAACATTATCTATACTTTCTACTCCTTACATTTACACTCCATTATCAGTACTTTCTACTCCTTACATTTACACTCCATTATCAGTACTTTCTACTCCTTACATTTACACTCCATTATCAGTACTTTCTACTCCTTACATTTACACAACATTATCTATACTTTCTACTCCTTACATTTACACTCCATTATCAGTACTTTCTACTCCTTACATTTACACTCCATTATTTGTACTTTCTACTCCTTACATTTACACTCCATTATCAGTACTTTCTACTCCTTACACTTACACTCCATTATTTTTACTTTCTACTCCTTACATTTACACTCCATTATCAGTACTTTCTACTCCTTACATTTACACTCCATTATCAGTACTTTCTACTCCTCACATTTACACTCCATTATCAGTACTTTCTACTCCTTACATTTACACTCCATTATCAGTACTTTCTACTCCTTACATTTACACTCCATTATCAGTACTTTCTACTACTTACATTTACACTCCATTATCAGTACTTTCTACTCCTGACATTTACACTCCATTATCAGTATTTTCTACTCCTTACATTTACACTCTATTATCAGCTGCGCATCACAATTGAGCAAGAGTGTCCTAACAACCAATTAGCCCAATAACATCCTTAACTTGGATTGGTGGTCGTACCAGGAGATTTAGACAGGGGACTGAGAATTGCTGATAATAGGACTATATGCAGAATGAGCCTCTATACAAAAATAGACTTTAATACAAACATTTTTATTCTTTAAAAATCATCTGATACACTTACATTAATTGTGAAATGGACAATATTGTTTGTGAATTGCATGAAAATTGCATGAAATGAAATTCTAAAGTGATCCTAAACTTTTGAGCGGTAGTGTATGTATATATATATACCGCTCCGGGCTGGTGTGCTCACTGCCCCCTAGTGTCCATGTTCACTAGTGTGTGGGTGTTTCACTGCACGGATGGGTTAAATGTGGAGGTCAAATTCCGCTGTGTGCAAACACATGTGGCTAATTCTAGTTCTAAATTCTAAATTCTAAAAATACATTCTTCTTTAATATATTCACATTGTACTAAACTACATTCATGTTCAATGGGTGTATATGCGGCTGAAACAGGAAGCCTAGCGCATCCCAAATTTATCAACATTAACATTTTAATATAACATTATAGTCATTATAGCTTTTAGAAGTATGGGGTTTTTGGGGAGGTGGGCTAGAGCACTATAGACCCCTGTGGTGCGTCCTAAGCATTTGTTCTTAATGGCATGTTTTTCTTCCATTACTTTTACTTTTATACTTTAAGTAGTTCTGAAAACAACACTTTTACTGGAGTAAAAAGCTTGAGTTATTTTTAAGCCCTAGTATCTATACTTCTACCTGAGTAATGAATGCGAATACTTTTGATACCTTTGCAAGTGTTTACAAGATAGTAAGCACAAATTATAAAATATTAATACACAGATAAGTATGGGAAAAATCTCTAATCTCTAAATGCTATGAATAAAAAACATAAACATGGAAGGTTTAATATACATTTACTTATCATTTTGTCTGAGTTTTATTCATAAGAGCCTTAAACCATAATATCATGAATATCATGAGTGCATGAATTCTAGGGGTGTAAGAAAATATCAAAATATTGAATATTGAAAATATTAAATATCACAATATTATGTTTCGTGATCCTGTATTGATTCTCAAAAACACAGTATCGATTCCTGGCAGACAGTGAATCATTGTGTGTTGTGTTTAATCCTCTGGCAACTAGATGGCAGTGTTGTAGCCCATTTTCAGCTCCCCTCCAACATTAACAAGCAGCACAAGGACGCTGTGCTGTTGTAAGCATTAACAAACTTGTTCATATAGTGGTGTGTTTTAATAGTAGGATTTGAAAAATCACAGTATATCACATTGCTTGCAATATCACAGTATATCGTGATATATTGAATCGTGACCGCTGTATCACGATACGTATTGTATCGCCAGGTTCTTGCCAATACACAGCCTTAATGAATATCATCAAGAATATCAGCTGCTTGTGTTCTAGCATTCTCTTTGGTTCTATGACAGTAAAAATCTCTCAAACCTTTAATATTATGCATAATTTCACACACACCCGATTCAAATATGCAAACCATTTCCATATATTTAAATAACCACACCCATCCCTAATCAGTTACAATAAAAGACAGATAAAAACCACAATGGTACTAGCAGTTACATTCATACGTTCCACAAGTTCCATAAGTCATGGATGGCCATCCCCAGTGACCCTTTGGTATTTAAGCTGCATTGAACTACTACAGAGTGCATCAGTAAGCTAGGGCAGCTGGTTACATAACAGCAGCCCCTCAGGAGCCCATATTGTCCACTGTGGCTGCGTTGTGCCTGGTCCAGGGCAAGGGACAGAAGGACCCTCAGAAATGTCCAATCTCTCTCCCCCGCACCCCCTCCGCCATTCTGCCTCTCCGCACAATGGGACTCTTCACTCAAAATACAGCCTGCCTTCACCCAGGCTTCCTGCCCATGTCCTGGGGTCACTATATTTCTTGTCTGCTATCAAAAGAGGATTCCAGTGGATTTGTAACAAACGCATGAGATGGCCCTGCATCTGGCCAGCAGGGGTCCGGCAAGGCCGGAGCCCAGAGCACAAGGCCTGGCTCAGTACTGCTTCCTCCAAAACTGGCACCTGCAGGAAGCAAGCAGGGACCCAGACCCTGCCCAGGCTCTTGGACAGAAAGTGCCCAGTGTGGGGCAACGAGCATAAATTCTGCAATGACGTCTGGATTCAGCAGCATCTCACTAAATCACACAAAGCAGTATAATGCTGATTAGTTAGATGCATTGAGAGCAAAGAAAGACACTCTCATGCGGGCACAGTGGGGGATGGGTTTCATTTTGGGGTCTTAGTTTCCTCTTGGTGTTAGTGAGATCTGACAGAGATGTTCACAATTCACTTTATGCGAGTCAGGACTTAAGGCTCTGCAGTGCAAGGCCAATTCTAGGCTTAAGCATTCTGGGGTGCATGCCCATATCAAGAGTCCAGCCTCTGATGTGTGAGTCTGAGTCAAGGCTCAAGTCTCTGATGTGTGAGCCTGACTCGAGACTTGGCTCCCTGGGAGTTCAAGCCCAAGTTAAAGCTAGAGTCTTTGGGGGGAGCTAGCCTTAATCAAGACTTGGGTTTCTGGGGTGCAAGCCCAAGGTGCTAGCCTCTGCAGTGCGAGCCTGAAGATTCTGGAGTGCAACTCTGAGTCAAGGCTTAAGTATCTGGGCTCTGAGCCCAAGTCGGAGTTTAAGTCTCTGGGGTTCAAGCCCTAGTCAAGGGAATGAGCCAAGGCTTGAGTCTCCAGGGTGCGAGCCCAAGCCAAGGCTTGAGTCTCTGGGGTGCAAACTCGATTCAAGGCTCAAGCTCTGGGGTACAAACCCGATTCAAAGATGTGGTGTGAGTCAGAATCAAGGACTGACTGTCTGGGATGTGAGCCCAAGTCGAGTCGTGACTCTCTGGGATGTGAGCCCAAGTCGAGCCTTGATCCTGTTGGATGTGAGCCCAAGTCGAGTACTTGATCCTGTGGGATGTGAGCCCAAGTTGAGTCTTGATCCTGTGGGATGTGAGCCCAAGTCTGGTCTTAATCCTCTGGTATGTGAGCCCAAGTCGAGTCTTAATCCTGTGGGATGTGAGCCCAAGTCGAGTCTTGACTCTCTGGGCTGTGAGCCCAAGTCGAGTCTTAATCTTGTGGGATGTGAGCCCAAGTTGAGTCTTGATCCTGTGGGATGTGAGCCCAAGTCTGGTCTTAATCCTCTGGTATGTGAGCCCAAGTCGAGTCTTAATCCTGTGGGATGTGAGCCCAAGTCGAGTCTTGACTCTCTGGGCTGTGAGCCCAAGTCGAGTCTTAATCCTGTGGGATGTGAGCCCAAATCGAGTACTTGATCCTGTGGGATGTGAGCCTGAGTCGAGTACTTGATCCTGTGGGATGTGAGCCCAAGTCGAGTACTTGATTCTCTGGGATGTGAGCTCAAGTCGAGTCTTGATCCTCTGGGATGTGAGCCCAAGTCGAGTACTTGATCCTGTGGGATGTGAGCCCAAGTCGAGTACTTGATCCTCTGGGATGTGAGCTCAAGTCGAGTCTTGATCCTGTGGGATGTGAGCCCAAGTCGAGTACTTGATCCTCTGGGATGTGAGCTCAAGTCGAATCTTGATCCTCTGGGATGTGAGCCCAAGTCGAGTACTTGATCCTGTGGGATGTGAGCCCAAGTCGAGTACTTGATCCTGTGGGATGTGAGCCCAAGTCGAGTACTTGATCCTCTGGGATGTGAGCCTTAAGTAGAGTACTTGATCCTGTGGGATGTGAGCCTGAGTCGAGTACTTGATCCTGTGGGATGTGAGCCCAAGTCGAGTACTTGATCCTGTGGGATGTGAGCCCAAGTCGAGTCTTGATCCTGTGGGATGTGAGCCCAAGTCGAGTACTTGATCCTGTGGGATGTGAGCCCAAGTCGAGTACTTGATCCTCTGGGATGTGAGCCTTAAGTAGAGTACTTGATCCTGTGGGATGTGAGCCTGAGTCGAGTACTTGATCCTGTGGGATGTGAGCCCAAGTCGAGTACTTGATCCTGTGGGATGTGAGCCCAAGTTGAGTCTTGATCCTGTGGGATGTGAGCCCAAGTCGAGTACTTGATCCTCTGGGATGTGAGCTCAAGTCGAGTCTTGATCCTGTGGGATGTGAGCCCAAGTCGAGTCTTGATCCTGTGGGATGTGAGCTCAAGTCGAGTCTTGATCCTCTGGGATGTGAGCCCAAGTCGAGTACTTGATCCTCTGGGATGTGAGCTCAAGTCGAGTCTTGATCCTCTGGGATGTGAGCCCAAGTCGAGTACTTGATCCTGTGGGATGTGAGCCCAAGTCGAGTATTTGATCCTGTGGGATGTGAGCCCAAGTCGAGTACTTGATCCTCTGGGATGTGAGCTCAAGTCGAGTCTTGATCCTCTGGGATGTGAGCCCAAGTCGAGTACTTGATCCTGTGGGATGTGAGCCCAAGTCGAGTACTTGATCCTCTGGGATGTGAGCCCAAGTCGAGTCTTGATCCTGTGGGATGTGAGCCTGAGTAGAGGCTGAAGTGTTTAGGGTACAAGCCAAAGTCAAGGCTCCACTTTTTGTGGTTTTATTCATTAACTGCATACGAGTCGGCAGTTCTAGTTTTCTCCATTTGTAGTCTTGAGTCTGAGTCAAGCTGTGAGTGCGACTCAAGTCTGAGTCGTCTCCCTAAATCTGGGGTCTGGTTTTCTGTGTGCTACGTCAATTAGTAGATGCAAAAATCCCAGCAGACTGTCTCTACCTGACCTATCGTTCCAGTGTTGCTAAGATCAGCTCACCACTCGAATAATATCTAGTGGCTTTATGGTGGTCCCCTTCCATTGATGGACAAAAGACACCGGGGGGCTGATAAGCTGTTGTGCAACACATGAGCTACAGTCTGCAACTGTAAACCCACAAAAGACTACACAGAAGTCCAGGTTTCTTTGTAGCTGATAGCAGCCATGCTCAATCTCCTCTGGCCAGCCGTTCTCTTTATGTGCAGGTGAACCAGCATCAGACCAGCGCAGCAGATGGACAAACTGTTTCGGGTTCAGCCGGCGCCCGGCACACAGCTGTTGCGTGGCCGGTTTGAAAGCTGGTTGGGCACGAGCAGGTGATGTGGCGACAAAACAAGAGTAAGACACACATGAGTAGTAAACTGCCATACACAGACATGCGCGAGCTGCCAGGGGAGCTTTAAATAGTCTCAGAGGCTCAGAATTCCCCTAAAATTTTGAGCCCCAGGCAAATAAACACAGAAAAGGAAGTTAAAAAAAAAGAAACATACTCAAATGCACACAAAAATAATCATTTGCATAATGGGTTGCACGCCTGCTGAGCATAAGATAATATTGGGTGAACAACAAGTGCAGCACTGGTCTCAGTTAAATCTGACTTAAACTCATTCTGGAATGAATTTAGCTAAACTGAATTGAGCGTAACATCAAAATAAGTCAAATGTCAAGCCGCCCAGATGGAGCTCTGCGGTTAGAAAGTAAGTAGTTGTTTTGTTTTGTTTTTACTGAGATATTTCAAACCTAATCGGTGTTTTAGGACCAGAACAAACTCGACACATATCTGAAGGATCGGGCCAGGAACTGAAATTAATTCAGAATGTTTCCGATCGGAAGAAAGAAAACCCTGTTTTTTTTATTATTATTATTTTAATCGAACTGATGATCTGCAGTGTTTACCTTTCTGATCGTTCCAGGAACGTCTGGAAATGTTATCATTAAAGAAACATGGACTCCCTGCTGGCCCGACTGTCTACGCATCTCTTTCTCACGTGAAGTTTGAAGAGAAGTCAAAAAAGAACTTCGTCCCATTATTACTGAATGGAGCCCACTGCCCTCGCATGGTGGTCAACAGGTAGTAACGGCCACTGAATGATCTTTCACGACAATCTTCGTTCTCTTTTCAGTAAAGAAGCCACACTTAACCCAGCACTAGACCGACTCCGTGCGTCAACAGGTAGCGGTTAGCAACAAAATATTGCTCCTCCACCATTTGCACCTACGACGAATTAAAAAAAAAAAATTTAAACCCTCTAAACCACATGAAGGGCTGCCTGGCACAAGTGATTCTGAGAAAAACGCTCGCTTCCCCTCCGTAATCAAACAGATGATTGCAGCGTGGCATCAAAAGAAAGGATTCTGTTTTTTGTTTTTTTGTTTTTCCTCTGCTTTTAATTGTTGTTTCGAGTCTGTGTACAGCCCGGGCTGGAGTGCGGCTCGGCGCGCTCCATCAGGCTGGAAATATGATGCGGTGAGCGCGGCGGTCCAGGACATATGGAGCTGTACGTAGAGATGCTGTGTGATGTGCATTCAGAAACCACAGCGGCACAAAGAGCTTCATTACACACACGCCCTTCAAGAGACGCGAGGAACATACACACACACACACACACACACACACACACACACACACACACTGAAAGGGCTGTTCTGGAGCGCTCCACAGCCAGCCAACGGGAGTTGTAGGAAAAAAAAAATAATAATAATAATAAAAATCACACAAATCACTCATTAACAGGGTTGATACCAGCACTTCCCTGCTACACATATCAACCTGCATGGTACATTAAAACATCTCCAGAGAGGCTCACTTGGTATCCTACCCTCCACCATACTTCTGTGTTGTCACGATGCTGAAAATTTCAGTTTTGATATCATACTTTGAAATATCCTAAGGTTCAGTGCAATTCCATACCGAAGGAGGATAAATCTGAGGGTTAGGGTTAGAGATAGGGATAGGGTTTAACCCTAACCCTAAAACATTAACTAGAAATAGCCATAAAAGCTTCTCTTGTAAGTCACTCATGTTCACTCAGGCAGTGCAGACTGGCACGAGTGACAGTTAGAAATACTTGGTCTGGGTATCGCCACTGATTTGCCGGATCGATTCAATCCCGATTCACAAGGTCCCAATTCAATTTGATTTGATTCAATTCAATATTGATTCATTTAGGGATATTTCTGTTACAATAATATGTTTTGTTTGAATATGAAAAGAGATTTTCAGAGAACTAATGTGGTAAATGTACAAGAAACACTCAACCTACCATTACTAAAAACAACCTACCATTACTAAAAACACCCTACCATTACTAAAAACACCCTACCATTACTACCATTACTAAAAACACCCTACCATTACTAAAAACACCCTACCATTACTAAAAACAACCTACCATTACTACCATTACTAAAAACACCCTACCATTACTAAAAACAACCTACCATTAATAAAAACACCCTACCATTACTAAAAACAACCTACCATTACTACCATTACTAAAAACACCCTACCATTACTAAAAACAACCTACCATTACTACCATTACTAAAAACACCCTACCATTACTACCATTACTAAAAACACCCTACCATTACTAAAAACAACCTACCATTAATAAAAACACCCTACCATTACTAAAAACAACCTACCATTACTACCATTACTAAAAACACCCTACCATTACTAAAAACAACCTACCATTACTACCATTACTAAAAACACCCTACCATTACTAAAAACAACCTACCATTAATAAAAACACCCTACCATTACTAAAAACAACCTACCATTACTACCATTACTAAAAACACCCTACCATTACTAAAAACAACCTACCATTAATAAAAACACCCTACCATTACTAAAAACAACCTACCATTACTACCATTACTAAAAACACCCTACCATTACTAAAAACACCCTACCATTACTAAAAACAACCTACCATTACTACCATTACTAAAAACACCCTACCATTACTAAAAACAACCTACCATTACTACCATTACTAAAAACACCCTACCATTACTAAAAACAACCTACCATTACTACCATTACAAAAAAACAACCTACCATTACTACCATTACTAAAAACACCCTACCATTACTAAAAACAACCTACCATTACTACCATTACTAAAAACACCCTACCATTACTAAAAACAACCTACCATTACTACCATTACTAAAAACACCCTACCATTACTAAAAACAACCTACCATTACTAAAAACAACCTACCATTACTACCATTACTAAAAACAACCTACCATTACTACCATTACTAAAAACCACCTACCATTAATAAAAACATTAGTGTTTATATGTTTATATTCACCGTATTTGGCCACACCCACCTTTAAGCATGTGTTTCTTCCACCTTTGTGTTAGAACTTCAGCTCAGCTGAACAAAATGAATACAGTTACATGGGAGGAGACCAGAGAAGCAATAAGAATTTGGAATGGGAGAACACTGTCTCATCCAAGGTAATTAACACAGTGGGTGGATGATATGACAAGGTTGCCGGAGAGGCTGCTGGGATGCTAAGTTTAAAGATCGATCTCGGGTTTATACGAATCGATATCAGATTATTCAAATGAAGATCGATTTGAATCGAAAAATAGATTTTTTAAGCACACCCCTAATCAAGACCAAGTATAACAGATCAGAAAGACCCTGAAGAACATGAAAAGATCAATGGCCACTCTGGAGGTCTCCAGAAAACACTACAAGGAGAAGATCAGCTATACAGGTGAACTGGATCCACATAACCTGTACAATCCAGTGTGTGCCATTGCACAGACACTAAAATTACATTTATTTGTGTAGCACTTTTTACAACTGATGTCGTCACAAAGCAGCTTTACAGGAATTAAGTGATAAAAAAGAGAATAAATAAGCATAAGAAGAAAATAAAAACATAGAAGGAAGTCATAGAAATCATAGAACAACCATAGAACGCCCTGCTCTTCGGTGAGCAATCGATAGACTACAGTGGCGACGAAAAACTCCCTCAGAACTGGAGGAAGAAACCTTGGGAGGAACCAAGACGCACAAGGGGGAACCCATCCTCCTTTGATCAACCTAGTCAAACAGTCCTGATATAATGACTGTACCAACATATACTTCTGTTCAGCTGCTCAGGTGTGCTTCTATAATCATAATATGATCTAACTAAGATGAACAGTTAGATGAACAACAGTGAGAGTGATGATGACCAGCTCTATCCAAAATCATCAGCCTTTCCATCCTTGTTTGCTTACCATTTTAAAACCTTCCACTTTATCCCTCTAGTTGGGGTCATGGGGGGGGCTGGAGCCAATCCCAGCGTCAATGGGCAAAGGCGGGGTACATCATGAACAGTTCTCCAGTCCATTGCATGGCCAACATTCACTCACTCACGCACTCACACCTACGAGCAGTTTAGAGTGAGGATCAACCTAACACGCATGTGTTTGGACTGTGGGAGGAAACCGGAGTACGTGGAGGAAACCCACTCAAGCATGGAGAGAACATACACTCCACACAGAACCACCCGGACCGGGAATCCAACCTGGATCATCTTACTGTGAGGAGACAGTGCTGACCACTACACTACCATACTGACCACTACACCACCATACTAACCACTACACCACCGTACTAACCACTACACCACCATACTAACCACTACACCACCGTACTAACCACTACACCACCATACTAACCACTACACCACCCTACTGACCACTACACCACCATACTGACCACTACACCACCATACTAACCACTACACCACCGTACTAACCACTACACCACCATACTGACCACTACACCACCGTGCCCCCCTTTAAATAATCACCATAAACTAAAAATAGAAAAGAACATTCTTGGAGTAACTCCTCCGTGAACAGGGGAGTGATGAATGTTTCTTATACCAGAGCACGCGCTGAACTCGTCTCTACAGAAATTCCTTCAGGCTGGTGTTAAGCGGTGAAACTGTTATGCAACTTCAGTTGTTTGAATGCTATGTGAAACTAAATTGCACTTGAGTTGCATATAATAGTGAACTGGAACTCATCTGAAACTCAGCTGCAGCTTTTGCAATCACAAAACAGCAGATCCAAACTCTGATAACACATAACATGATCGTGTAACACAACAGATTTTCCAACAACTGACTTCAGATCAGCTGACGAGAAAATAAAACGGTTAGGGTTAGGGGATTTTGCCATTTCACTCAAAGCCAGCTTCACCAGTGATATTATTATAATAGTGATATTAATTAATAGTGATATAGTGATATTAATCTAATAATGATATAGTGATATTAATCTAATAGTGATATTAATTAATAGTGATATAGTGATATTAATCTAATAATGATATAGTGATATTAATCTAATAGTGATATTAATTAATAGTGATATAGTGATATTAATCTAATAATGATATAGTGATATTAATCTAATAGTGATATAGGGACATTAATCTAATAGTGATATTAATCTAATAGTGGTATAGTGATATTAATCTAATAGTGATATAGTGACATTAATCTAATAGTGATATTAATCTAATAATGATATAGTGATATTAATCTAATAGTGATATAGTGACATTAATCTAATAATGATATAGTGATATTAATCTAATAGTGATATAGGGACATTAATCTAATAGTGATATTAATCTAATAGTGGTATAGTGATATTAATCTAATAGTGATATAGTGACATTAATCTAATAGTGATATTAATCTAATAGTGATATTAATTAATAGTGATATAGTGATATTGATCTAATAATGATATAGTGATATTAATCTAATAGTGATATTAATTAATAGTGATATAGTGATATTAATCTAATAATGATATAGTGATATTAATCTAATAGTGATATAGGGACATTAATCTAATAGTGATATTAATCTAATAGTGGTATAGTGATATTAATCTAATAGTGATATAGTGACATTAATCTAATAGTGATATTAATCTAATAATGATATAGTGACATTAATCTAATAATGATATAGTGATATTAATCTAATAGTGATATAGTGACATTAATCTAATAATGATATAGTGATATTAATCTAATAGTGATATAGGGACATTAATCTAATAGTGATATTAATCTAATAGTGGTATAGTGATATTAATCTAATAGTGATATAGGGACATTAATCTAATAGTGATATTAATCTAATAGTGGTATAGTGATATTAATCTAATAGTGATATAGTGACATTAATCTAATAGTGATATTAATCTAATAGTGATATTAATTAATAGTGATATAGTGATATTAATCTAATAATGATATAGTGATATTAATCTAATAGTGATATTAATTAATAGTGATATAGTGATATTAATCTAATAATGATATAGTGATATTAATCTAATAGTGATATAGGGACATTAATCTAATAGTGATATTAATCTAATAGTGGTATAGTGATATTAATCTAATAGTGATATAGTGACATTAATCTAATAGTGATATTAATCTAATAATGATATAGTGATATTAATCTAATAGTGATATAGTGACATTAATCTAATAGTGATATTAATCTAATAGTGATATTAATCTAATAATGATATAGTGATATTAATCTAATAGTGATATAGTGACATTAATCTAATAGTGATATTAATCTAATAGTGATATTAATCTAATAATGATATAGTGATATTAATCTAATAGTGATATAGTGACATTAATCTAATAGTGATATTAATCTAATAGTGGTATAGTGATATTAATCTAATAGTGATATTAATTAATAGTGATATAGTGATATTAATTAATAGTGATATAGTGATATTAATCTAATAATGATATAGTGATATTAATCTAATAGTGATATTAATCTAATAATGATATAGTGATATTAATCTAATAGTGATATAGTGACATTAATCTAATAGTGATATTAATCTAATAGTGATATTAATCTAATAGTGAAATAGTGATATAGTGATATTAATCTCATAGTGATATGATATCAATCAAATAGTGATATAGTGATATTAATCAAATAGTGATATAGTGATATTAATCTAAAAGTTATATAATGATATTAATCTAATAGTGATATAACGATATTAATCTAATAGTGATAGTGATATTAATCTCTTAGTGATATATTGATATTAATCTAATAGTGGTATAGTCATATTAATCTAATAATAATATATTGATATTAATCTAATAGTGGTATAGCGATATTAATCTAATAGTGATATAGCGATATTAATCTAATAATGATATTGTGATATTAATCTAATAGTGATATAATTATATTAATCTAATAGTGATATTAATCTAATAGTGATATTAATCTAATAGTGATACAATTATATTAATCTAATAGTGATATAATTATATTAATCTAATAGTGATATTAATCTAATAGTGATCTAATTATATTAATCTAATAGTGATATTAATCTAATAATGATCTAATTATTTTAATCTAATAGTGATATTAATCTAATAGTGATATAGTGCTATTAATCTAATAATGATATATTGATGTAGTGCTATTTCTTTTACACAACACTATGAAAATGGAGTTAAATAAGTGGATAAATATCTAGAACACGTGTAATCAGCTCCTTCCCGCCGTCCTGACAGGAAGCAGAGCAGTTATTAAATTTCTGCATTATTGTCAAGTCTTCTTCTCTGCGTGTGTGACAGCAACTGCTTGATTGTACACGTTTGACGCAAATAATGGCACCTGACTGCGGAGAAGGAGACGGCTGTTCAGGTTACACAGATTATTCTCTTCTCACAGGCTCTTCGGCACCGCGTTCCCAAACACTGATACCCTCCAAGAGGATCCGGCGAGTGCGGGACTGAATGTCCGCAAAGAAAAGAAAATCGAGAGCAAAACGTGAGTTTATGTTTCCTCCTAATTGACAACAAGTAACGTGTATCCACTGCACTTGGCTAAAATACAGGCTGCGCGACCACAACAATTGCGTGGCTCCCTAAAGGTTTCCGAGACAAAAGTGGCTCTGGTATGGAAGGTGGCCAGGGGACCCTCCTGCGCCTGCAGAGGTGCAGTATTAAATTTGGCTCTTTGTGCAGCACGGGGATTTCCAGGCTGTGAAACGGTGAGATGGATGGGAATGAGCAGGACTGCTGCCGTCCCTGTGTGGGAAAACCTCTCTCCCTCTCTCTCTCCTTCAACTCTCAAATTCAGTCTCTCCGTCTCTCTTTCCGAATAGAGAGAACAGATACAGGGCGGCTCGTCAAATTCTTCCGGAGCGACAGCAAGACGTTTTTTCCTGTCCTGGGGTCCTAATGCATTCTCTCTTTCTTTTCTTTTCCATCTGTTTCTCTCTCTGTCTCTCTCTATCTCAGACCAAAACACTGTTGGAGCTGTGCTCAGCATCAGTGTGCTACTATGCACATTGCCTGAAACTCACTTTTGCCCTATAGACAGTGCTATTAAAGGGAAATCCCACCAAATTTTCTAAATCATTGCATATGGATTAAAATACAGGGCTTAAAGAAAAAACAAACATCAATTAAAAACGTGCTGTAAAACAATGTTCTCAGCCGTTCGGTTAAGTATTTGCTGCCAGTTCCTGTGATAACACTCTGTGACGCAGTGATTTTCTAGTTTAGACGTGTGCCCCCGCACATCCTGCGGCTCTAATGATGATGATGATGCTTTGAAGATAAATACTACATTCATACAGTTACAATAAGGGACTCAGCTTCCCAGCAGCAACATGAACTATCTGCATTCACCAGGTGACGAAATGACTAAAATGAAAAACCTTCAAGACCACCCGACCCCAAAAACGTACCCCAAAGCAGCAGTGGTGTTTCAAAAGTTCCCCAGCTCAAGATACATCATCACAAGGCTTTATAAACTTGAAAATCATGCGAAAGACACGGTGGATACAAGTAAGCATGTTTACATCACTGTTACACAAGTGGGTTCTTTAAGGGTTCCTCAATAAAGACCATGGTTCTGTATATCGTCGCTGTCCAATGAAAAACGAGTATCTCCAAAATTGCAACTTTACAGGAGAGACCAAAAACATACTTCACTTTCAATACAAGTCAATGGAACCAGAATTCTTTCCAAGCTATTTTGGAGCACTTCTATTGGTCCATTCATTAGAAAATTTTCACACAATGTAAACGACCACTGGCGTGTTCAAATGATGTAGAAAACTCAAAATCGACTAAAATTTATATACGTTTTTCATTGGACAGCGACGATATAGATCCATGAACACTCATGTGCATGTAAAAATGGTTCTTCAGTAAAAATGACTCTATTTTCTATTGTTTACGAGCTTCACACTGTAGTAACACTAGTGCACTTTCTTAGTGAGTACAGCCGACCTCAAAGCAGCACACACTAAAGGAACACAGGGCTACCCATAATCCCTAGCTTAGTTGGGAATCGGTGTCAATTCCTGTTTATTGGCTCCTATTTTTCACGTTCACATGTTATTTCTGAGTAAAAAGCAACTTTTCTATACACTGTACAGGTTTGAGGTGTCGTAACCATGAATGTGTTTAGTAGAGATGGACTGATCAGTGTTTTTGAGGCCGATTCCGATCACGTTTCAGCACGATTGGTCGTTAGCCGATACTGATAGAGGGCGGGGCTATATGTCACGGCAGGTAACAAGTAGTTATTAGCGCAAGCACATCAAGAAACATGGTTGAAACTCGTTTATTAACATTATTAACGAGCTCATGTGAAACAGCATAATGTTTTTAACAATATTAACAGTAAATGAACAAAGTAAATCAAACAAATATCCCCAAATACTGCAATCATTACATTTAGACCCTTAATTTAAAACTAAAAAAGCTAATTAAATAAATTCAGTAAAAACTGCAGTCCTTAAACACAGACTCTGGGTTATCCATCCATCCATCCATTATCTGCCGCTTTATCCCGCTAGTCGGGGTTGGGGGGGGGCTGAAGCCAATCCCAGCGTCATCGGGCGAAGGCGGGGTACACCATAGACAGTTCGCCAGTCCATCACATGGCCAACACACACTTACACACTCACACCTACAGGCAGTTTAGACTGACCAATCAACTTAACACGGAGGAACCCACTCAAGCACAGGGAGAACATACACACTCCACACAGAACCACCCGGACCGGGAATCCAACCCAGATCATCTTACTGTGAGAAGACAGTGCTAACCACAACACCACCACACTGACCACTACACTACCATACTAACCACTACACCACCGTACTAACCACTACACCACCATACTGACCACTACACCACCCTACTGACCACTACACCACCGTACTAACCACTACACCACCATACTGACCACTACACCACCCTACTGACCACTACACCACCGTACTAACCACTAGACCACCGTACTAACCACTACACCACCATACTGACCACTACACCACCGTACTAACCACTACACCACCATACTAACCACTAGACCACCGTACTAACCACTACACTACCATACTGACCACTACACCACCCTACTGACCACTACACCACCGTACTAACCACTACACCACCATACTAACCACTACACCACCCTACTGACCACTACACCACCCTACTGACCACTACACCACCATACTAACCACTAGACCACCGTACTAACCACTACACTACCATGCTGCTGACTCTGGGTTATTTTAAATGAAAAACTATAATCATTAAATGTAGATCTTGAATTGTAGCTGCTGTTCTGTTGGTACCGGTCAGATCTGGTCTGTTGTGTTAGCTGTGTGTGCTAGCTCTGCTGTTTACTGATACTCACTGTATTCAGCTGCGTGTTGTACTCTTAAGTATCGTATCAGATTAGTATGTTAAATGTCTTTGTTGTGGTTCCCCCATGAGACACGTTGATGTTACAGATGTTATAAACTGTCCTGGATGAGTCTGAGTCACGTACGGTAACAAACTGCCAGACGGACGATGTTTGCTATCTGCACATGCGGTGAACGCCATAAACGGTTCTCACAAGGCCGCTTCAGTCAGTCTGTGGAAAATGAAACGGTATGTATTTCCACCTAGTGGTTCAGATAGGAATTGCAGGGAGCTGGCCGGAGGGGGTTTCAATGAAATGCTAGCTGTAAATACAGAAATTAGGCTAATTTGGAGAAATATCGGCCGATCGCATATTTTGATTTAAAATCGCTCGATACTGATACATAGCTGATCGATCTTTCCATCTCTAGTGTTTAGTGTCTCTGCTGAGTGGCCAGTTTGGTTGTAACAGGACTGTAACAGTACAGCTGATACTAACGTTTACACTAATGTTGGTGTGTGTAGGTGAAGACTCTCTATGAAAGGCTGTTTTTTACATTTCAGTTTATGGACGTTACAGTTATGCCACTGTTTTTTTATAAATAAGAACTCTTGCTGTAGTTACTTAAACTACTAAAAAAAGCTTAAAAGTTTGAGTGCATTGAACTGCATGTATAATTTCAGTGAACAGACTGATTCAGTTCTATATAGAAACGTTTTGAAAAAGATTATATACAGCAGTAAAGAAGTTCTGCTACTGTTAAAAGCTTGGCATGAGAACAAGGAGAACGCTGTAAAGCAGATAAGTACTGCATGTGTGTTGGTTTTTCTTTTTCTGTGAACTTCTCGATGTTCACCTGCAGCTCTCTCCAGGTTTTCCAGTTTTTCATTAGACGCTGTACGTGCGGAAGCTCAGCTGGAAGTTTTCCTCGGTGGAAGAACACTTATCAGTAAGTATTCGAGGAAGTCCCGTCATCCGTTTTCTCACAGTCTCTCACTTTTGCCATCTTGAAGAAAGACCAAACACTCTTCGATGACCTTAGCGAAGGGCCGAGGACGGCCTTGATTCACAACTTTAGCTTGACTGGGAATTTGCTATTTAAGGTCAGGATCGACCGCAGGAATTTCAATGGGACACGAGTTGTGCTGGAAGGCTTTGGGGCTTCAGCACTGTAACCCATCTGGGCTGCGTTTGGTTGAACGCAAAGCTTTTTTAGCTGAATACCAACAGAAGGTACATGATAGATAATAAACAAACTATGAACACCAGAAAGGAAGCACTGTTCATTTGCACTTCACAATATCAAACACAGTCTCAGCAGCTTACTGTCCTCATCATTTTATTGTGAAAGCAATTCATTTTGTATTAACACAGCAACTAACTGTGAGCTTACTGTTGATCCTGTGCTGTATAGTTAATAAGGAATTGATGCTTTATTTAAATAAATATTTTATGTATGTTTTGGTGTTTTTTTAGTAAGCTTTGTTTTTTTTTTGGTGGTGCCAATTATTATTTTTTTCACATTATTACATTTATATTTGCATTTTAATATATCTTAACATATATGGAGCTAAACTCAGTAAATATGTTGACTGAAACTGTTTCATTAAAATTCTACAGTTGTAACATATTTATTTACTGGTCTGGTACAGTCACTGTTTACTATTGCTGCTGTCCGAACAAAGAGTTATTGCTGTTGTTATTTTGTAGTTGTTGAAGGAATGGAATTGTACCCGTCACGGTTGGCGTGTGTAAATTTCACGTTAAATGGACCAAAAACATGACTTATTAAATTTTTTAGAAAGCCTGATTACATGGACATTAAAAGTAAAGTGTGTTTTCTCTTGTAACATTGTTACTTTGGTGATATCAGGTTTTGCTTGTATGACAGCAATTTACTGTAAATGACTGGCTATTGAGTTGCATTAGTAAACTTCAATAAATGACTGAAATTAATAAAACTAGATAATAAATACAATCATCTTTTACAATCAACAGTCCTGGCCTGCTTCACACCTCATACACATCTAACATCATTATTCAGATACATGTAGAATAAATGAACAGAATAAACTATGGATGGAAAGACATACGAACAGACAAACAAACAGATGGAAAACAGGAATAAATAATGTTAATGATAATAAAGGAATGAAGGAAGAAAGGGACAGTGTTGGTGATTATAAAGGAATGAAAGAATGAGGGAACAGTGTTGGTGGTGATAAGGGAATAAAGGAACAGTGTTGGTGATGATAAAGGAATGAAAGAATGAGGGAACAGTGTTGGTGATGATAAAGGAATGAGGGAACAGTGTTGGTGATGATAAAGGAATGAAGGGATGAGGGAACAGTGTTGGCGATAATAAAGGAATGAAGGGATGAGGGAACAGTGTTGGCGATGATAAAGGAATGAAGAGATGAAGGAACAGTGTTGGTGATTATAAAGGAATGAAGGGATGAAGGAACAGTGTTGGTGATGATAAAGGAATGAAGGGATGAAGGAACAGTGTTGGTGATGATAAAGGAATGAAAGAATGAGGGAACAGTGTTGGTGATGATAAAGGAATGAAAGAATGAAGGAACAGTGTTGGTGATGATAAAGGAATAAAGGGATGAGGGAACAGTGTTGGTGATGATAAAGGAATGAAAGAATGAGGGAACAGTGTTGGTGATGATAAAGGAATGAAAGAATGAAGGAACAGTGTTGGTGATGATAAAGGAATGAAGGGATGAAGGAACAGTGTTGGTGATGATAAAGGAATGAACAGATGAAGGAACAGTGTTGGTGATGATAAAGGAATGAAAGAATGGGGGAACAGTGTTGGTGATGATAAAGGAATGAAGGGATGAAGGAACAGTGTTGGTGATGATAAAGGAATAAAGGGATGAAGGAACAGTGTTGGTGATGATAAAGGAATTGAAGGGATGAAGGAACAGTGTTGGTGGTGATAAAAGAATTGAAAGGATGAGGGAACAGTGTTGGTGATGATAAAAGAATGAAAGAATGAGGGAACAGTGTTGGCGATGATAAAGGAATGAAAGGATGAGGGAACAGTGTATGTGATGATAAAGGAATGAAAGAATGAGGGAACAGTGTTGGTGATGATAAAGGAATGAAAGGATGAGGGAACAGTGTTGGTGATGATAAAGGAATGAAAGAATGAGGGAACAGTGTTGGTGATGATAAAGGAATGAAGGAATGAGGGAACAGTGTTGGTGATGATAAAGGAATGAAAGGATGAAGGAACAGTGTTGGTGATGATAAAGGAATGAAAGGATGAAGGAACAGTGTTGGTGATGATAAAGGAATGAAGGGATGAGGGAACAGTGTTGGCGATGATAAAGGAATGAAGGGATGAGGGAACAGTGTTGGCGATGATAAAGGAATGAAGAGATGAAGGAACAGTGTTGGTGATTATAAAGGAATGAAGGGATGAAGGAACAGTGTTGGTGGTGATAAAGGAATGAAGGGATGAAGGAACAGTGTTGGTGATGATAAAGGAATGAAGGGATGAAGGAACAGTGTTGGTGATGATAAAGGAATGAAGGGATGAAGGAACAGTGTTGGTGATGATAAAGGAATGAAGAGATGAAGGAACAGTGTTGGTGATTATAAAGGAATGAAGGGATGAAGGAACAGTGTTGGCGATGATAAAGGAATGAAGAGATGAAGGAACAGTGTTGGTGATGATAAAGGAATGAAGGGATGAAGGAACAGTGTTGGTGATGATAAAGGAATGAAAGGATGAAGGAACAGTGTTGGTGATGATAAAGGAATGAAAGAATGAGGGAACAGTGTTGGTGATGATAAAGGAATGAAAGGATGAAGGAACAGTGTTGGTGATGATAAAGGAATGAAAGGATGAAGGAACAGTGTTGGTGATGATAAAGGAATGAAAGAATGAAGGAACAGTGTTGGTGATGATAAAGGAATGAAAGGATGAGGGAACAGTGTTGGTGGTGATAAAGGAATGAAAGGATGAAGGAACAGTGTTGGTGGTGATAAAGGAATGAAGGGATGAAGGAACAGTGTTGGTGATGATAAAGGAATGAAAGGATGAGGGAACAGTGTTGGTGATGATAAAGGAATGAAGGAACAGTGTTGGTGATGATAAAGGAATGAAAGAATGAGGGAACAGTGTTGGGATGATAAAGGAATGAAGGGATGAAGGAACAGTGTTGGTGATGATAAAGGAATGAAGGGATGAAGGAACAGTGTTGGGATGATAAAGGAATGAAGGGATGAAGGAACAGTGTTGGTGATGATAAAGGAATGAAGGGATGAAGGAACAGTGTTGGTGATGATAAAGGAATGAAGAGATGAAGGAACAGTGTTGGTGATTATAAAGGAATGAAGGGATGAAGGAACAGTGTTGGCGATGATAAAGGAATGAAGAGATGAAGGAACAGTGTTGGTGATGATAAAGGAATGAAGGGATGAAGGAACAGTGTTGGTGATGATAAAGGAATGAAAGGATGAAGGAACAGTGTTGGTGATGATAAAGGAATGAAAGAATGAGGGAACAGTGTTGGTGATGATAAAGGAATGAAAGGATGAAGGAACAGTGTTGGTGATGATAAAGGAATGAAAGGATGAAGGAACAGTGTTGGTGATGATAAAGGAATGAAAGAATGAAGGAACAGTGTTGGTGATGATAAAGGAATGAAAGGATGAGGGAACAGTGTTGGTGGTGATAAAGGAATGAAAGGATGAAGGAACAGTGTTGGTGGTGATAAAGGAATGAAGGGATGAAGGAACAGTGTTGGTGATGATAAAGGAATGAAAGGATGAGGGAACAGTGTTGGTGATGATAAAGGAATGAAGGAACAGTGTTGGTGATGATAAAGGAATGAAAGAATGAGGGAACAGTGTTGGGATGATAAAGGAATGAAGGGATGAAGGAACAGTGTTGGTGATGATAAAGGAATGAAGGGATGAAGGAACAGTGTTGGGATGATAAAGGAATGAAGGAATGAGGGAACAGTGTTGGTGGTGATAAAGGAATAAAAGAATGAGGGAACAGTGTTGGTGATGATAAAGGAATGAAAGGATGAAGGAACAGTGTTGGTGATGATAAAGGAATGAAAGGATGAGGGAACAGTGTTGGTGATGATAAAGGAATGAAGGAATGAGGGAACAGTGTTGGTGATGATAAAGGAATGAAGGGATGAAGGAACAGTGTTGGTGATGATAAAGGAATGAAAGAATGAAGGAACAGTGTTGGTGATGATAAAGGAATGAAAGGATGAGGGAACAGTGTTGGTGTTGATAAAGGAATGAAAGGATAAAGGAACAGTGTTGGTGGTGATAAAGGAATGAAGGGATGAAGGAACAGTGTTGGTGATGATAACGGAATGAAAGGATGAGGGAACAGTGTTGGTGATGATAAAGGAATGAAGGAACAGTGTTGGTGATGATAAAGGAATGAAAGAATGAGGGCACAGTGTTGGGATGATAAAGGAATGAAGGGATGAAGGAACAGTGTTGGTGATGATAAAGGAATGAAAGAATGAGGGAACAGTGTATGTGATGATAAAGGAATGAAAGAATGAGGGAACAGTGTAGGTGATGATAAAGGAATGAAGGGATGAAGGAACAGTGTTGGTGATTATAAAGGAATGAAAGAATGAGGGAACAGTGTTGGTGATGATAAAGGAATAAAGGAACAGTGTTGGTGATTATAAAGGAATGAAAGAATGAGGGAACAGTGTTGGTGGTGATAAAGGAATGAAGGGATGAAGGAACAGTGTTGGTGATTATAAAGGAATGAAAGAATGAGGGAACAGTGTTGGTGGTGATAAAGGAATGAAAGGATGAGGGAACAGTGTTGGTGATGATAAAGGAATGAAGAGATGAAGGAACAGTGTTGGTGATGATAAAGGAATGAAGGGATGAAGGAACAGTGTTGGTGATGATAAAGGAATGAAAGGATGAGGGAACAGTGTTGGTGGTGATAAAGGAATAAAGGGATGAAGGAACAGTGTTGGTGATGATAAAGGAATGAAGGAATGAGGGAACAGTGTTGGTGATGATAAAGGAATGAAGGAATGAGGGAAAAGTGTTGGTGATGATAAAGGAATGAAAGGATGAGGGAACAGTGTTGGTGATGATAAAGGAATGAAAGAATGAGGGAACAGTGTATGTGATGATAAAGGAATGAAAGAATGAGGGAACAGTGTAGGTGATGATAAAGGAATGAAGGGATGAAGGAACAGTGTTGGTGATTATAAAGGAATGAAAGAATGAGGGAACAGTGTTGGTGATGATAAAGGAATAAAGGAATGAGGGAACAGTGTTGGTGATGATAAAGGAATGAAAGGATGAGGGAACAGTGTTGGTGATGATAAAGGAATGAAAGAATGAGGGAACAGTGTTGGTGATGATAAAGGAATGAAAGGATGAGGGAACAGTGTTGGTGATGATAAAGGAATGAAAGAATGAGGGAACAGTGTTGGTGATGATAAAGGAATGAAGGAGCAGCTACAGGAGGTTTGGTTTGTTATCTGGTTGCTGTGGTCGGTGTGGGTCAGATGATGAGATGAGATGTTGTTAGACTTTAGGAAGGTGTTCATAAGAGATACTGTGTACGTCTATATTATGAAACAGAGGAAGAAGCTGAACTTGATTAGAAAGAAATACAGATTTAGGTTCTTCTGCTCTTTAAAGGGAGGAAGGAATGCATGTGGTTCTAAGGCTTACGCTCTAAACCAGTAGGACCGGACACCGGGGACGATTCCAGCGAGGAATTTTTATGTCTTCTTAACCAGAAATTATGAAACACAATTCACACGACACATCATTCCAACATACAGGCTCCCTGTGTCCAGACCTGAGTGGAATTTAACAAGAAGAACGGATGTTTATTCAGCATTCGAGAGGAACCAGACAGGAAGATAATTAGATATCCTCCTAATAAAAGAGAGAGACGAGTGGAGCGAAAGGCTCATTCTTCTCACTGGATTCTTACATGACTGATGCAACTCAGTAGGAACGTACAACTGCATGTACATCCTCTCTGGGACGATTTCAAAAGGGTTAGGGTTAGGGCTAAGCCTAACCGTCCACGGCATGGTCCTCGGCTCTGACGCAGCAGACCCATCACATTGTTTTAGAAAGGAAAGCATTAGGCGCTGGTATTCAGCTAACAGCCTCTCCTACTGTACCTCCATTGTATCCGTAACAAATTGCAACAAGAGGTCACAAATATATTGAACGTTCTGCACTGTTTCCCAAATAACTGCGGAACTCTTCCATTGGGAGGTGATTTGATTCATTCAGAGCAAACGATAAACGCGGCCACAAATCACTCGTTTAATATCGGGCCTTGGTAACAGCAATACAAGCTGTATGACGGAGCGTCCGGCTAATGAGGGCCTCCAGAAGGGCAGGAGGAACGTTGTTAGTGATGCTCCGTCCATGGATCTGGGCTTGGCTGGTTCTGAACAAACTGCGAAGTGGAAATGAAGAGATTTCAGCTCCTGGCTTAAGATACTACTGTCAATTATAGTTTCGATAAATGAGCGAGTTATTATTTGTTTAATTACATTTACATTTGATTTTCAGGTCTAGGTCTGCATTTCCATTTGTTTCAATGTCAAACGATGAAAAAACAAGTAATAAACATCTTCACTTCTACTTAAAGGTTCAGGATCAGCACTTTCCACAGAACTTCTCCTTCTGTTTCAGTGAGCTCAGAGTGACATTTCACTCATATCAAATTACTCCATGCTTTTGTTATCGGGATATGGTAAAGGTTATTCACTGGAGATTAGATATACGATAGTCTGCTCACATGAGGAATAAGTCAAAGGAAAACCAGTCAAACCACAGGAGCTTCTAACTGGATTAAAAATGATTACTGGTGTATTTATACTTGGTTCCCCCAGTTGGTTACACTTGGTTCCTGAAATGCTGGTTTGCTTGATGTTCACACTTTCTGCAGTTACTAAAGTCAGACAAGTAAAAGGTCTCAACTGATTGGGCAGATTTTATGAGTTCACACTCTTTAAAACTATGTTTTTCTCAAAGGTTCTTTAGGAAAGACAATAGTAGAACCACAAACATTTAAACTATATTTGAACTATATTTATATCAACACTGTCCAAAGAAAAACATGTATCTTAATTTTTTGGTTGGTGATAAAGGAACGAATTGATGAAGAAACAATGTTGGTGATAAAGGAATGAAGGGATGAAGGAACAGTGTTGGTGGTGATAAAGGAATGAAGGGATGAAGGAACAGTGCTGGTGGTGATAAAGGAATGAAGGGATGAAGGAACAGTGTTGGTGATGATGAAGGAATGAAGGAACAGTGTTGGTGGTAATAAAGGAATGAAGGAATGAAGTAACAGTGTTGATAAAGGAATGAAGGGATGAAGGAACAGTGTTGTGATGATAAAGGAATGAAGGAATGAAGGAACAGTGTTGGTGATGATAAAGGAATGGAGGAATGAAGGAACAGTGTTGGTGATGATAAAGGAATGAAGGGATGAAGGAACAGTGTTGGTGATGATAAAGGAATGAAGAGATGAAGGAACTGTGTTGGTGATGATAAAGGAATGAAGAGATGAAGGAACAGTGTTGGTGATGATAAAGGAATGAAGAGATGAAGGAACAGTGTTGATGATAATAAAGGAATGAAGGGATGAAGGAACAGTGTTGGTGATGATAAAGGAATGAAGGGATGAAGGAACAGTGTTGGTGATGATAAAGGAATAAAGGGATGAAGGAACAGTGTTGATGATAATAAAGGAATGAAGGGATGAAGGAACAGTGTTGTGATGATAAAGGAATGAAGAGATGAAGGAACAGTGTTGGTGATGATAAAGGAATGAAGGGATGAAGGAACAGTGTTGGTGATGATAAAGGAATGAAGAGATGAAGGAACAGTGTTGGTGATGATAAAGGAATGAAGAGATGAAGGAACAGTGTTGATGATGATAAAGGAATGAAGGGATGAAGGAACAGTGTTGGTGATGATAAAGGAATGAAGGAACAGTGTTGGTGATGATAAAGGAATGAAGGGATGAAGGAACAGTGTTGGTGATGATAAAGGAATAAAGGGATGAAGGAACAGTGCTGGTGGTGATAAAGGAATGAAGGGATGAAGGAACAGTGTTGGTGATGATGAAGGAATGAAGGAACAGTGTTGGTGGTAATAAAGGAATGAAGGAATGAAGTAACAGTGTTGATAAAGGAATGAAGGGATGAAGGAACAGTGTTGTGATGATAAAGGAATGAAGGAATGAAGGAACAGTGTTGGTGATGATAAAGGAATGGAGGAATGAAGGAACAGTGTTGGTGATGATAAAGGAATGAAGGGATGAAGGAACAGTGTTGGTGATGATAAAGGAATGAAGAGATGAAGGAACTGTGTTGGTGATGATAAAGGAATGAAGAGATGAAGGAACAGTGTTGGTGATGATAAAGGAATGAAGAGATGAAGGAACAGTGTTGATGATAATAAAGGAATGAAGGGATGAAGGAACAGTGTTGGTGATGATAAAGGAATGAAGGGATGAAGGAACAGTGTTGGTGATGATAAAGGAATAAAGGGATGAAGGAACAGTGTTGATGATAATAAAGGAATGAAGGGATGAAGGAACAGTGTTGTGATGATAAAGGAATGAAGAGATGAAGGAACAGTGTTGGTGATGATAAAGGAATGAAGGGATGAAGGAACAGTGTTGGTGATGATAAAGGAATGAAGAGATGAAGGAACAGTGTTGGTGATGATAAAGGAATGAAGAGATGAAGGAACAGTGTTGATGATGATAAAGGAATGAAGGGATGAAGGAACAGTGTTGGTGATGATAAAGGAATGAAGGAACAGTGTTGGTGATGATAAAGGAATGAAGGGATGAAGGAACAGTGTTGGTGATGATAAAGGAATAAAGGGATGAAGGAACAGTGTTGATGATAAAGGAATGAAGGGATGAAGGAACAGTGTAGGTGATGATAAAGGAATGAAGGGATGAAGGAACAGTGTTGGTGATGATAAAGGAATGAAGGGATGAAGGAACAGTGTTGGTGATGATAAAGGAATAAAGGGATGAAGGAACAGTGTTGATGATAATAAAGGAATGAAGGGATGAAGGAAGAGTGTTGGTGAGGATAAAGGAATGAAGGGATGAAGGAACAGTGTTGGTGATGATAAAGGAATAAAGGGATGAAGGAACAGTGTTGATGATAAAGGAATGAAGGGATGAAGGAACAGTGTAGGTGATGATAAAGGAATGAAGGGATGAAGGAACAGTGTTGGTGATGATAAAGGAATGAAGAGATGAAGGAACAGTGTTAATGATAATAAAGGAATGAAGGGATGAAGGAACAGTGTTGGTGGTGATAAAGGAATAAAGGGATGAAGGAACAGTGTTGGTGATAATAAAGGAATGAAGGGATGAAGGAACAGTGTTGGTGATGATAAAGGAATGAAGGGATGAAGGAACAGTGTAGGTGATGATAAAGGAATGAAGGGATGGAGGAACAGTGTTGGTGGTGATAAAGGAATAAAGGGATGAAGGAACAGTGTAGGTGATGATAAAGGAATGAAGGGATGAAGGAACAGTGTTGGTGATGATGAAGGAGTGAAGGAACAGTGTTGGTGGTAATAAAGGAATGAAGGAATGAAGTAACAGTGTTGATAAAGGAATGAAGGGATGAAGGAACAGTGTTGTGATGATAAAGGAATGAAGAGATGAAGGAACAGTGTTGGTGATGATAAAGGAATGAAGGGATGAAGGAACAGTGTTGGTGATGATAAAGGAATGAAGAGATGAAGGAAGAGTGTTGGTGATGATAAAGGAATGAAGGGATGAAGGAACAGTGTTGATGATAATAAAGGAATGAAGGGATGAAGGAAGAGTGTTGGTGATGATAAAGGAATGAAGGGATGAAGGAACAGTGTTGATGATAATAAAGGAATGAAGGGATGAAGGAAGAGTGTTGGTGATGATAAAGGAATAAAGGGATGAAGGAACAGTGTTGGTGGTGATAAAGGAATGAAGGGATGAAGGAACAGTGTTGGTGATGATAAAGGAATGAAGGAATGAAGGAACAGTGCTGATGATGATAAAGGAATAAAGGGATGAAGGAACAGTGTTGGTGATGATAAAGGAATGAAGGAATGAAGGAACAGTGTTGATGATGATAAAGGAATAAAGGGATGAAGGAACAGTGTTGGTGATGATAAAGGAATGAAGGGATGAAGGAACTGTGTTGGTGGTGATAAAGGAATGAAGGGATGAAGGAACTGTGTTGGTGATGATAAAGGAATGAAGGGATGAAGGAAGAGTGTTGGTGATGATAAAGGAATAAAGGGATGAAGGAACAGTGTTGATGATAATAAAGGAATGAAGGGATGAAGGAAGAGTGTTGGTGATGATAAAGGAATGAAGGGATGAAGGAACAGTGTTGGTGATGATAAAGGAATGAAGGGATGAAGGAACAGTGTTGGTGATGATAAAGGAATGAAGGGATGAAGGAACAGTGTTGGTGATGATAAAGGAATGAAGGGATGAAGGAACAGTGTTGGTGATGATAAAGGAATGAAGGGATGAAGGAACAGTGTTGGTGATGATAAAGGAATGAAGGGATGAAGGCACAGTGTTGGTGATGATAAAGGAATGAAGGGATGAAGGAACAGTGTTGGTGATGATAAAGGAATGAAGGGATGAAGGAACAGTGTTGGTGATGATAAAGGAATGAAGGGATGAAGGAACAGTGTTGGTGATGATAAAGGAATGAAGGGATGAAGGAACAGTGTTGGTGATGATAAAGGAATGAAGGGATGAAGGAACAGTGTTGGTGATGATAAAGGAATGAAGGGATGGAGGAACAGTGTTGGTGGTGATAAAGGAATAAAGGGATGAAGGAACAGTGTAGGTGATGATAAAGGAATGAAGGGATGAAGGAACAGTGTTGGTGATGATGAAGGAGTGAAGGAACAGTGTTGGTGGTAATAAAGGAATGAAGGAATGAAGTAACAGTGTTGATAAAGGAATGAAGGGATGAAGGAACAGTGTTGTGATGATAAAGGAATGAAGAGATGAAGGAACAGTGTTGGTGATGATAAAGGAATGAAGGGATGAAGGAACAGTGTTGTGATGATAAAGGAATGAAGAGATGAAGGAACAGTGTTGGTGATGATAAAGGAATGAAGGGATGAAGGAACAGTGTTGGTGATGATAAAGGAATGAAGAGATGAAGGAAGAGTGTTGGTGATGATAAAGGAATGAAGGGATGAAGGAACAGTGTTGATGATAATAAAGGAATGAAGGGATGAAGGAAGAGTGTTGGTGATGATAAAGGAATGAAGGGATGAAGGAACAGTGTTGATGATAATAAAGGAATGAAGGGATGAAGGAAGAGTGTTGGTGATGATAAAGGAATGAAGGGATGAAGGAACAGTGTTGATGATAATAAAGGAATGAAGGGATGAAGGAAGAGTGTTGGTGATGATAAAGGAATGAAGGGATGAAGGAACAGTGTTGATGATAATAAAGGAATGAAGGGATGAAGGAAGAGTGTTGGTGATGATAAAGGAATAAAGGGATGAAGGAACAGTGTTGGTGGTGATAAAGGAATGAAGGGATGAAGGAACAGTGTTGGTGATGATAAAGGAATGAAGGAATGAAGGAACAGTGTTGATGATGATAAAGGAATAAAGGGATGAAGGAACAGTGTTGGTGATGATAAAGGAATAAAGGGATGAAGGAACAGTGTTGGTGGTGATAAAGGAATGAAGGGATGAAGGAACTGTGTTGGTGGTGATAAAGGAATGAAGGGATGAAGGAACAGTGTTGGTGGTGATAAAGGAATGAAGGAATGAAGGAATTATATTTACTGTTTAAATGCTGAACTGAATTAATGATTTAAAAAACTAATAAATGTAAATAAACAGAATGGCGTAGGAGAAAAGTGCATCCTAAAGTGTTTATAGAAGTATTTATAGAGAAAGAATATCTTCTTGTTAACTCAGTTTCAAATCTTGGCCTGTTAGTTCGGAGCTGCCTGTGAAGAATAAACAGATAAGTCTTTCCAGTCCTGGTTGAAAAGTCGTGCACTTTTCTTTTTTTACAGAACGTTATTCTTTCTCCAACTCACTTTACTCTCCGACTACATTTTGGATTCAGAAACCAGGACGGTATATAAACACATAAACACTAATGTTTTTATTAATGGTAGGTTGAGTGTTTCTTGTACATTTACCACATTAGTTCTCTGAAAATCTCTTTTCATATTCAAACAAAACATATTATTGTAACTGAAATATCCCTAAATTAATCGATATAGAATTGAATCAAATTAAATTGAATTGATTGTGAATCGGGATCGAATCGATCCGGGAAATCAGTGGCGATACCCAGCCCTACTGAGAAATGCCTCCAGAGATTTGACAATGCACGCGATGGGTCTGCAAGTTCACTGCGCCGCCAAGCCCGTATACAGTAAAGACAAGAAATAAACATGGAAGAAGCACCATCAATATTAAATTCTTCTCAATACTTTATCGGTTTGGGTCCACACGGGACAACGTCTGGGTCTGGACCGCGGTCTGCCTATTAGTGACCTCTAATCTAAACCATACAGTGAAAGCAATAGCCGTGCAGGACTTGGTAGATAACCAAACCTGTTCCCATCAGACAAACAACACATAAAGCTTTCATCTTTGACAGAGAGGAGAACATCAAGCTCCACTCATCGCCGGATGTGTTTGGGATTTCTTGGACCATGAGAAGCAGAAAATATGCCTGAAGACTTCTCGGAGAAACTGAAAGCAAGTCTTCTGAAAAGAACGTAGAGGTAAAGGTGGATATACTAAGGAGTTGGGTTTGCGTTGGTCAGAAAAACGTTGATACGTTAAGTTCCATGTACGGTGAATTTGAATATATCTAAATAACCACACCCATCCATAACCAGGACTGACCTCTGATCAGCCCAGAACGTCACCCTCATTAAATCGAGCAGAGCCCGGGCCTGGGTGCGCTCACGCCACAAGACCACCACCTCACCTTGAGCCGGATTTCGCTGGGCCCCTGGCCATCAGTGCACCGACAGCCCCCCTGAGCCCCCCCGCCTTTAACACACTGCATTCCGCATGACACACATCTCATTGGCGCCCGGCTTTCTCACAAAAACTTTAAAGGGTTATTTTTCTTTGAACGGGACTTCCTCTTTTGTTGTACCGGACCGGCGTGCCCGGAGCCCCTGACAACTCCCCCTCTGAGCCGGAATGCCGTTGGAATTCCGTGGCTGTGCTTTGCCAACTCGGGCTACCTGGTAAAGGGGATTAGGAGAGCTTTATCCTTTAGTCAGGAATGCGGAATGACTGAACTCCGAAACCAAAAAGACAAGGCTGACATCTAACACTGACATCCCGGGACGACGCTCCGACATGTTCTCCGCGAGCAGACGACAGTTTGATAAGATCGGTCAAATTACCTCGGAGGCTGTCACCAGCATGTGAACAATGCGTTTGGCACCTTTGAAGGCAACGTGAGACGTCGGACCGTTAAGCCTGACGAGTGGACCGGTGGTCATTCCGTTCAGGCTTTGACTATTAAAAAAAACAAAAAACAAAAAAAAAACAGCTCATGTCTGGAATACTGTACAGGAACAGTTCTAATGAAATATAGCAGAGGTGGGCTTTTACGACACCCCTACTGTATCTGTGCTGGCATAATAATTCAGAAGCAGCTTATATCGGTACAGGACAGGGTTCCACTTCTCCCCGTGTTACTTCTCATAACACACTGAGATGATTTGGCTCGTGGAGGGTTAATGGGTAATGTTCAGCCTCGCTGTATAACGAGAAAGACGCTGAGCTGCAGAGGAATGATGCTTTGACATGTTTGTGTGTGGGTGTAAATGTGGGTACACTGTATGTTGAGGTGGGTTAGGAAAAGAAAAGTGTGGGCGGGGGTGGGGTTGGGGGGGTTGCTGTGACAATCTACATGAAAACAAACTGCTAATGTTATCAGGTAAAGCTGTTATGAATCTAGTGATCACATTCTAGTTCATTTCTAGAACTAAGTATAAATACACGTGAGGCCTTCCAATCCAGGTCCTGAATCCAGTTGCCAGTGATTACAAAACACAGGACTGGAAACTGGATTGTGTGTATATATATATATATATATAAATATATATATATATATATATATATATATATATATATATATATAGTCACTGTCCAATGAAAAACATCTTTTACATTTTCTACATCATCATTTGAACACGCCAATGGTTGTTTGCACTATATATATATATATATATATATATATATATATATATATATATATATATATATATATATATATATATATATATATATATAATAGACTTAATAGACTTAATATTTCAATAGACTTAATAAAATGTTTGCTATAATGTTGTCCACTTATTTGTGTAGTCTTTTATTAGTGGCCACAAGACATTGTTGGCTGGACGTTGCAGGTTGGTGACACTGAGGTGTTTAAACACTCCAGCCGCACTGCTGTATCTGATCCACTCACGCCAGCATAACACACACTAACACATCACCACCACCACATCAATGTCACTACAGTGCTGAGAATGATCCACCTTTCTAATAGCACCTGCTCTGTGGTGGTCCTGTAGGGGTCTTGACCATAGAAGAACAGGGTAACAGATAAACAGATGGACTACAGTCTGTAACTGTTGAACTATAAAACTATGACTAAGTAAAAACAAATTAATAACATATTGTATTTATCGGTTTGCATTCCTTTGTGTTTGGAAGTGATCTAAATGAAGATTTGACCTTCGCTAGTGAAACATTTTACTGCTTCCTAGGTTGTTTTTAAACTATCTACAACTTCGTTCATCATTCTGAACACAACATCCTAACAATGATTCGAAACCTGTGAAGCATTTTACAGTCATTCAACATATTTGTCTGCAGTCAAACTGGTGGAAACTAACGGTTGTGGCTCTCACTGGCTGTATGAATCTGTGTAAGTAGAAGCCCTTTCTAGAAGAGTGTGCTGGTTGTACCTCAGAAGGTACAGATGAAGAGGCCCTGCAGGTGGATCTGCGTGGCTGGGTGAAGCCAGCGCTGTAGCAGCAGAGGCCCAGGCCCTGGTGAAGCGTCAGCAATGGCGGCACAGCCCACGCATGAGAAGTGTACACCGAGCAGACGCTTTCTTTTGATTCGGCTTTATAAAGCAGAGGAAATATAAAAAGGTGCGTTTCTTAGAAATTCTGGTGGGGCACGAGAGACGGAGAGGAAAAGAAAAGAAAGAGCACAGCACTACAGGTCGGTGTCGGTGAAGTAATGGGGGCTTTTTTTCTTTTCTTTTTTTTTTTTTGTTTTTCGAACCTGCGAGTCTGGGCCCTGCCCCACACCACAAGAGAGAATAGAGATGAAATTATACACAATCACAGAGCTCACTGGGGGGTTTTGTGTGACACTCGTCACCGCAGCCGAAAACGATAAAGAGTACATGCTTGAATCACCCCTCCCGGACCCCAACATCACAACTGTAATAGTCATGGGGAGACTAATCAAGGGAAAATGCTGTCCAGGCAACTACAGCACTAGGAAGGCTAGCACCAACACTAGCTTAGTTACCAAGACAACGGAATGTGAGACACTGAGACACCGTGACGTCAGTGTAGAGTAAAGGACACACAGGAAATAGCGCAATAAGTGCTCTACGCCAGAGTGATCTGAATTCTCACAGGGAGTCAGAGTTTAGTCGTGCTGGTCTCAGCGCCTTCATTAAAAACAATAGTTTTAAATATTTGGGCCTTAAAATTCCAGAAATGTTGGAAAAATCATGCTGCCTCCGTCCTCGCACGGGACGATGTCCTGAGCAGGTTCCCCTCTACAGGTGCATATATGACTGCCTTGTCATATCATTCACCAGCCAGTGGACTGCAGCTGGATGGCTGGAAGTGATTTTCCACATAGGGGGCGCTGTTACCCATGCTCAGAATGTCTGTGGTTTATGATGGTTACAGTCACTCAAAATCGAATAAAAGTTTAATCAAGAAACCACAAGGAACTTTCTCGAGAACCAAAAGTTGTTGTTTGTGAGGGTGAAAAACTAAGACCCGCAAAGGTGTGTCTGAAATCGCCTACTTGTCTACTACTCAGTAGTGAAATCAGTAGGCAAGCGGGGCTAGTATGTCTAAATACTCAGTAGTAAATCAGTAGGCGAGCGGGGCTAGTATGTCTAAATACTCAGTAGTAAATCAGTAGGCGAGCGTGGCTAGTATGTCTGAATACTCAGTAGTAAATCAGTAGGCGAGCACGGCTAGTATGTCTGAATACTCAGTAGTAAATCAGTAGGCGAGCGCGGCTAGTATGTCTGAATACTCAGTAGTAAATCAGTAGGCGAGCGCGGCTAGTATGTCTGAATACTCAGTAGTAAATCAGTAGGCGAGCGCGGCTAGTATGTCTGAATACTCAGTAGTGAAATCAGTAGGCGAGCGCGGCTAGTATGTCTGAATACTCAGTAGTGAAATCAGTAGGCGAGCGCGGCTAGTATGTCTGAATACTCAGTAGTGAAATCAGTAGGCGAGCGTGGCTAGTATGTCTGAATACTCAGTAGTAAATCAGTAGGCGAGCACGGCTAGTATGTCTGAATACTCAGTAGTAAATCAGTAGGCAAGCGGGGCTAGTATGTCTGAATACTCAGTAGTAAATCAGTAGGCGAGCGCGGCTAGTATGTCTGAATACTCAGTAGTAAATCAGTAGGCGAGCGCGGCTAGTATGTCTGAATACTCAGTAGTAAATCAGTAGGCGAGCACGGCTAGTATGTCTGAATACTCAGTAGTAAATCAGTAGGCGAGCGCGGCTAGTATGTCTGAATACTCAGTAGTAAATCAGTAGGCGAGCACGGCTAGTATGTCTGAATACTCAGTAGTGAAATCAGTAGGCGAGCGTGGCTAGTATGTTTGAATACTCAGTAGTGAAATCAGTAGGCGAGCGTGGCTAGTATGTCTGAATACTCAGTAGTGAAATCAGTAGGCGAGCGTGGCTAGTATGTCTGAATACTCAGTAGTGAAATCAGTAGGCGAGCGTGGCTAGTATGTCTGAATACTCAGTAGTAAATCAGTAGGCGAGCGCGGCTAGTATGTCTGAATACTCAGTAGTGAAATCAGTAGGCGAGCGCGGCTAGTATGTCTGAATACTCAGTAGTAAATCAGTAGGCGAGTGCGGCTAGTATGTCTGAATACTCAGTAGTGAAATCAGTAGGCGAGCGTGGCTAGTATGTCTGAATACTCAGTAGTGAAATCAGTAGGCGAGCGTGGCTAGTATGTCTGAATACTCAGTAGTAAATCAGTAGGCGAGCGCGGCTAGTATGTCTGAATACTCAGTAGTGAAATCAGTAGGCGAGCGCGGCTAGTATGTCTGAATACTCAGTAGTAAATCAGTAGGCGAGTGCGGCTAGTATGTCTGAATACTCAGTAGTGAAATCAGTAGGCGAGCGCGACTAGTATGTCTGAATACTCAGTAGTAAATCAGTAGGCGAGTGCGGCTAGTATGTCTGAATACTCAGTAGTGAAATCAGTAGGCGAGCGCGACTAGTATGTCTGAATACTCAGTAGTAAATCAGTAGGCGAGCGCGGCTAGTATGTCTGAATACTCAGTAGTAAATCAGTAGGCGAGCGCGGCTAGTATGTCTGAATACTCAGTAGTGAAATCAGTAGGCGAGCGCGACTAGTATGTCTGAATACTCAGTAGTAAATCAGTAGGCGAGCGCGGCTAGTATGTCTGAATACTCAGTAGTAAATCAGTAGGCGAGCGCGGCTAGTATGTCTGAATACTCAGTAGGTATTGAGTAGTAGGTGAACGGTACCCGGATGACCTACTGAATCAGCAGTCATGTTTATGTAGGTGAACACAGCACACTGTGTATCCCATCATTCACCTGGAGCCGTGGATGAATTCAGGGTGGAGTAAATAAACGGTGAAAAGCTGAACGTCGGCTGTGTGTACGTAGCTACGGCTAGTGAACTGCCGCTACAGAAGTTAGCTCTACTGCTGAGATAAACAATGATTACATTCCTCCAGTTTCATCTTCTCTGAGCAACAGCTCGACACTGTCTGATACATAATCAGACAAAAACACAGATCAGTGTCAGTAAAAGATCTAAGTCTGTCAGTAAACGAGCTTTTAAATGAAAATGTTTTGACTTGCTGTTTGTATCTCTTTGTGATATCAGCTAAACCGGTGCAGTACGAGTTCCTCAGCTCCAACTCCTACGTTCTGTTTTTCACCTACTGCCCTCCATCTGGATTTCAGGTGTCACAGGAGTGAGGTAAATGGAAACACCTATACTGCAACGACAGGAGAGCTAAATCTAAACTAGCCCTTGGAGCAGGGTTGGGTGGCTAAAAGCGTGGGCCATACACTTCCAATCCATGGAGCAGCTAGCCAACACTGGAGAAGCCAGCCAACGTGGGACACCCCTGAATACCCGGGGGCTGTTGCTCACTTTGTATTAAGCCATATGAAAAACATATCTCTGATTCAATTTCCAACTAGCGAACTGTCGCAGGGAACACAGCGTAAAACATTCCCAGTGATGCTAAAATGAAGTGTTATATCAAACACCTGCAGTCTGAATTAAAACAGACTGGGAAAATGATAAAACACGGCTTCTCAGATCTGCCTGTGTGCACTCACTGAACACACGACCCAGCGAGATATTCACCAAGATTCTAATTTTACTGCTGGATGTGCATCCAGGGAATGCTGGCGTATCCGGCTGAATGAACGAAAAGACAAATGGACATTCTTGCTCGCTCCTTTCTGCGTACTAGCTTGGCCTTCGTGTCTGGGGTTGGCTTTCTATCTGTAGGTTTCTCCAACTTGAACACAAGTAGGAGACGGTTAGGGAATGCACTTCTCTTGTGTGGCTGTGTGGGCGGGACGGCCTGCAACAAGCCTCGCGACTGGTGAGGACACTGCTTACATACCCAATGCTAAGACTAGAGAGGGAAGGATCTATCAGCTATGTATCGGTATCGGACGATTTTTAATCAAAGTGTGTGATCGGTGATCGGCCAATATTTCTTCAAATTTAGCCGATCTCGAGAGCCGATTGATGTTGTTAAACAAATGAGCCTAATTTCTGTATTTACAGCTAGCGTTTCACCCAGAAAGAGGAGTCCTCCGGCCAGCTCCCTGCAATTCCTATCTGAACCACTAGGTGGAAATACATACTCTTTCATTTTCCACAGACTGACTAAAGAAACTGCGTCGTGAGAAAAGCATACACTGATAGAAAACATGTCGTCCTTCTGGCAGTGTTTTACCGTATGTGACTCAGACTCATCCAGGACGTTTTTAAAATAGTAAAATCTGCGTCTCTCGTTGAGGAACCAACACAAAGATATTTAACTCTATTAATCTGATACAGCACTGCACACAGCTGAATACAGCGAGTATCAGTAAACAGCAGAGCTAGCACACACAGCTAACACAAAACAAACAACCCAGAACACCATACAGACCAGATCTGACCGGTACTAACAGAACAGCAGCTACAATTCAAGATCTACATTTAATGATTACAGATTTTTGTTTAAAATAACAGAGTCTGCATTTATTGACTGTAGTTTTTACTGTATTTATTTAATTAACTTTTTTAATTTTAAAGGGTCTAAATTGAATGATTGCAGTATTGAGCATATTTCTATGATTTACTTGGTTTATTTACTGTTAATGTTGTTAAAAATATTATGCTGTTTCATATAAACTCGTTAAAAATAGTAATAAACCAGTTTAGACCATGTTTCATGACTTTCTTGCGCTAATAGCCCTGCTACATGTCGGTATAGCCCGCCCTCTATCGGTATCAGCTATCGGCTGATCGCGTTGAAAGGTGATCAGGGATCGGAATCGGTCCATCTCCAGCTAAGACCAGAAAAAACAGAACGCTGGCAAAACACACGGCCTATTTAGAGGATGCATGTATACCGTGTGCCCACAGGATGTTTAGCTTCCCTGAGGCTGAACATGAGGCTGTGAACATGAGCCTGAGTGTGTTGCACGTGCAGTGGGCAGCCTGTGAGGGGCGTGTCCTTCAGCGAGGGATAAGGAGCACCTGCGGCCTGTATGCCGCCGGAGCCTTGCTCTCCGCCTAATACTTCCCACAAGGCAAAAGAGCTCAAGGCTACGAATGACGGAGGAGCAATACGCTGACCTCCAGACACACACAAAACACACACATATATATACTCCCACACACAGACACACTCCCAGAGGAACCCCAAACCCTGATCTTCAGTTCAAGTTCAAAGTCATCTCTGGCTGTCCATTCAAAAATAATGAATCATCATGTAACCTGATCTGAATGCAGTTCTGATTTCGTGCAACTGTACTTGAGCCAGTTATGAAAAATTAGACAATAAAAACTAATTTCTGGGTTTTTTATGCTTGAAAATATTCTGAAAATTAGATTTTTGGGCAAAAAAATGATTATATTATTATTAGAACTGATCACAGTTTGGTTGAATTGCTACGTTCACACCGTCAATGCATTTGTACAGCACTACTACGAGATATGTTGAATAGACACTTTAAAAGATCTCCTTGGCACTGGCATAAACGTCTATCTCTCTACCACTCCCTCTCTCCGTCCGTCTCTCGGACCATTCCTTCTTCTCTCTCTGAAAGCGGATGTTCCTCTGTCCTCCCTGCAGCGTATTCATGTCGGCATTGTCGAGGGGGAAAACCCAGATGTTCCTTGGGCCGACAGCACAGTGCAGTGTTTCTATAGTACAACCCTCTCTCTCTCTCTCTCTCTCTCTCTTTCTCTCTCTTCGTCTCTCTCTCTTTCGGAGCACACGCACTCCTCCCTTCTCTATCTGATCCAGACAAGCCAGTCTCACTTCCAACCCAGCCTGTTCCTAGAAACACCAGGCAGCAGGCCGGAAGCTGGAAGCTGGCTGAGATGCACTCCTCCCTTGGCACCCAGCGCCACCACCAGATTCCTCAGGCTTCTGAAGAGGGCCGAGCAAGCCCAGACACCAGAGCCTCCCAGATTCCACACCGTCTCCCCAGGGAAGGTCAGCACTGAGACCAAAACAAGAAACGCTCCATGTTCTTTTCACGGTGGAACTGAAAAGAGGATCTGGTGAACTAGCCTGCAAGCACACCATGCTCAGAGCAGCGATCAGGAGACTGCACACACCAGATCATGGACAATCATACATACCTTGAATAAGCGATTGTTCAGTAAAGCTATGGATGTATCGTCGCTGTCCAATAAAAAACATGCATCATCATTTTTCATCATTTTTCATCATTTACATCATTTGAACACAACCGCTGCCGTTTACACTGTGTAAGAATTTCACGATGAATGGACCCCAATATAGTTTTATTTTTATTGTACATGCTTCCCTTGGGGTCTATTTTAAGGAAATATGGTATCTCTTTTCATATGTATGCAGATGATACTCAAATCTATTAGCCTCTACGATGAAGGGATACAAACTCCTTGAAAATGCTGCTAGACCAGTGGTTTTCAATCTGTGGGCCCCCAGACGTTTTCTCCAATAAATAGATAGTTCAGCATATTTAATTTTATTTACAAAACAAAACGTGTTTAGTTTGAGTTCGTTGATTGGTTTGGAGTAGTACAGTCACATGACGCAGCGCTAGCTAGTGGATTAACTATCTGGTTAGTTAGCTACTTCAATGTTGAGCCAGACCTCCATTTTCAACTTTCTGCACTTCAATCTGACATCCACCACTTTTTAGCTGGCAAACAACATTAGCCATCTGATTAGGTGAGAGACAGAAAGTGCTGTACATGGTTAGTTTCTTTTGTTGTGATTATGCAGTCGGTTTCACAGGTCACGTGGATGGTTGAACTGTATTTGGTTTTAAACAGCTATCCTGGAAAATTTGGGGTGGGTTAAGTTGGCCTTGGGTTGCAAAAGGTTGGGAACCCCTGTTTTAGACTGTCTTGAGGACATCAAAGCGTGAATGGCTTTAAATTTTTGTGTAAAGTGTTGATTTTTGGACCCTCCTGCCCAGACCAGCCCGGCACTTCCACCACATCTTTCCTTTTAGTTACAGCTCTTTTAGATTCCATAGGATCTCTGTGGGACGTAGGGGGCGGGCGCCTTTTGTTTATCTACCCTTTTCTCCTGTTTTGTGGTAGGGAGTTAGGGGTAGTTCGGGGTAGTTAGGGGTAGTTTTGTGTATTTTTGTTTGCTTTGTTTTCAGGTTTAGTTTTAGATTTCTCTCTTTAGTTGTTTTGTTTGTTTTGGCGTTTGCCCATCCCTAAAGCCAGTGTCCCATCCATCACTCATTCATTGTCAATAAACTTGCAGTTTTCTGGTTTTAACAGTGTCCGGTGTTTGGTCTGGCAGAGGTCAGGGGAGAGAACACACTCTCAATTTCAGTTACGGCCTGCCCCTAGACCAGGTCGTAACAAGTGTTACTGCGGCCGCCTATAAGGACTTTCCTACTTTGGACACCTATGTAAGACCATAAGCCAAAAATCTTGGCGTGATGATGGACAGTAATTTTAAGTTAAGATAAACTCTGTCATTAAATCCACTTTGTTTTAGCTGAGGATTTTAACTAAGGTCAAGCTATTTTTATCCTTCAATGATTGTGAAAGGGTTATACATGCTTTTATTTCATCCAGACTTGATTACTGTAACGGGCTTTATGCTGGTGTTGGTCAGGCCTCCATCGCACGGCTACAGTTGGTCCAAAATGCTGCTGCTCGTCTTTTAATAAGAACACGTAAACAGGAACATATCTCGCCCATACTGGCTTCCCTTCATTGGCTTCCTGTCCGTTTTAGGATTGATTTTGAGATTTTGTTCTTTGTTTATAAATTGTTGAATGGCTAAGCTCCAACCTATCTCTCTGAGCTTTTGCAGCCATACATTCCATCACGGTCACTCAGATCTGCTGATTAGCTTTTTTAGGTGGCCCCTAAACCAAGCACAGGGGTGATCGTGCCTTTTCAGTTATAGCCCCTAAACTATGGAATGAGCTGCCACTAGGGGTGTAAGAAAATATCGAAAATATCGAATATCGGAATATTTTGTTTCATGATACTGTATTGATTCTTAAAAAACACAGTATTCCTGGCAAACAGTGAACCATTATGTTTTCTGTTTAAACCTCTGACCACCAGATGGCAGTGTTGTAATCCATTTTCAGCTCCACTCGAACATTAACAAGCAGTACTAGGGTGCAATGCTACTGTAAACATCGGCAAACCTGTTCATATAGTGGGGTGTTTCTATAGTAGGATTTGAAAAATCACAATATATCACGTTGCTTGCAATATTGCAATGTATCGTGATATATTGAATCGTGATCACTGTATCACAATACGTATTGTATCGCCAAGTTCTTGCCAACACACAGCCCTAGTTGCCACTACTTGTTAGGCTAGTTTTTAAATCCCGTCTCAAAACTAATTTTTATTCTTTGGCTTTTAATGTAGTTGAGAGATAATGTTGTGGTTTTGTTTGTTTGTTTGTTTTTATGTATGTCTTGCATATTCATTACCGGACAGCACTTTGGTTAGCAGTCGTTGTTTTATAAAATGCTTTATAAATAAAATTGACATTGACATTGACAATAGAAATGCTTCAAAATCACTTGGCAAAAATTCTGGTTCCATTGACTTACATTGAAAGTTAAAACAGTTTTTGGTCTCTCCTGTAAAGTTACTATTTTGGAGAGGACAGCGGTGATATACAAAACTGTGGCAACTCAAAGAAGCATTTGAACGTATAAATGCTTTCCTCCATGAATAACCTGATGATGGAAACTCTGCTGTTAATACTTCTTTACGAACAGAAGTTTCGACTAGACCAGAAATCATATCGACCTGGTGCATTTTATTTGTGAATTTTAAAAATAATGGCAGATTTAAAAACCCTAACATTAGATTTGCTGGGATTTAGGTTGTAAACAGTTGAATTGGTCATATATGACTGTCGATACAACTTTATCCATTTATTATGCTAGCTGGCTAGTTAGCAAGCTAAAGGCTACATGACCAATGACCACAAAAACAAAGAAACTAGGCTACATCTCAATTCTACACCAACTTTAAAGCCAGACAAAGCAATTGCTGCACTACAAAGTTTGCATGGCTATCCGATTAGCTCACTAAAGCTAAGCCTTAACTGTATTTTACACACTACTTCAAAGGTTCGACGTCTCACTGCCCACTTGTGATCAGATCGGTTGAGACCAAAGCCGAGCCACTACGTTTGGGGACAGTTGTGTAAAATTTGATTTCCGAGCTTGAACTCAAAGTAGGGGAAAGTTAACAATGGGGTGGGGGCGTGAGCTTAACACAGACCCTCCGCGTGGGCTGCTACTGTGTGGGTGGTGGGAAGTGGAGCGGACTGAGGGCCTTGTCCAGATGGACCCAGGCTTGGTGAGGATGGAGCGGGGTCAGAGCCGAAACCGGAGCATCAAAGCTAAGTGGCCTGTGCGACGAAACCCGGCCCTCCGCGGCAGGGCTGAGCGGGGGTATCAGATAAACTTAACCCTGCTGTCGGAACGGCCGCATGCGAGGAAATAAGGTGAAGGTCACGACCTGGAAAGCACAGGTCAAATGTGGCGGGCCGTCACTCAAAGGAAGTCCCAAGGTTAGCCGCGCTGTCTGAGCGACAAGCCGGCAGATGGCCGTAAAATCCGAGTCGGCGGCTGATGGACAAGCAGGCGGGGCTCAAAAGGCCAGCATCCGAAGCTGCTCTAAACAAGACAGATACATAAGTACCAGGGCAACTGTCACACCAAGACCACCCACTGCTGCCCGGGGCCAATTTGCCCCCTCCTTTCTCGGCCTTATGACTAAATCCGGAGCTTCATAAACGGCAAGATTAGAGAAGGAAAGGCAGGAAAAGTGTTTAACCGGGACACATGCTTGGACAGCCGAGGCATCTGCTCAGACAGCCCAGAAGGATTTATTGCTATACAGTCTAAAAGGCTCTTTGCTTGGAAGCATGGTTCTAGGAAGAACCTTTAATTCGGTCTGGAACCCAGTGGTTCTGTTAACCCTAAAAAGTTCTCACACATTTCGTTTCAGGGAAAGTTGGTATATACAAAAAGCATGAGAATAAAGTTTAGTCATTGTTTTCATGCTGTCCATGAATAACTAAACCTACATACACAACTTAAACTTAAAAACACAAAAACATTAATAAAAGAAAGAAAAATAGAAAGCTGGAGGTTTACACTGCCCGTCTGTGACCCCACGCCAACTGCGTTACTGAACGTACTCAGACGTCCTTTACCTTTCTTTAAACCCGCCCACCTCCAGCTTCTCACAGCTCCCAGTCAAGTACTAGTTATAACATACAGCTCCAAATACACTAATACAAACACACTAATACAAACACACAAACACACTAATACAAACACACTAATACAAACACACTAATACAAACACAAAACACACTAATACAAACACTAATACAAACACACAAATACAAACACACTAATACAAACACACTAATACAAACACACTAATACAAACACACAAACACACTAATACAAACACTAATACAAACACACTAATACAAACACACTAATACAAACACACAAACACACTAATACAAACACTAATACAAACACACTAATACAAACACACTAATACAAACACACTAATACAAACACACAAACACACTAATACAAACACACTAATACAAACACTAATACAAACACACTAATACAAACACTAATACAAACACACTAATACAAACAGACTTATACAAACACACTAATACAAACACTAATACAAACACACTAATACAAACACTAATACAAACACACTAATACAAACACACTAATACAAACACAAAACACACTAATACAAACACTAATACAAACACACTAATACAAACACACTAATACAAACACACTAATACAAACACACAAACACACTAATACAAACACTAATACAAACACACTAATACAAACACACAAACACACTATTACAAACACACAAATACAAACACACTAATACAAACACACAAACACACTAATACAAACACTAATACAAACACACTAATACAAACACACTAATACAAACACAAAACACACTAATACAAACACTAATACAAACACACTAATACAAACACACTAATACAAACACACTAATACAAACACTAATACGAACACACTAATACAAACACTAATACAAACACACTAATACAAACACAAATACAAACACACTAATACAAACACACTTATACAAACACACTAATACAAACACTAATACAAACACACTAATACAAACACTAATACAAACACACTAATACAAACACACTAATACAAACACAAAACACACTAATACAAACACTAATACAAACACACTAATACAAACACTAATACAAACACTAATACAAACACACTAATACAAACACTAATACAAACACTAACACAAACACACTAATACAAACACTAATACAAACACACTAATACAAACACTAATACAAACACTAACACAAACACACTAATACAAACACTAATACAAACACTAATACAAACACTAACACAAACACACTAATACAAACACTAATACAAACACACTAATACAAACACTAATACAAACACTAACACAAACACACTAATACAAACACTAATACAAACACACTAATACAAACACTAATACAAACACTAACACAAACACACTAATACAAACACTAATACAAACACACTAATACAAACACACTAATACAAACACAAAACACACTAATACAAACACTAATACAAACACACTAATACAAACACACTAATACAAACACACTAATACAAACACACAAACACACTAATACAAACACTAATACAAACACACTAATACAAACACACAAACACACTATTACAAACACACAAATACAAACACACTAATACAAACACACAAACACACTAATACAAACACAAATACAAACACACTATTACAAACACACAAATACAAACACACTTATACAAACACACTAACACAAACACACTAATACAAACACACTAATACAAACACACAAACACACTAATACAAACACTAATACAAACACACTAATACAAACACAAATACAAACACACTAATACAAACACACTAATACAAACACACAAACACACTAATACAAACACAAATACAAACACACTATTACAAACACACAAATACAAACACACTAATACAAACAGACTTATACAAACACACTAATACAAACACACTAATACAAACACTAATACGAACACACTAATACAAACACTAATACAAACACACTAATACAAACACAAATACAAACACACTAATACAAACACACTTATACAAACACACTAATACAAACACACAAACACACTAATACAAACACAAATACAAACACACTATTACAAACACACAAATACAAACACACTAATACAAACACACTTATACAAACACACTAACACAAACACACAAACACACCAATACAAACACTAATACAAACACACTAATACAATACAAACACACAAATACAAACACACTAATACAAACACAAATACAAACACACTAATACAAACACTAATACAAACACACTAATACAAACACACAAATACAAACACACTTATACAAACACACTAACACAAACACACAAACACACTAATACAAACACTAATACAAACACACTAATACAATACAAACACACAAATACAAACACACTAATACAAACACTAATACAAACACAAATACAAACACTAATACAAACACACTAATACAAACACACAAATACAAACACACAAATACAAACACACTAATACAAACACTAATACAAACACACTAATACAAACACACAAATACAAACACACTAATACAAACACTAATACAAAAAACTAATACAAACACACTAATACAAACACACAAATACAAACACACTAATACAAACACACTAATACAAACACACTAATACAAACACTAATACAAACACACAAACACACTAATACAAACACTAATACAAACACACTAATACAAACACTAATACAAACACACAAACACACTAATACAAACACACTAATACAAACACACTAATACAAACACACTAATACAAACACTAATACAAACACACAAACACACTAATACAAACACACTAATACAAACACTAATACAAACACACTAATACAAACACTAATACAAACACACAAATACAAACACTAATACAAACACACTAATACAAACACTAATACAAACACACAAACACACTAATACAAACACACTAATACAAACACTAATACAAACACACTAATACAAACACTAATACAAACACACTAATACAAACACTAATACAAACACACAAATACAAACACACAAATACAAACACACTAATACAAACACTAATGCAAACACTAATACAAACACTAATACAAACACACAAACACACTAATACAAACACACTAATACAAACACTAATACAAACACTAATACAAACACACAAACACACTAATACAAACACACTAATACAAACACTAATACAAACACTACTACAAACACTAATACAAACACACAAATACAAACACACTAATACAAACACACAAATACAAACACACTAATACAAACACACAAATACAAACACACAAATACAAACACACTAATACAAACACACTAATATCAGCTACAGTCTAATCACGAGGTCTGGACTCGTTCATCAGCACCAGCAGTTTATTAGTTTGATCTGTTTGATTTTTTTATGTTATCTTATTTTATTTTTACTGGAAGAAAGTAAAGAGTTTAATACTTAATAGTCTTAAACTCATTAAGACTACTGATAGTGAGTTAGTTGACAGTCTATACAACAAAAACTGCTGACATCTCAGTTTAGACACTCTAGCTGTTCACTGACACTGTTCTTCATCCCTTCATTCCTTTATCACCACCAACACTGTTCCTTCATCCCTTCATTCCTTTATCATCACCAACACTGTTCCTTCATCCCTTCATTCCTTTATCACCACCTACACTGTTCCTTCATCCCTTCATTCCTTTATCACCACCTACACTGTTCCTTCATCCCTTCATTTCTTTATCATCACCAACACTGTTCCTTCATCCCTTCATTCCTTTATCACCACCTACACTGTTCCTTCATCCCTTCATTTCTTTATCATCACCAACACTGTTCCTTCATCCCTTCATTCCTTTATCACCACCTACACTGTTCCTTCATCCCTTCATTTCTTTATCATCACCAACACTGTTCCTTCATCCCTTCATTCCTTTATCACCACCTACACTGTTCCTTCATCCCTTCATTCCTTTATCACCACCTACACTGTTCCTTCATCCCTTCATTCCTTTATCATCACCAACACTGTTCCTTCATCTCTTCATTCCTTTATCACCACCTACACTGTTCCTTCATCCCTTCATTCCTTTATCACCACCTACACTGTTCCTTCATCCCTTCATTTCTTTATCACCACCTACACTGTTCCTTCATCCCTTCATTCCTTTATCATCACCAACACTGTTCCTTCATCCCTTCATTCCTTTATCACCACCTACACTGTTCCTTCATCCCTTCATTTCTTTATCATCACCAACACTGTTCCTTCATCCCTTCATTCCTTTATCACCACCTACACTGTTCCTTCATCCCTTCATTCCTTTATCACCACCTACACTGTTCCTTCATCCCTTCATTTCTTTATCACCACCTACACTGTTCCTTCATCCCTTCATTCCTTTATCATCACCAACACTGTTCCTTCATCCCTTCATTCCTTTATCATCACCAACACTGTTCCTTCATCCCTTCATTTCTTTATCACCACCTACACTGTTCCTTCATCCCTTCATTTCTTTATCCATATATGAACATTGTTCGCTCCAAGTGACTTATCTATTTATTTGTTTATCCATTAATAAAAGTTGGATGACGATGTTAGTTCTGTATGGGAGGCCAAGCAGTCTAGCAGTATTGGACGGAGAGCTGTCAATCAAGCTGTTCATTAACCACGCCCACACAGTTCTAACAATAATATGGACTGTGTGGGGTCGCCAGACCAGGAAGCCCTGCTTTAAGAAACAAGAAGTCATTCTTCTGAAGCTCTAGAGAACCCTTTTTTCAGCACCTTTATTTTTAAGACTGCAACGTGTTCACCCCCCGGTAGACTTTAAACAACAAGTCACGTGTTTCGGGTCGTGTTTTGTCGGCAGCCCTCTGAAGACGGTGCGGTGGTGTAACAAAGGAAAGCCCCCTTCCCTTTCTAATCCACATCTGATCCAGTCATTCCACAGCGCTAATCCAAGCACCCCCGCAGACAAGCCTCTTCAGGCTGGCCCAGACTGCCTTTCTAACACTCAGCCGCACAGGTATCTCACACCTGAGTGATGCTCCAGCTCGGGCCCTCCCTGTGAAAAATGGGGGTGGGGGTGGGGGGTGGCACAACAGAGAGCTATTAGGTGGTCTTTAAACGCAGAGGAATCCACAGCGTTGATGGCAGCCTAATCTTGAGCAAACATATGACAAGTCTGCTCCAGCTATTAAATCTCACGCAGTACACAAGCCCCTGAGCTACACGGCTGCCTCACTACGTTGACAAATTCTGAAGAAAAGCTGAAAAGAAGCAGAGCACCTTCACGGCAACTTCCTTTTTTAATCATAACAGAGGAAGCTGAGGACCGTCGGGGGATGAAGTATAATTAGTATTTTCTGTCTGAAGATGAAAAACAAAAATGCTTCCACCCGGGCTCCTCAAATCTCACAGCTGCACGTTTTCCTGTCAGAAAGAACCGGGACATCAAAGCCACGACACCGCTCAGTGATTCTGGTCCGGTCTTATCTTTTGTCTGAGTTTTACACGTTAAACGAGCAATTTGTAAGATGATGCAACCTGTCGAATTCATACTCCAGACACATAGGGGGCAACGTTTCACCAGAAAGTGCTTCAGCCACTGTTGTATTCACACTTTCCTTACCCTTTCATTGGCTGTCTGTTCTTAAATGATCTGTAGAACTTTCAACATCCTCAACAAAAGGCTAGAATATGCTGTCGGGGTGGCAGCGCTACTTCTTCATCCTCTTATGTTGGACTGATTCGATTCGATGCCACACGGACTCACGGTCACCTCTTCAGGTACAAAGTGGGGCTAGCTGGTTAACTTCAGTGTGGCTGATGAGCAGTTTGACTGACAGCTCTGTCCAGCACACCTGGCCTGCTGTACCTCTTATAAAGAGCTAACATCATTATCCATCTTTTATCAAATGCTAACTACACCGAATGAATCATGGACGCACAGGTGTGTGGATGGATTAAAAGAATGTTGATGATAAAGGAATGAAGGTATGATGGAACAATGTTGGTGGTGATAAAGGAATGAGGGGATGAAGGAACAGTGTTGGTGATGATAAAGGAATGAGGGGATGAAGGAACAGTGTTAAAGATAAAGGAATGAAGGAACAGTGTTAAAGATAAAGGAATGAAGGGATGAAGGAACAGTGTTGGTGATGATAAAGGAATGAGGGGATGAAGGAACAGTGTTAAAGATAAAGGAATGAAGGGATGAAGGAACAGTGTTAAAGATAAAGGAATGAAGGGATGAAGGAACAGTGTTGGTGATGATAAAGGAATGAGGGGATGAAGGAACAGTGTTAAAGATAAAGGAATGAAGGGATGAAGGAACAGTGTTAAAGATAAAGGAATGAAGGGATGAAGGAACAGTGTTGGTGATGATAAAGGAATGAGGGGATGAAGGAACAGTGTTAAAGATAAAGGAATGAAGGGATGAAGGAACAGTGTTAAAGATAAAGGAATGAAGGGATGAAGGAACAGTGTTAAAGATAAAGGAATGAAGGTATGATGGAACAATGTTGGTGATGATAAAGGAATGAGGGGATGAAGGAACAGTGTTAAAGATAAAGGAATGAAGGAACAGTGTTAAAGATAAAGGAATGAAGGGATGAAGGAACAGTGTTGGTGATGATAAAGGAATGAGGGGATGAAGGAACAGTGTTAAAGATAAAGGAATGAAGGGATGAAGGAACAGTGTTAAAGATAAAGGAATGAAGGGATGAAGGAACAGTGTTGGTGATGATAAAGGAATGAGGGGATGAAGGAACAGTGTTAAAGATAAAGGAATGAAGGGATGAAGGAACAGTGTTAAAGATAAAGGAATGAAGGGATGAAGGAACAGTGTTGGTGATGATAAAGGAATGAGGGGATGAAGGAACAGTGTTAAAGATAAAGGAATGAAGGGATGAAGGAACAGTGTTAAAGATAAAGGAATGAAGGGATGAAGGAACAGTGTTGGTGATGATAAAGGAATGAGGGGATGAAGGAACAGTGTTAAAGATAAAGGAATGAAGGGATGAAGGAACAGTGTTGGTGATGACAAAGGAATGAAGGGATGAAGGAACAGTGTTGGTGATGACAAAGGAATGAAGGGATGAAGGAACAGTGTTAAAGATAAAGGAATGAAGGGATGAAGGAACAGTGTTGGTGATGATAAAGGAATGAGGGGAAGAAGGAACAGTGTTAAAGATAAAGGAATGAAGGGATGAAGGAACAGTGTTAAAGATAAAGGAATGAAGGGATGAAGGAACAGTGTTGGTGATGATAAAGGAATGAAGGGATGAAGGAACAGTGTTGGTGATGACAAAGGAATGAAGGGATGAAGGAACAGTGTTGGTGATTAGCAAGAACAAGATTGTTCTAATTTAAAGGAACTGATTGAGGTTCTTTAATTTTAATGAAGATTTTCAGGTTAAACTCGTGTTTGTGTAAGAATCTTGTGATAAACATAACAATAGAAATGATTCAGAATTAAATAAAACCCCATTTCATTAATTTCCAGTAAATATGAATCTAAATATTTCTATTTAAATCTAGTTTCATGATTGTGTATATAATTACATTCTGTAGTGAATAGTTCAAGCCCATATCTCTCTCCTTTTAGTTCTTTGGATAAAAAGTAACAAGAGTAATAAAGCTGTACACATTCTCAGCTTGTTTCTCCGAGCTCAGAGTAAAAACAACTCATACTGAAATACAGCTGCACATAAACACTATCAGCAGGACTTTCAGCTGCCTTTAAATCCCATATGAGGTTCCTCAAGGCTCCACTCTCGGACCCCTCTCAAAAAGAATAAATCTGAATTTAACAACTGAATACTTTGGGCTGCTGACCAATCTGCCTGGAGTTCTGTTGTTCTAACAAGGCTTTATGTAAAACACCACATTTTATTTAATATTTAATACATAATTTTATTTAATAAAACAATTTTATTTAATCATACATAATTTTATTTAATCATACATAATTTTATTTAATCGTACATAATTGTATTTAATTATATATAATTTTATTTAATCATACATACTTTTATTAAATCATACATAATTTTATTTAATTATACATAATTTTATTTAATCATAAATACCTTTATTTAATAATACATAATTATATTTAATACAGTCATAAATTAGCATGTTGCTATAAATACTTACTAATACTGTAAACCAGTGAGAGATTTTGACTTGTCTGAGCTGCTTAAAAAATTAATTTATTTAAACTGGAAATAATACGTTTTTAAATAAAAAGCACATATTTCGTTAACTTGATTAACTCAAAATTGTGAGGAAGCATAAAATGTACTTAAACAGATTTATACATTATTAATTTATAAATACTTACTGACTTAATAAAAAAGAAAAATAAAACATGGAGACCAGAGAAAAGTATTAAAGTAATTCTTATATAAAAAGAAAGATCAGAAGAAAAAAATATATATATACACAACTATTTGTCAACAAATATCAGTTTGTGTGCTATTTTTCTTTTTTTTACAATCACTGCTGGGTTACGGTGATAAGTGAGTTTCAAACTATATCTATTTGTTTTTGATTAAAACAGCTGTAATAATGATAGATGTTGCAAATGTTAACAAACTAACAAAATTTCTTGCCTACAAACATCTGAGACGTTCCAAACCAATGAACACAAGAGAAATGACAAATTAAAATTCTTAATAAAATTAAACAAATACGTTAAATATATTTTGATAAACTTTAAAAAACTATATGACTATATAAACTATACTGAGATAGGTAAATAGATAGATAGAAATAAAATCAAAAATATTTTAAAAATTTAATAAAAAATAATAAAGGTTCTATGGCCACTGATATAGGACTAGAAGATGACCACCACCTCTGATCTCCCTGAATTACTCTTGTTATCTTTATTATTTAGCAGAGATCTTTATGATTACTGAGTTAGTCATAAAGTCAGTGGTGGATCAACATGTTTAAAATATGTTACACACTGTATTTCCTAGAACACAGACCAACATCAGAATCTGCAATCGTCTAGTTTATTAGTTTAATTCTGGCTGATCTGTGTTTTGATTCTATGAAGTTAATATCAGGCAGCAGCAAAGACTGCAGACCACTGTTCTGAATAAGCAGCTCCCACTTTATTCACTTCTATAATGAGCACTGGAAAACCGCATGACCACTGGGTACTGTTTGTAATAAATAAATGAATAAATAAATTAATAAATAGACAGATAGATGTCTTGATATAGAGATTGATATATAGAAGAACTAGAAATAAAGAAATGTAAAAAACAGAGGCTCTAGCTGGGCCAGGTGGATCTCTCATGTTGAGCTCTGGGTTTATTTGATTTGGACGGTTAATTTGAAGAGTTTTGTTTTGCTGTGGCGCCGAGCGTTTCCTCTTTTAACCAGCGCCGCAGACTCCGAGCAGATGAGTCACATCAGTTTTACACGGGAGACGAAGAGAAAAACGAGTTGTTTGCTGTTTGTTCGTTTTTAAATGCTCTCTTTTCGTTGCTGAATTCTCTTTCTTAACGAGCCGCACTGCCGCTTTGCTTCTTCTCAGACAGTAAACAGTGAACAGTGAATAAAATCAAAACAGTGATACTCTGTATACGTCTCTCATACTTCAATCACCCCAACAAAGCAGCCCAGTAGCTCTGTTTGTAGTGATGAGTTGGTTAACGGAGAATGATAATTGGCTTTAACTGAATATTTTCATTCTGTATGTATTTTATAAGAAAATAAACGATTAAAATGTGTTTAAAAATCAGACAGATTGACGAAAAACGACGAAGGAAAATCAAACGAGCTCCAGTGACTCATCTACAGACCCGGCGCGGCTGTAACTATGTTCAAACAGGTTAAACTGAATTTCTTAAACAGGAACTACAATCAATGGCAAACCATTTCCTGTACAATCTCTCTCTCTCTCTCTCTCTCTCTCTCTCTCTCTCTCTCTCAGTGATGGTGGATCATTCTCAGCACTGCAGTGACTCGACGCGGTGGTGGAGTGTAAGTGTGTTTTGTGCTGGTGTGAGTGGATCAGACACAGCAGTGCTGCTGCTGGAGCTATTAAACACCTCAGTGTCACTGCTGGACTGAACTGAGAACAGTCCACCAACCAAAACCATCTAGACAACAGTGTCCTGTGGGCAACGTCCTGTGAGCACCGGTGAAGGACTAGAGAACACAAACAGGACAATGAGTGCAAAAACAAGAAGACGGCTGATCCGTAGATCATCTGCTGGGACAAGTTTATATCCTTCATCAGTAGAAACAAAATCATGAAAGAACATTAATGTGATTCATAACATATTAATCAGTGACCATAGTTTATAGTTAATGAACCGCAATTAATACTTTATTGTTGGTATCCAAGCAGATTCAGCGGTGGCTGAGGTCTACACTCAGTGGTGGATTGTTATGTTCAACACAGCTTCATAAACGTATCAGCACCTCTTTAAACGAGGCTGAAACTGGGTTCTATTCACAGACTGTTCTACCTTAAACACTGCAGCTTGTACAGGACTCAGCATGTAACTGCAGCTTGTACACCATTAACGGTGGAAAATTACTTACTTAATAAAACAGAAAAAAAAAACATGAAGACCAGAGAAAAGTATCAAAGTACTTATAACATAAAAAAACTTAGAATATATATATATATATATATATATATATATATATATATATATATATACATATATATATATATATATATATATATATATATATATATATATTTGGGCTGGGCGATAAAACGATAACGTTAATTATCGCAAAATAACAATCCCTAGATAGAACTATAAGACGTAGTCGATAGAAAGTCAATAGGATTAAGGATTAAGCCAATGAGAATATATATATATATATATATATATATATATATATATATAAAACAATTTAACAAAAATTTTAATTTTTGATATCTTCACTTCTCACTTAATGTAAAAGGGAAAATAGTGATTTGATTTATGTTGTGATATATATATCGATATGACTGATATGAAAATAAAATATTGTGATAAGATTTTTTTCCATATCGCCCAGCTCTAATATATATATAAATATATATATATATATATATGCCACCTTAAATAATGGTAAAGCCTGATTAACATATTGATTAAAACAGCTGTAATAATGATAGACAGATATTTTGCACCAACTTCTTAATTAGATGTTCTGTTCTACCTTAAACACCACAGCTTGTACGGGCGGCACCACTGAAGGTGGAAAATTTGTAAAACAAGCTGCTGAACAAGAACTTTAACAGCTCCCACGTCTTTAACAGTCAGAACGTTAACTCTACATTCTGTACACTGCACTCCAGACAGGTTCCCAAACACTTGCACAACATGGAGCAGCTTCAGCTCAACTTTAGTTCAACACTGAAGAGACTACAGAGACGAGCAGCTCCACCTTTATTAGCACCACAACCTCCAACAGTGACCTGTAAGTAGCAGCCATGCTGTGTGAGTGTATCTGGCTGAAGCAGATCATCTTAAACTGAAAGTTTCACAGAGACACCTTTAATCTACTTTGTGTTTGATGTCCAGATGAAAGCGAGTAGCTGGTATGAGTAACGTTAGATACTAGCAGCTCCACCTAACTAACATAGCTGACTAAACAGTACAGGAAGTTTATACACGGGGAGTTTCATTTTATGTTCCTGTTTCTGTGGGAGCACCTCAGCAGCATCTCACTGCAAACCAGCCAATCAGAGCAGAGCTCATCATAGTGTTCATGAGCTCAGCTAATTTTATATGACAACAATTTAACTGAGAACATAATGATATGGGGTCCTAAATTTAGCTAAAGCTACATTTACTCTCTTTAAAATTAAACATGCAGTTGGTTATATCATTAGAACAGATGTAAATAATCATAAATACAATGCAAAGTAGTATAAACATCTTATTGTGAAAGAGAAAGTAGATCATATCTTGAGCTCCAGTTAGAAGAACAAAGTGTAGTTCCAGATTTCTCCTGGACGCCCCAGACATTGTATGAATGTATTCAGTTCCTTCAGCATCAATCTTGATTTAGCTTAATGAAGTACTGAGCAGTCAAAGCAGGTATTAGATGAGAACTGTTAATAATACTGGGTTTGTTTATAGAAGGAGAAGCTTAGAAAGGGTTAATTTTCTGAAAGTAATACTGAGAAAACGAGGACTTTTACATTCTACAGCCCCTCCGAACTGAATCCTATCAGTACAGTAAGAGTCATCATGCTATCTTCACGGTGCCACACAGGCCAAGTGAGGATGCGTCTTTCCAAAACAGGCGGCTGGGCGAGGGATCACCGGAGGACAGGGGGGCCGGTGATGCCGTCATCGTTGGCCCGGCGGGTCCATTGTGTTTTGTGGGCTCGACCCTGCTGATATGGGTGCGAGAGAGACGGAAGCCGACGCTCGGCAGATCACAATCATAGCATGAATTGCCTCACATTCTTAGAAGTCTTCATAAGAAAGAGCTACTAGAATACCAAGAACAGGACGTGTCATGCGCTTCTGGTTTTGCCCTCAGTTACGCAGCTCCACGTCGCACGCACGGTATCTGTGAGGCGCAGAGGCTCTCGAGCACGTTTGACGTGCTGCATGATGCGGTTCCACGCTGGGCTGAGGAGGTGGGTCAGCTGCAGCTTCGCCTCGGGTTGCCACGAGCAAAGGTCAGCGCTGAGCTGGATCTCAGGAAAGCGAGCAAACTCAACTCACACTGCTTTCGCATCCCTGCTACGCATGACGAGAAGCTCTGGGAGCCCCCGAAAGCTCTCTTCTCGCTCTGCTGTGGACGTCCTGGAGTCCTACTTGCACTTGTAGTGTGAATGAGGTTAACGCTTGACCCAGCATTCTAGTGAAATGTGTGGTTAATGATAGGAAGCTCATGCTGCTCTGCAACGAAAGCAAGGCGACACTTTCAACCGGCATAGCTATTTAAACTGCTGACGTTACCATCAATTACCAGCGTGAGCCGACCCGGCCCAGCCTTTCATTTCCATGACGGGCTTGGATTCGAGCGCGCTAGCGCGGCCTACGTGGACGCGTGTCGTTATGACGAGCGCGCTGACACGCATGTGACTGAGCTATGAAAAGACATGAAAGGGACATGAGACAGAGAGAGCGAGAGCGAGAATGAAAGAGAGTGAGAGAGCGACGCAGTTCAGAAAGCCTTAATGAGGCCCTCGTCCGCGACGCCAGCTCGGCGGTTGGAGCGCAGATGGCTGTAAACACCTGCGAGCCCCAGCGAGAGAAGACAACACTCCTCCATACGTCCTAGTCAGCCCTAACGCATCCCTGCGCACACAACAACAACAACAACAACAGCTGAAACAGGGCTTCTCACCCGACGAAGACCCGGCGCGCTCGCTGAGTCGATCGTTAAGAGCGACGCCCCATATGGGAGATTCAAAACAGGCCCTCGTTCTTTGTCTCCGACGATTAAAATAAATACCCCAATTACTGATCAGTTATGCTTTCAAATGAACTTGTCTCACTTACTGAGTCACAACCGAGTGCTTTCACAGCTGCTGCTCTGTTTGGTCTCTTTGGAAACAACAACCACTGTTTCAACACATTTGAGCACTCGGTTAACTCACAAACAGTGCTGAGGAATTTATTGATTAAGGTTTTATTTGTGTAATGAGGATCAAATGAGACTCTTTTGATTAATTTTTTTCACACTGAGTATTAAGCATGTTTATTATGACCTGTATTAGTGGATTAGTGGAGCTTTGTTATGTACAAATTACATATTACTGGCAGTTTTGAACGTTCTATATCTTTCAAACTCACATTGTGTTGCGGCAGCATTTCCCAGCTGCTGGAACAAAAGCTCTCAATCTTTGTTGTTTTTAAAGCTTTTGACATCATTTGAAAAAAGTAATCATTGTTTTTTGTAAAGTTCATCAGCAGCGCACCAAAAGAAACAAGCAAGAAAAGATCTGGTTCCACTGACATGCACTGAAAGTTAAGTGATTGGAATAGTCTAGTGGATAACATCCTGTATGCTGTAGACTGGGTTCAATTCCCACCTTACACTATACCAATACGAGTCCTTGGGAAAGATTCCTAAAACTACCTTCACCTACCTGTGTTCAGGTAAACTGTAACACTACCTTCACCTACCTGTGTTCAGGTAAACTGTAACGCTACCTTCACCTACCTGTGTTCAGGTAAACTGTAACGCTACCTTCACCTACCTGTGTTCAGGTAAACTGTAACGCTACCTTCACCTACCTGTGTTCAGGTAAACTGTAACGCTACCTTCACCTACCTGTGTACAGGTAAACTGTAACACTACCTTCACCTACCTGTGTACAGATAAACTGTAACACTACCTTCACCTACCTGTGTACAGATAAACTGTAACACTACCTTCACCTACCTGTGTACAGATAAACTGTAACACTACCTTCACCTACCTGTGTACAGATAAACTGTAACACTACCTTCACCTACCTGTGTACAGATAAACTGTAACACTACCTTCACCTACCTGTGTACAGGTAAACTGTAACACTACCTTCATCTACCTGTGTACAGATAAACTGTAACACTACCTTCACCTACCTGTGTACAGATAAACTGTAACACTACCTTCACCTACCTGTGTACAGATAAACTGTAACACTACCTTCACCTACCTGTGTACAGATAAACTGTAACACTACCTTCACCTACCTGTGTACAGGTAAACTGTAACACTACCTTCATCTACCTGTGTACAGATAAACTGTAACACTACCTTCACCTACCTGTGTACAGATAAACTGTAACACTACCTTCACCTACCTGTGTACAGGTAACTGTAACACTACCTTCACCTACCTGTGTACGGGTAAACTGTAACACTACCTTCACCTACCTGTATACAGGTAAACTGTAACACTACCTTCACCTACCTGTGTACAGGTAAACTGTTAGTCGCTGTAGATAGGAGCCTCTGCCAAATGCTGCAAATGTAATTATGTTTTTTTCGATGGCAGCGTTTTTCTTCCATTTGTTTTTTGATTTAATTTAATATGAATGTAATTAGTTTCTTTAATTTAACTGGTCTTGAACATGTGTTTCATGTACTTAATCAATAATTCGATGCTAAAACCAATTTATTAGTCAGTTCTGCACCACTAACACCTAGTCATGGTACACTGGTTGCCACAATGATTGAATATTTTACTATGTTCAAACTGTGTTTCATATAAAAGTAGTTTGACACCACTTTTCACGGCCAGGGTACACATAACCGCGTAATAAGTCTTGGTGAGAGGGTTTAGAGGTGGACGCCTTGTTTTCATCACCTCCACCAATTGTGGCTCGACAAATTTCTCTAGAACAGAGCATTTCACACCCAACTGCTCTGAGTGATTTTGTTTACATGTTGCCTTTTAATTATGCAGAAATGTTTCCCTCTAAAACAGCTATAAGGGAAAGTTCGTGAACAAACTGTAGTCGTTACTAATTAGGACTGGGTATCGCCACTGATTTGATCCCGATTCACAAGGTCCCAGCTCAATTCGATTTCCGATTCGATTCAATATGGGATAATTCATTTAGGGATATTTCATTTACAATAATATGTTTTGTTTGAATATGAAAAGAGATTTTCAGAGAACTAATGTGGTAAATGTACAAGAAACACTCAACCTACCATTACTAAAAACACCCTACCATTACTAAAAACACCCTACCATTACTAAAAACACCCTACCATTACTACCATTACTAAAAACACCCTACCATTACTAAAAACAACCTACCATTACTAAAAACAACCTACCATTACTAAAAACACCCTACCATTACTAAAAACAACCTACCATTAATAAAAACAACCTACCATTACTACCATTACTAAAAACACCCTACCATTACTAAAAACAACCTACCATTACTACCATTACTAAAAACACCCTACCATTACTACCATTACTAAAAACACCCTACCATTACTAAAAACAACCTACCATTACTACCATTACTAAAAACAACCTACCATTAATAAAAACAACCTACCATTACTACCATTACTAAAAACAACCTACCATTACTAAAAACAACCTACCATTACTAAAAACAACCTACCATTACTACCATTACTAAAAACACCCTACCATTACTACCATTACTAAAAACACCCTACCATTACTACCATTACTAAAAACACCCTACCATTACTAAAAACAACCTACCATTACTACCATTACTAAAAACACCCTACCATTACTACCATTACTAAAAACACCCTACCATTACTAAAAACAACCTACCATTACTACCATTACTAAAAACAACCTACCATTAATAAAAACAACCTACCATTACTACCATTACTAAAAACAACCTACCATTACTAAAAACAACCTACCATTACTACCATTACTAAAAACAACCTACCATTACTAAAAACAACCTACCATTACTAAAAACACCCTACCATTACTAAAAACAACCTACCATTACTAAACACACCCTATCATTACTAAAAACAACCTACCATTACTAAAAACACCCTACCATTACTAAAAACAACCTACCATTACTAAAAACACCCTACCATTACTAAAAACAACCTACCATTACTAAAAACACCCTACCATTACTAAAAACACCCTACCATTACTAAAAACACCCTACTAAAAACACCCTACCATTACTAAAAACACCCTACCATTACTAAAAACAACCTACCATTACTAAAAACAACCTACCATTACTAAAAACACCCTACCATTACTAAAAACAACCTACCATTACTAAAAACAACCTACCATTACTAAAAACACCCTACCATTACTACCATTACTAAAAACACCCTACCATTACTAAAAACAACCTACCATTACTAAAAACACCCTACCATTACTAAAAACAACCTACCATTACTACCATTACTAAAAACAACCTACCATTACTAAAAACAACCTACCATTACTAAACACAACCTACCATTACTAAAAACAACCTACCATTACTAAAAACACCCTACCATTACTAAAAACAACCTACCATTACTAAAAACAACCTACCATTACTAAAAACACCCTACCATTACTAAAAACAACCTACCATTACTACCATTACTAAAAACAACCTACCATTACTAAAAACAACCTACCATTACTAAAAACAACCTACCATTACTACCATTACTAAAAACAACCTACCATTACTAAAAACACCCTACCATTACTAAAAACAACCTACCATTACTACCATTACTAAAAACAACATACCATTACTAAAAACAACCTACCATTAATAAAAACAACCTACCATTACTAAAAACAACCTACCATTACTACCATTACTAAAAACAACCTACCATTACTAAAAACAACCTACCATTAATAACAACAACCTACCATTACTAAAAACAACCTACCATTACTACCATTACTAAAAACAACCTACCATTACTAAAAACAACCTACCATTACTAAAAACAACCTACCATTACTACCATTACTAAAAACAACCTACCATTACTACCATTACTAAAAACAACCTACCATTACTAAAAACAACCTACCATTAATAAAAACAACCTACCATTACTAAAAACAACCTACCATTACTACCATTACTAAAAACAACCTACCATTACTAAAAACAACCTACCATTACTAAAAACAACCTACCATTACTACCATTACTAAAAACAACCTACCATTACTAAAAACAACCTACCATTACTACCATAACTAAAAACAACCTACCATTACTAAAAACAACCTACCATTACTAAAAACAACCTACCATTACTACCATTACTAAAAACAACCTACCATTACTAAAAACAACCTACCATTACTAAACACACCCTACCATTACTAAAAACAACCTACCATTACTAAAAACAACCTACCATTACTAAACACACCCTATCATTACTAAAAACAACCTACCATTACTAAAGACAACCTACCATTACTAAAAACAACCTACCATTACTAAAAACAACCTACCATTACTACCATTACTAAAAACAACCTACCATTACTAAAAACAACCTACCATTACTACCATTACTAAAAACAACCTACCATTACTAAAAACACCCTACCATTACTAAAAACAACCTACCATTACTAAAAACAACCTACCACTACTACCATTACTAAAAACAACCTACCATTACTAAAAACAACCTACCATTACTAAAAACAACCTACCATTACTACCATTACTAAAAACAACCTACCATTACTAAAAACACCCTACCATTACTAAAAACAACCTACCATTACTAAAAACAACCTACCATTACTAAAAACAACCTACCATTAATAAAAACACCCTACCATTACTAAAAACAACCTACCATTACTAAAAACAACCTACCATTACTAAAAACACCCTACCATTACTAAAAACAACCTACCATTACTACCATTACTAAAAACAACCTACCATTACTAAAAACAACCTACCATTACTACCATTAATAAAAACAACCTACCATTACTAAAAACAACCTACCATTACTAAAAACACCCTACCATTACTAAAAACAACCTACCATTACTAAAAACAACCTACCATTAATAAAAACAACCTACCATTACTACCATTACTAAAAACAACCTACCATTACTAAAAACAACCTACCATTAATAAAAACAACCTACCATTACTACCATTACTAAAAACAACCTACCATTACTAAAAACACCCTACCATTACTAAAAACAACCTACCATTAATAAAAACAACCTACCATTACTAAAAACAACCTACCATTAATAAAAACAACCTACCATTACTACCATTAATAAAAACAACCTACCATTACTAAAAACAACCTACCATTACTAAAAACAACCTACCATTACTAAAAACAACCTACCATTAATAAAAACAACCTACCATTACTACCATTACTAAAAAACAACCTACCATTACTAAAAACAACCTACCATTACTAAAAACACCCTACCATTACTAAAAACAACCTACCATTACTACCATTACTAAAAACAACCTACCATTACTAAAAACAACCTACCATTACTAAAAACACCCTACCATTACTACCATTACTAAAAACAACCTACCATTACTAAAAACAACCTACCATTAATAAAAACAACCTACCATTACTAAAAACACCCTACCATTACTACCATTACTAAAAACAACCTACCATTACTAAAAACACCCTACCATTACTAAAAACAACCTACCATTACTAAAAACACCCTACCATTACTACCATTACTAAAAACAACCTACCATTACTAAAAACACCCTACCATTACTACCATTACTAAAAACAACCTACCATTACTAAAAACAACCTACCATTAATAAAAACAACCTACCACTACTACCATTACTAAAAACAACCTACCATTACTAAAAACAACCTACCATTACTAAAAACACCCTACCATTACTAAAAACAACCTACCATTACTACCATTACTAAAAACAACCTACCATTACTAAAAACAACCTACCATTACTAAAAACACCCTACCATTACTAAAAACAACCTACCATTACTACCATTACTAAAAACAACCTACCATTACTAAAAACAACCTACCATTACTACCATTACTAAAAACAACCTACCATTACTAAAAACAACCTACCATTACTAAAAACAACCTACCATTACTACCATTACTAAAAACACCCTACCATTACTAAAAACAACCTACCATTACTACCATTACTAAAAACAACCTACCATTACTACCATTACTAAAAACATTAGTGTTTATAGGTTTGTATACACTGTATTGAGTTTCTTTCGCCTTTGTGTTAGAACTTCAGCTCAGCTGAACAAAATGAATACAGTTACATGGGAGGAAAGCAGTAAGAACACTGTCTCATCCAAGGTTAATAACACAGTGGGTGGGTGATATGAAAAGGTGGTCTGAGGTTGCCTACGGCGAAGGTTTTAATTATTTTGTACTCTCAGAAGGTGTAGACGGTTCAGTAATGAAAAACTATACAAGTAGTGAAGCGTATCAGTACCTGCACAGTGGGAAGGTGGGCGTGTTCTCCAACACACAGACGGTGAGTTTATATTTCTGAAAACCGGTTAAACCCAAGTCAAGCCAGCTAATGCTAATTTTAAAGATTGGTTTCGGGTTACTAATGATTACTAATGATTACTAATGATTACTAATGATCCCGATTACTAATGTCGGGACTTGGTTTTTGCTGTCAGAATGAGGAGGGAGACCAGTTCAGAGAGAAAGCTTTTTATTCTTTGGACTGCGGTGTGTTGCGCTGAGCTCTCACCCTGATCTACCCTGGTCTCCATCGTGTCTCCGCTGCATTGTCTTTCATAGGCCCGCCTTTCTACTCCTCCGGGCCCTTGTACACCTGGCCACGTCGTCATTCTTTTGGGTGGACAGTGGTTCAGGAATAGAAGTTCCCAAGATAAGTCGCAGCCTTATATTGTGGGGGGTCCCAAAAAGCCCTGACCATTAGCATTCTTTGGCCTCTGTCTCAAATAGCATAGTAATAGAACAAACGCTACAGTGTGTATAAAAAAACTTTCACAACACTAAGGACCCCTCGCCAAGACGTTGCTGGACCATTGCTTAGCTGATTGCTAAGGCGTCGCCAACTTCATGAACTTTGCACTAGGGCCAGTAACAATGTTTACTTAAAAAATACATTCATTTGGATCATAATTCATGTTCAATAATAACAAGCTCTGCAAGTGTTCAGTGATTTTCACATAACAGACGTCCAGTTAGGTACTAATGTACACCATAATGAAAACCAGTTCATGCTTAAACCATTTAATGAATGAATAACTCATTCAGTGTAATTTCAGTTTTGATGATTAAAGAACAAGACCTTAATAAAACTTCAATATGTGCTTGTTTACAGAAAACTGATACTCAGATAGCTATCCAATTCTGAAAAGAACTGAGATTAGATTTAATTAGAAACAAATTAACCTATTTTTAGAACTTCACAGCTCTGAAGGACCACTTTAGGTCTCTGAAACAACTTTTCAGTAGATGTTCCCTTTAGAGAACCATAGGAGCCCATAGTTGGTACATCATGTAAAGGTTTCTTAAAAATGTTGTTCTAAACATGGTTCCAGAAAGTAATATAATATTTAATAGACTGCAAGTCAAAAGCAGGAGCGGTTTACGCTGGAAGAAAGGATTCGTTGGTACAACCTGAAACAAATGATTTCAAGCGGTAACAAGTATGTGAACTAGTCTGATTTAACTTAAAAATCCTTAAAATCAAAAGACTTTTTAATTCTAACAACATTTTCGAGTTAAGTGAAACAAGTTTAATTGCTTGTTACCACCTGAAGTTATTTTTAGGTTCTACCAACAAAGCCCTTCCTACAGTGCAGACGTGACGTGAAGCTTTTCTGGAAACACTTAACTACAGGGCAGTGTGGCTTGGTCTCACAAAGCTGCACCTCCTGTCAATCAAATAACCAGACAGAACATTTGATTTCAACACCTGTGAGCACGTCCACATCACTCAGTCAGTCCTACAGCGAAACTGAACCGGACCTAAACGTCATTGCAGAAGCATTACTGGAAATGAGACTACTGTATGGGAAAAGCCCTCCGCAGTGAAACGTATCAATCAATCAACTAATCAACATTTATCTGTATAGTGCTTTGTACAACCGGTGTTGTCCCAAACCAGCTTTACAGAAAAGCAGTTTATGAAAAAGAGGAACCAAAAAGAAAGGATGGTACGAAAAGAGACCAAGCATAGCAAAACGTGAGAAAGGGTATCAAGGTCCAAGCCCCCCTAGAGCAGACCAGAGGCGACATTGGCGAAGATAAACTCCCTAATAAAAGAAAGGAACCTTGAGAGGAACCCAGGCTCAAGGGAGGAACCCATCCTCCTGTAGTCGACCTCGGATAGAGAGAGAGCAACAAAGCTAACGAGAGTATAAGACAGAATACAATAAGAAGCTCGGCTTAAACACGTTTCATAAATGATTCTAGTTCAGGAGGTAGTGATGTGTCAGTCAGGCTGACGTATGAATAACTGAACTCCCAGGAAAAGGGTTCTAGGTAGTACTAGGAAAGGACAAGGTGGCTACACAGAACTATTTATTAATAAGCTACTTTAAGGACCATATTATGGAGGTTCTCTAACCTACAGAAGCTGAATTAGCTGAATAGAACCATTTAAGCATTCAGAAGATTCCCAAGTTCTATATATAACTAGGCTCGAACTCTTCACTCATGTCACTCCACTGCTGCGCTCCCTTCACTGGCTTCCTGTAGCTACTCGCATTCAATTTAAAGTTCTGATGCCTACAAAGCCAAGAATGGACCAGCTCCTCCACACCTTATGGCAATGGTCAAAAGTTGATCTGCACCTCGAGCCCTGTGCGCTTTAAGTACGGCTCGGCTGGACCCGCCATCCCTCGAGATTCATGAAAGACATGCGACAAGACTCTTCTCTTTTCCGGCACCGTTACTGTGCCACTCCGAAGAAACCCTTTTTGGAACATTTATTTTTTTAAGAGTAAGTTTGTATGCACCTGCTGCCAAAGAGTGCACCGAAGCATCACATCAGCAAGGCTCCTACTTCATATGACTTCATATCTCATTAACATCTCATATAAATCACTGCTTTCACTTCACAGTATTCAGACATCATCACAGTCATCCAACACACGCCATCTGCAAGAAGAAACTTGTCCAGTCTTTTTCTGGATTTTTCTGGAAGCTTCTTTCTGTACAGGGACATAAAACAGTACCAGATAGGGTTTGTGAACCAAGCCTTTAAAAAGAAACATGTTCTTTAAGGCTTTTTTTATTCATTCTTTTTTAAGTTGCACTATGAAAATGTCAGGCGTTTGGAGACCTCTCTGGTGGGAATGTGTAACTGCACACAAAACATTTTGTGTATGCTTCAGACCCCTTCCTTCCCAAAGCAGAGGAAACTTCAGTCCACACTGATTTTCACTGAAATATCACTTTAAGTCTTCATTCATTTCCACATGTTTTCAAACCTCTGTTTTTGTTACTGTGCCATTAAGAGTGATATATGCAAACGACCTCTATTATGATTGTATAGTGGCCAGAGCACTTAAAGCACAAACATCCCGTAGCGCTTTATCAGCACAGCCGCAGGACAGCACCTGTTTACTTGTTGTTCTTATCTAAGCAGATTATTTTAAGATTATTAACACGTGTAACATGTTTCTTTCAGTAGAGTCACTTGAAAAGTCGCATTACTAACCGTTTCTTAATCGTCCAGTGTAGAACTTGAGACTGTTCTTGATACCGCGGGAGCTTTAAAACACACGTAGCTGCTTCTCAAATAGCTCTCTGTCACATACACAGTCCACAAACTGTCCAGTTACTTGTGTGTGAGGCGTGTAGGCTACGTGTCATTGGTGACTCTAAAAGTCCAATCGGAGCGTAGACTCTTAGTCTTTAACCATTTAATACATTAATCTAGAATGGTGAGGCGTTTTCCTCGTACTTCTGTGCATTTCATCCAATACTTACTGTGATTGTAACCGTGTGTATTCATATGATGATGGTGTTAACTAAGTAGACTAGATCACAAGTTATTAGCATCTATTTACAGCTATTATTGTTACTATTTATAACTATTATTGTCTAATGTACTGCTATCTAACGTTAAACTACTTTTTTTGGGTGGGGGGGTTATTGTGCTTATTGCAAATAAAATGCTAACAAAATTATAATGACTGTGTATATTGTAAAAAAAATAAAAATAAATAATAATAATAATAATAATAAGTGATCTAGAACCACATACAGCAATAAGTTCTAACATTATGGCGGATGGTTCTAGTGTCTAATAGAGTGGACAGTAAGTGGACACAGTGTGTGATTCACTCACACCAGCACAACACACACTAACACACCACCACCATGTCAGTGTCACTGCAGTGCTGAGAATGACCCACCACCCAAATAGTATCTGCTCTGTGGTGGTCCTTAAGGTTCCTGATCATTGAAGAACAGAGTAATGATGTATGCAGTGAATCAGATGAACTACAGTCTGTAAGGGTAGCTCCCGTATGGTCAGTGGAGCTGATACAGTGGACAGTGTGTGTAGATACAGGGAGGTGGTTTTAATGTTATGGCTGACGGGTGTATATACTATATGGCATGTTGAATCTAGTAGATCAAACTCAAACTTAAAATTTCATCCTTTCTTATGAAAATTATTTTTTTTATATAATGTGGGACCTTTAATAAAATAAAAAAAATTAAATCTCTCCTTATATTTTAATACTGAGGTGTATGTAACTCTCTGCTTACACAGATTTCTGATATATTCCTGCTGCTCATCATTTTAAAACATGTGCTGGGTTTGTTTCTGAAATGCACTTGAGATTAAAACTTGACTTTGACCTGAATACAACACACTGGAGCCCTACAGTAGAGTGAGGGTCAGTCCTCCGCCCCCAGCGCCCCCTGCGCAGACTATAATGCGTGCAGCCCTACCACCTATAGGACACTGTGAGTATTGCAGGCGCTGATCACAATCAGTTTTTCCACCAGCATTCTTTCTTTTGCACTTTTCTTCGCTGACCTTTCTCTGTCTGCTGACACACTTTCTTCTATAACTGTATTTTTTCCCCCCTCCAGCAGGCCTGCCTGAGCCTTCATCAGAGTGCGCCTTATGCGCAGGGACAGGGAAGCCCCTCCGCGCTCACTGACTGCATCCATTCACAGAGCCGGCCGCAAAGGAATCTGAAAAGATTGCATGTAATTGACCGAGGGTCTTCGCCATTGAGAGGCTCGTGTGCGTCTTCCGTAGTCAATGGAATTCTCTTCTTTTGGTTCTTCCGGCTGAGAAACAAGACGCTACCGGACGGACAGCGTTCTCTCCAACGAGCCACTCAAAACATAGACTTCAGCGCCAGTTGGGGCAGAGAGGCTGGCACCCGATCAGATTCTTTTTCCCATGAAACCCTATTGAGGGTAAAATAACGAGCTGATCGGTAGCTGATAAAGCGCCGCATAGTGGTTGCAGTGTGATGTCAGGAATGAGGGCGACTGCGGCGGAGGTTGCCAGCGCCTTAACCCCTGATAAACTCAGCTGATTACGCCACGAGAAATACAGGCCTTTCCTGAATGGTGTGCCATTCAGAAGAAAACCGGGGGCGGTTCGAAAACACAAGGCTGGCGAAAGCCGAGGAGCCCTTTTCTCAAAGTTCAGCGAGTCGAAGCTGAAAAGCAGCATGGGAAAATGCGGCTGAGCTATGCGAGGCCTTTTCTCGACTATAATTTTTCCACGAGTGGTGGTGGTGGGGGGGGGGGACTCTTGAGGAAATCCCTTAAGGTGGGATACACAGACATGCATGGACCCATTCATGTCCAAAAGATGCTTTATGGCTGCTGGAGGACACGTCCGCTTCGGCACGCCGTCCAACGGAGACGATTCTCATCATTAAACGGCTCAAGCCTGAAACGCTTCCCTCGCAGGCCCGGCGAAACCAACTGGGCTTTGGGGCCCTCGGAGCAGCAGGGGAACGAGGACGGCTCCTCCGTGAAAGTACGGAAGACCGCATTACGGAGAGGAAGCGCACTGCATTTACCCGCTCTCTCTGGAATTCAACAAAGCACACTGGGAAGGCCGGCAGTTAGTGATGCAGTGTGCGTTGAAGTGCGTTGCACGGGAACACACATTCCTGCATTAGAACAACAAACAGCAGTCACAGCAGTAAAGTCACTGGTTTAAATGGGAATTTCACTGATGGAAGTGGTTCGATGTGAAACACTCGGCTCTAGAGAAACTTCAAATCTCCAATTTGATTGGAATCAGGGGTCACCATGTCTACATCACAAATACAGACATTTTGTTTACCTCCACTGAACCTACACGTCTATTCTCAGCTTTTATATCATATACAGTACTGTGTGAAAGTTGTAGTCACTTGAGGACATTATTCTACATAAAAAGCTATTTTTTCCAGACTGGATGTTTTTATTTACTCAGCAAAACACTTTATTATTG
>CM038713.1:10763645-11026145 GCA_021613375.1 Megaleporinus macrocephalus | reverse complement strand
TGAATTATTCAATATATACTATGGATTATTTAATATATACTATGAATTATTCAGTATCTACTAAGAATTATTCAGTATCCATTATGAATTATTCAGTATCTACTTTGAATTATTCAGTATTTACTTTGAATTATTCAGTATCTACTATGAATTATTAAGTATCCATTATAAATTATTCAGTATCTACTATGAATTATTCAGTATCCATTATGAATTATTCAGTATCTACTATGAATGATTTAGTATCTACTATCAATGATTCAGTATCTACTTTGAATTATTCTGTATCTACTATCAATGATTCAGTATCTACTATCAATGATTCAGTATCTACTTTGAATTACTCAGTATCTACTATGAATGATTCAGTATCCATTATAAATTATTCAGTATCTACTATGAATGATTCAGTATCTACTATCAATGATTCAGTATCTACTATCAATGATTCAGTATCTACTTTGAATTACTCAGTATCTACTATGAATTATTAAGTATCCATTATAAATTATTCAGTATCTACTATGAATTTTTCAGTATCCATTATGAATTATTCAATATCTACTATGAATGATTCAGTATCTACTATCAATGATTCAGTATCTACTATCAATGATTCAGTATCTACTTTGAATTATTCAGTATCTACTATCAATGATTCAGTATACTATAATGATTCAGTATCTACTATCAATGATTCAGTATCTACTTTGAATTACTCAGTATCTACTATGAATTATTAAGTATCCATTATAAATTATTCAGTATCTACTATGAATTTTTCAGTATCCATTATGAATTATTCAATATCTACTATGAATGATTCAGTATCTACTATCAATGATTCAGTATCTACTATCAATGATTCAGTATCTACTTTGAATTATTCAGTATCTACTATCAATGATTCAGTATCTACTATCAATGATTCAGTATCTACTATCAATGATTCAGTATCTACTTTGAATTACTCAGTATCTACTATGAATTATTAAGTATCCATTATAAATTATTAAGTATCTACTATGAATGATTCAGTATCTACTTTGAATTATTCAGTATCTACTTTGAATTATTTAGTATCTACTTTGAATTATTCAGTATCTACTTTGAATTATTTAGTATTTAATTTGTATTATTCAGTATTTAATTTGAATTATTCAATATCTACTTTGAATTATTCAGTATCTACCATGAATGATTCAGTATCTACTTTGAATTATTCAGTATCTACTATGAATTATTCAGTATCTACTATGAATGATTCAGTATCTACTTTGAATTATTCAGTATTTAATTTGAATTATTCAATATCTACTATGAATTATTCAGTTTCTCCTATGAATTACTGAGTAACTACTATGTTCAGTATATACTATGAATTACTGAGTAACTACTATGATTTATTCAGTATCTACTACGACTGACCAGTAATCACTAATAATTCCGTTGCTACTAAAAAAATGGGTACCTGCTATGAATCATGCACTAATTGAAATAATTCAGTGTCCGACCACGAATTACTCTGTAGCTACGATGATTCCATGTCTTTGTGAACAAGATCAGACGCCCCTAAAATTAGATCTGATCTAAAAAGTATTTTACGACCGCTCTGTCTCCGCGCAGCGTCTACGTGCGACGAGATTGAGGGGTAAAGCCCAATTTAGGAGCACTAACAACAAACCATTACACTAATGTCACCAAACAATATCCAGACTCGAGAGTTAATTCATACCACTCGGCCGCGTTGCTCGGGACCAGCCATGTTGGTTTGATAAATGCTAACAATATCCATGTCTCCAGTAAACAAAACAAAGAAATACTTATGAACACACAGTACTGTATTCTTTCAGCAACAGAAGAGAAACACCGCATAGGTTACGGTCCCGTGATGCCACTGATTCCGTCAACAGCTGGACCTGAGCGACTGATTGAAGTACAAACTGAGGCTCGCACGCCGTGTACGAGCGCTGGCACAATGCAGGCAACGCAAAGGAACATTAAACAACTACATATGCAGACTTGGATGTAGAGGAGCCCCAAATTACTGGCTGCAATGGAAATATAACTTAATTCAAAGAGAAAATCAAGGCAAACATTCAATCGAAACCACTGTACAGTTAATGTAACCGAGTGACGTACATTGCCACGAGAAAGCTTTGTTGTTTATGTGAAGCCGAACAGTGTTGGGGGGGGTGCAGGGTCGGATGGTGGGGGTATCATTATGAGTTTATGGGTGTTTGTTTATTTTTTTTTCAAGGCTTTGGAAATCTTGTCATCTGCATTAATGTGACACATATGACCTGGAATGCTTTTCAGGCACATTCCATATGGGGGTGTGAGAGCTCGAACCGAACACAACAGAGCAAAGCCTTCCAGCAATAAGAGGACGTTTTTATAGGCGACTTCAACCATGCCTGCCTGGATAAACCTTCCCAGCCATCCTCTGTGCTTCCAGACCCCCATAAAGCTCTCGTCTTTGGCACAGTACAAAAGCTGAAGGCAAATTACGCATAGAGGGGAGGGGATTCTACATGCCTGCGCTTAAAAACCCAGTTGAGAAATCGCCAAACTGGTTCCACGAATTGTTGCCAGGTTTACCAGCAGAGCATGGCCAACAGAACTGTAGTGGTTGAAAGCTTGCGCTACGCTGGTGTTATTTGAAAGTCTCAGATGAGTTATTGTTGGGCAGCTGCTAAGTGAGTTGGTAAGACTTGCATCCATACTCATCCTCAGATTCATGGATAAGCAACAGTGTAGGCTGCAACGTAGACGTTTAGGGCTGCTCCCGTCTGCAGTCACTGTGTCGGTCTTTATCTAGAACACTATTTCTGTAGCCCAGTTCAGTCAAACACTGTTCATGTGACTGGTTGGCAACTACGTATAATAAGTTTATTATTTTCTTAATGACTGGCTGTTTTCACTGTAATTGCTGGAAGATGATTAATCTTTTATGCAGACTATTTATTAATAGTGCAGGATCTATTTTACATGTGCATGTGCAAGACACTGAAGACACTTAGAGCTGTGCCACAGGATATTGCGGTGGGACTCTGCGGGACACACCTGGGAACGCAGACCTCTACAGCGGCGCCATGAGTTCAGGCGAGTTGTTCACCTGCAGTTAGATAAACGAGCCATTTGCATATTCTTTTACATGCAAGGATGTAAACGCTTCAGTATAATTCAGAATAATATCTGATTTTTAAACCCTTTCATTTACACTCATGGCGCTTGGCAGATCAAGAGCAGCTTGCACCCTTGCTGGAGTTGCATGGTCTGTTTGTCCAAGCAAAGAACCGAACTCCCAGCCTACCACACATGAAGGTCTGTGGGAATACCTGCTGTGCTATACGGACCACTGCAGCTCTCTGCTGCATCATTCTGAGTAGAGATGGACCGATCAGCGTTTCTGTGGCCGATTCCGACCGCCAATCACCTTTCAGCGTGATCGGCCGATACCGATAGAGGGCGGGGCTATATGCCACGGCAGGGCTACATGTAGTTATTAGCGCAAGCAAGTCATGAAACATGGTCTAAACTGGTTTATGTGAAACAGCATAATATTTTTAATTAAATTAACAGATAAACAAAGTAAATCAAACAAATATCAGCAATACTGCAATCATTACATTTAGACCCTTAATTAAAAACTAAAAAAGCTAATTAAATAAATGCAGTCAAAACTGCAGTCACTAAACACAGACTGATATTTTAAACCAAAATCTGTAATCATTAAATGTAGATCTTGAATTACTGCTGCTGTTCTGTTAGTACCGGTCAGATCTGGTCTGTATGGTGTTCTGGGTTGTTTGTTTTGTGCTAGCTGTGCATGCTAGCTCTGCTGTTGCTGATACTCACTGTATTTAGCAGCAGGGTGTACTCTTGCCGTATCCGATTAGTAGTGTTAAATGTCTTAGTCTTGGTTCCCCCACGAAAACAGGTCTGCCAGTTGTTTACCATATGTAACACAGACTCATCCAGGACGTCTCGCTGAATTTACAAATTTTAATGAGTCTGTGTTACATATGGTAAACAACTGGCAGACCTGTTTTCTGTCAGCGCATGCGGTAAACACTGAAAACTGTTCTCGCGACGCAGCTGCTTTAGTCAGTCTGTCAAAAACAAAAGGGTATGTTTTTCCACCTAGTGGTTCAGATAGGAATTGCAGGGAGCTGGCCGGAGGGGTTTTTAATAAGGGCTCCTCTTCCTGGATGAAACGCTAGCTGTAAATACAGAAATTAGGCTTATTTACCGCCAAATGCAGCACGCATTCCGATCGTAACCTGTTCTTACGTGGCCGCTGCTTTAGTCAGTCTGTGGAAAATGAAACGGTATGTGTTTCCACCTAGTGGTTCAGATAGGAATTGCAGGGAGCTGGCCGGAGGGGGTTTAACAGATGGCTCCTCATCCTGGATGAAACGCTAGCTGCTTATTTGTTCAACGCCCTGGATCGGCTCTCAGGATCAGCTAAACTGGAGACATATCAGCCGATCACCGATCACATAATTTGATTAAAAATACCGATACATCGCTGATCGATCCTTCCATCTCTAATAGAGAGATTACCGCGTCACCACTCACGCAATCTCTCTCCGGCTGCAGGTGACAGGTACGTTTTTTTATTGATGAAATATCTACCCTCAGCTCTCTCTGCAGAACAGACAGTTCCTACTGGCCCCGTGCCGTTATCTATCTTCGTATCTTTTTCATCTTTCTTGCAAATCAGCGCAGTAAGAACTCGTATCGCTGGCTGGGTTAAGTACGTTTGGAAAATAACGTTCTATGAGGTATCGCTAGCTCTCACATGTGTTTAGTTCTCGTGACTAAAACGTGTTTTTGGACAGCAGCCAGATGAGCGGGCGACTCTCCAGAGTGAATTCATGTAACTTGTGACCCGGTGTTACTGATCAGTCATGTAGTGTGAAAGCCACGACAACTGAAAGACTCGCCATTACAGCACAACCAGTCATGTAGTGTGAACGGCACAAACACCTGACGACTCAAACAGTCATGTAGAGTGAACGGCACAAACACCTGACGACTCAAACAGTCATGTAGAGTGAACGGCACAAACACCTGACGACTCAAACAGTCATGTAGTGTGAACGGCACAAACACCTGACGACTCAAACAGTCATGTAGTGTGAACCACCTGACGACTCAAACAGTCATGTAGAGTGAACAGCACAAATACCTGACGACTCAAACAGTCATGTAGTGTGAACAGCACAAACACCTGACGACTCAAACAGTCATGTAGTGTGAACGGCACAAACACCTGACGACTCAAACAGTCATGTAGTGTGAACCACCTGACGACTCAAACAGTCATGTAGTGTGAACCACCTGATGACTCAAACAGTCATGTAGTGTGAACCACCTGACGACTCAAACAGTCATGTAGAGTGAACGGCACAAACACCTGACGACTCAAACAGTCATGTAGTGTGAACCACCTGACGACTCAAACAGTCATGTAGTGTGAACCACCTGATGACTCAAACAGTCATGTAGTGTGAACGGCACAAACACCTGACGACTCAAACAGTCATGTAGTGTGAACCACCTGACGACTCAAACAGTCATGTAGAGTGAACGGCACAAACACCTGACGACTCAAACAGTCATGTAGTGTGAACCACCTGACGACTCAAACAGTCATGTAGTGTGAACCACCTGATGACTCAAACAGTCATGTAGTGTGAACGGCACAAACACCTGATGACTCAAACAGTCATGTAGTGTGAACCACCTGACGACTCAAACAGTCATGTAGAGTGAACGGCACAAACACCTGACGACTCAAACAGTCATGTAGTGTGAACCACCTGACGACTCAAACAGTCATGTAGTGTGAACGGCACAAACACCTGACGACTCAAACAGTCATGTAGTGTGAACCACCTGACGACTCAAACAGTCATGTAGTGTGAACCACCTGATGACTCAAACAGTCATGTAGAGTGAACGGCACAAACACCTGACGACTCAAACAGTCATGTAGTGTGAACCACCTGACGACTCAAACAGTCATGTAGTGTGAACCACCTGATGACTCAAACAGTCATGTAGTGTGAACGGCACAAACACCTGACGACTCAAACAGTCATGTAGAGTGAACGGCACAAACACCTGACGACTCAAACAGTCATGTAGTGTGAACGGCACAAACACCTGACGACTCAAACAGTCATGTAGTGTGAACGGCACAAACACCTGACGACTCAAACAGTCATGTAGTGTGAACAGCACAAACACCTGACGACTCAAACAGTCATGTAGTGTGAACCACCTGACGACTCAAACAGTCATGTAGTGTGAACCACCTGACGACTCAAACAGTCATGTAGAGTGAACGGCACAAACACCTGACGACTCAAACAGTCATGTAATGTGAACCACCTGACGACTCAAACAGTCATGTAGTGTGAACGGCACAAACACATGACGACTCAAACAGTCATGTAGTGTGAACCACCTGACGACTCAAACAGTCATGTAATGTGAACCACCTGACGACTCAAACAGTCATGTAGTGTGAACGGCACAAACACATGACGACTCAAACAGTCATGTAGTGTGAACCACCTGACGACTCAAACAGTCATGTAATGTGAACCACCTGACGACTCAAACAGTCATGTAGAGTGAACGGCACAAACACCTGACGACTCAAACAGTCATGTAGGTGGAACCACCTGACGACTCACACAGTCATGTAGTGTGAACCACCTGACGGACTCAAACAGTCATGTAGTGTTAACCGGCACAAACACCTGACGACTCAAACAGTCATGTAGTGTGAACCACCTGACGACTCAAACAGTCATGTAGTGTGAACGGCACAAACACCTGACGACTCAAACAGTCATGTAGAGTGAACGGCACAAACACCTGACGACTCAAACAGTCATGTAGAGTGAACGGCACAAACACCTGACGACTCAAACAGTCATGTAGTGTGAACGGCACAAACACTGACCACCTCAAACAGTCATGTAGTGTGAACCACCTGACGACTCAAACAGTCATGTAGAAGTGAACGGCACAAACACCTGACGACTCAAACAGTCATGTAGTGTGAACCACCCTGACGACTCAAACAGTCATGTAGTGTGAAACGGCACAAACACCTGACGACTCAAACAGTCATGTAGTGTGAACCACCTGACGACTCAAACAGTCATGTAGTGTGAACCACCTGACGACTCAAACAGTCATGTAGAGTGAACGGCACAAACAACTGACGACTCAAACAGTCATGTAGTGTGAACCAGGTATAAGGAGTAGAAGTAAAAAGTAATCTGATAATAATTACTCCAGTAAAGTATAAATAACCAACATTTCTACTTAAGTAAGGTAACAAAGTATTTGTACTTCATTACTTGGCACCTCTGCTAACTCCTCCATGAACCTTTACTTTGCACCAAAACGTGCCATGTAATCAAAGCAGAATCCGCAAAATCAGCATTCGGTGCTCTCCCAGCAAATCGGTGCCTAGCGGCCGGCTGAGCGGAGAGGCATGCTCGCTATGTGTTTGGCGGATGATTCCAGGAGTTGCAGCGCAGGCCCAGGGGCTGCGGATTCTCCACTGCTCAGACTCCTGACGTGTCTCGGCAGCTGCCTGGCCGCACAATCCATACACACGGCCCTCTGTTTACCGGCCAGACCTCTAAATGTTTACAGTGCTGCTGTTTCTCCTTCGCTAGCTCTCCTGCATTGAGTGTGCGTGTCTGAGGAGTAAGTGACCCTACAGTGTGAGGCGAAAGCTGAAGGTGTTCCTCACACAAGAGCACCTGCTGGACTCTCGCGCGTCGGGCTGGTGGCGGCTGACGTAGCAGCATCGAGTTTGAACTCGGGACGCCAGAGAGCTGGTCAGGTGTGAATGTACAGTAAACAGCGTAAAACAAACCATAAAAATGGTGAGATTTACATCGAGGAGACCCTGCAGACCGCAGGGGTCACACCTGAGGACATATACCCCCCAAGTAGAGATGGATTTGTCCTGCTTTCAGTTTGTTGTTGTCACGGCGACCTGGCTGCAGTGCTTTATTTGCTTTAAGGGGATTTTCTCTCATTCGTTTGCTGCCACCATGTGTGCATTTAAGGTGCACTGGAACTGTTTGAAAACGGGCAGCAATAATTACTTGATTGCAATTGATTATTCAGCAAATTACTGATTAAGCCACATGTATTTGGACGCTCGGCCAGACCCATGGCTAACAGGTGTGTGAAATTAAACACAGCATGCCATCGCTGGAGCAGTGGATACAGGTTTTTTCCCCCAGGACACCGAAGACCCTTTGCCTCCCAGAAGGTGGATCTGCCCAACAGGAACAAACAGTCCCAGTTCCCTTTACGTCCCATTTGTCCCGTATCCCCTTTTACAACAGGACACCCAGGTAAGTACATGAAACCTGCAACATACGTTAAATATTCACTTTGGTAATGTTAATACGGGTTATGGGCTACCTTGCACTATCACATCGTATCACACCATCACGCTCGGCCAGACCCATGACTAACAGGTGTATAACTTAAGCACAGCATGCCACCACTGGACTCAGCAGTGTCCTGTCTAGCAGTCTGATAGATGAATCCTGGTTTGGCAGATGGCAGGAGACATAAATACCTTTTGGAAAGCATAGTGCCCAGAGCAAAAAGTTTGATGGACGTGGGATAACGGTCTAGGGGGTGGCTTTGGATTTGGGCTCAGACGCTCAGTTCCACTGAAAAGTGAACGTTAACTTAGTCAACTTGATGGCTTTATTGCTCTGCACTAAGGCTCTAAGCTTGATGTTGACTAGACTCTACATCGGGGGTACATAATTAGAGTCAGTGAGGTCCAGTTAGAGGAAGTTTCCTCAGATCAAGGTCCCGATCGTCATCATTTCTAACGTGTGTTATGATTCAGTGGTGTATCATGTATAGTGAAGTAGCCTAGTATCAAAATCTTACACCATCAGCAACTGAAACACCAACACATCACACATACCGTTTAGTATATTTCAGTATATTTACTGTTTAAATGCTGAACTAAATGAATTATTTATAGCAACTTCAAATAATTTTTTTGGAAAACTAGGCTCACGCCGTCTGAATTAGCCTTTCTCTGACTTGCTTTACTTTATGCTCCGACTGCTGTTTTTCGCTTCGTACCTCATCTGTGTGCCTGCCGCACTCCCGAATCTGCTCAGATCTGATTGGCTGAGGAGCGCCTTTGGTGATCTTAAGGTAAGCGATTGGTCTGTGAGTTCACTGCGCCTCGAAACCTGTATACCGTAAGTTCCGCCGCTTAAAATAAACACGGTCAGAGTTAAATAGTTCTCACAAGTTTATCGGTTTGGGTCTGCATTGAACAACGTCTGGGTCTGGACCCGGACCGCAGTCCGCCTATTAGTGACCTCTGCTGTACACCATCGGCCACTAGTTCACATACAACAGGACTGCGTTATGACTGAAGCAGACTAAATGGCAGATGTAGACACGTTTTCATGTCTGCCATAAAGGTTTACAAGAGAAAGTTCACACTATGGAGGTACAATTAAGTGCCATTCACACTTACATCAGTAGCTGTACTGTTTTTCAGGACCTTCAGTTCCGGTACAGAGTAACGTTAATGCTAAAGCATACTAAGGGTTGCTTATTCTAGTCAACTTGTCAACTCTACTGCTCTGTGTTGATGCTTTAAGCTTGATGTCGAGTAGTAACTATTCATGTGATCGTGGCAATACTGACGTAGACGCCTCAGAGAAGGAAACAGGTAAGGGGTGAGAACCAACAACAGCGCAAGGAACAGTTAGGACTTTATATATAATGTTTATTAGAGAAGGAAGGATCGATCAGCTATGTATTGGTATCGGCCACTTTTTAATCAATATATGTGATCGGTGATCGGCCGATATTTCTCCAGTTTAGCCAATCCCAAGAGCCGATCGGTGACGTTAAACAAATGAGCCTAATTTCTGTTTTTCCAGCTAGCGTTTCATCCAGGAAGAGGAGCCCTCTGGCCAGCTCCCTGCAATTCCTATCTAAACCACTAGGTGGAAAAACACACATCCTTTCATTTTCCACAGACTGACTAAAGCAGCAGTGTCGTGAGAAAAGTATGAGCTGATAGAAAACATGTCCGTCTGGCAGTGTTTACCGTATGTGACTCAGACTCATCCAGGATTTTAAAATGTGTAAAATCTGTGTCTCTAGTTGAGAAACCAAGACAAAGATATTTAACTCTACTAATCTGATACAGCACTGCACACTGAATACAGTGAGTATCAGTAAACAGCAGAGCTAGCACACACAGCTAACACAAAACAAACAACCCAGAACACCATACAGACCAGATCTGACCGGTACAAACAGAACAGCAGCAACAATTCAAGATCTACATTTAATCAATCAATCAATCAACCTTTATTTAATCTCGGAAATACATTGAGGGATGACCCTCATTTTCAATGCAGCCGAGCATATACAGTTAAAGGGATTGAAAACAAAATGAGCAAAAATAATAAATTAAATACCAATTTTAAATAAACATTTAATATAGATGCATTAAAAATACAATGTAAAAAATGTTAGAAAATTATTATAATAGAATATAAAAGAATATAAAATAAACATATTACATACACCAAGATAATAAAAAATTGAAATGCTAATAAAAAATACTCAATAAAACAATCACGATAAAAAAATGGATAATTATAATAATAAAAATAATACAAATAATAAATAAATAAATAAAAAGATAGTAATAATAAAAAAAAATAATAACTAAAATAAAAGTAAAATAAAACAAACGTAAAAAACAAAATTAAATAAAAATAAAAATTAAATAAATAAATAATAATAATGATTACAGATTTTTGTTTAAAATAACAGAGTCTGTGTTTAATGACTGTAGTTTTTACTGTATGTATTTAATTAGCTTTTTTAGTTTTAAATTAAGGGTCTAAATGTAATGATTGTAGTATTTGGGGATGTTTGTATGATTTATTTTGTTTATTTACTGTTAATCTTGTTTAAAATATTATGCTGTTTCATATGAGCTCGTTAAAAATGGTAATAAACCAGTTTCAACCGTTGTTTATGACTTGTTTGCACTAATATCTAAATGCAGCCCTGCCATGGGGTATACCCCGCCCTCTATCGGTATCGGCTATCGGCCGACCGTGCTGAAAGGTGATCGGCGATCAGAATTAGCCTCAAAAAACGCTGATCGGTCCATCTCTAATGTTTATACATGTAGCTAGCACTCCTTCACTGTCAAGCAATCTCTTAATCCCACTGGAATTAAATTGGCCTGATGTACAGGACTCTTAACTGGCCAGCCACTACTACAGAACCCAGATTAGTCCCTTTCTCTTCATCCAAACACAAATAAAGTAATAAATGGGGCAAAATGATTCATTTCCTGTGTTTATTATTACACTGAGATCTATTCCGAGAGAGCAATCTTGTGTAATTGGGGAGCGTGGACGAGCTTTTGGACGGAAAAGATACTTCAAATGTTTGAGGGACTCGGTGGTCACTAATCGAAGCCATGGTGGTAAAAGGCCTGTCACATTTCATTAGCCCCGCACAGCAAACGCAAACATTTCATCTCTCGGAGGCTCCTCGCCAGCGGACACAAGGAAAGGGCGAAGAGCGAAAGAGGACAGACGGAGGAAAGCTTGTGGAAAAGGAGAATCCGAGATGGAGCCGCAGCGCGTGGGTGAGGAAAGAGAGAGAGACGGGTTTCCTCATGCAGACAAGACAAGGTGAGAAGGCCTAGCTTTGCTGTCACCACCACCTGAGTGTTTGCTGAGTAATATACACGCTCTACGAAGCAGCGTCTGGGCTCGGCGCCAGAGCTGATGAATAAAAGGGGCTTTTTCAGACATTAAAAACTGGATACCCAAGATAAACACAATGCTTTCGCACCTCGCAGATGATTCATGCCGTAGATGTTTTCACAGCGCTGCTTCATAAATTACCCCTTTTCTATTCCGCAAGGCTATTTTTTGCTCGTCGGCCGCTGCAAGTACAATGGGATGTGAAAGAATGGGCCTCTGCTGGAGTGAGCTCACATGGTAAAGGGCAAAGCACTTCATTCCGCATCTGCCGCTCCATCCAAGAATCATACACCTTTGCCTAGAGACTGGTACAACACAAAACACAGTCAGGGCAACGTTACATTTCTCGAAATTCCCCCTCCAGGGAGACGAGGAACAACACAGGGATCTGTCGCAGACTTCCCAGCATCTGTTCAAAATTACGGACCCTTTACGTTCCATATAACCATCAGACACGACAGCGCTAGTGGGGCCGAACGTCTTCACGAAGCATTCATTTCAGTTTCAGCAGACAGGCCACCCTGACATCAGCTCAGCAAGCTGCACATCCATGAGAGGCTTATAACCTGAACTTAATTTATTTTTAATTCAACTGTATTCATGGTCAACGTCAGAAAAAAAAAAAAAAAAAGTACATAGCGGTACATGACAACAGTACAACACCCCCCACACACTGTCCACACAGAGGAATTCATCTCCACATTTAGTCCACACGTGCAGCGAAACACCTACAAACACACACACACACTAGTGGTCAGTGGTTACACTTGCCCGGAGTGGTGCGCAGCCCCATCCACAATGCCCAGCTGGGTGCCTTGCTCCCCTGTTGGTTCCTGAGATTGAGAGAAGGCTGGTTCCCTAACCTCCAGCTCACAACTACCCTCAGATGCAAGGTGAGGACGGTGCTACCCACCGTGCCACCGTGACTGGTGGTGGTACGGAGCCGTGCAAGTGTTGACATGACGACTGAATCAGCGCTAAGAATGGAGGATTATCCAAAGAGAGCTTCAGCAGCTCATTTAAGGTGGAGAGGCAGAAAGACGCCTGCTATCATAGTATCATTGTCTAATACTGCACTTCAACAGGGAGATAACTGGCTCACAAACAAAATCAACATCCAGTTCATTCATATATACACCACTCACGATTAGAGGTCGACCGATATATCGGGCCGATATTTGCCATTTTTTTATAGATCGGCATCGGCCGATATCTGTGTTTCGCAGCGCCGATTTAAAGTCAGGCACGTCCGTGGGCATCCCCGTGTTATTGGTGTGGTGAAACGTGCAGCTGCCGCATGTAAAGGACCCCAGGCGGAAACCTTTGGAACTGTTCAGCCAGTAAGTGAAAATGAATAATTTATAGTGAACAGTGAGGTTTTTAATGAGGCGGTTACGAGTTTCTAGTTACGGCCGTAGACGTGAACCAGAGCGGATGTTGTACTGCTTAGCTCCGGGGCTAAAGCTAACTGCTCTAGTGTAATACACACATTAACACGTTACTGTTACACAGAGAGTCTCTCCAGAGCAGCCAGAGCTTCCCAGATATTACTCAGCTTCCAGCACTCGAGACTAACAGAACTAAAGAAAGAGTAAAGAGAGTCATTACAGCATATCAGCGTCTCTCTGTATCTCACGTCGCACGCGATGATTTTCCTCTCTCGCGCGTATACTCTCTCTCCGAGCGCCTCATCCACCTTAAAAAAAACACAATTTTACTATAACGTGATAAAAACATGACTGTGAAGTGAGGCTCTCTCTGTAACTGCAGTAAACCTGTTTGCTGTGTGTTAGTATCTTTCAATGCACTTCTTAATATCTTGTTAGTTTTGGGTATGAAGAGATATATGTTACACTCTGTCACCAGTAAAGTGGTCACACTGTATTTTTTGAGGGGCACATCAAAATATTTAGTTTTTTCTTGTTAAGTCAGTGTTTAATAAATGATGTTAAGTTCAGAAATGTTGTGCATCCACTTATTATTACTAGTGTGACATTTTATCAGCAAGTAAAGCAGAAAACCTAAAAATCAGCCCAAAAAATCGGCAGCCCATATCGGCCATCGGCTGACCCTGACCTCTAAACATCGGCATCGGCATCGTCTATAGAAAAACCCATATCGGTCACTCTCTACTCACAACCATAGACAACAAAGGAATATCTAGTTTCCTGCTGACCATCTACTGACGACATGCAGTACGTCTGAAATGGTCTACATGTTAACTCGGTCCCTGGTCACTACATAGACTGTTCCATGTAGAACACTATATAGGGGAGCAGTGAGGGAGACAGTAGAAGGAATTCGGACCACCATCTCTCTAAAGAAAAAAGGCTATGCATTGTGGGGTGGGTAACCTGTAAGTAGTGTACATCGGTTGTCCACTGTTTTTACAGTGAACTATATAGGGAGTCCACTGAGAATTGGGACAACACTACAAAATGGTCGACACCCTGAATAGAGCACTAAGTGGTAAATAGGTGATGCGTCCAAAATCACCTACTAGTCAGTAGGTACTAGATTAGAGTCAGTACGTGCTGCTCGAGCGGCAGACTAGTAGACAGTTTCAGTAGGTGAGTTTTAGTAGCTTTAGTAGCTCAGACGTACTACGTCCACCATATTTCCAGCGTCCTGTGACGCAAGACGTCAGACCACCACCGTAAAAGTCCTGCTATTCATTTAAAAGCTCGTTTACTGACAGATTTAGATCTTTTACTGACACTGATCTGTGTTTTTATCTGATTATGTATCAGACGGTGTTGAGCTGTAGATCAGAGAAGATGAAACGGGATGAATGTAATCATTGTTTATCTCAGCAGTGGCGCTAACTTCTGTAGCGGCAGTTCACTGACCGTAGCTACGTACACACAGCCGACGTTCAGCTTTCACCGTTTATTTACTCCACCCTGAATTCATCCACGGCTCCAGGTGAATCATGGGATACACAGTGTGCTGTGTTCGCCTACATAAAAAAAACATAAAAAACTACTCAATGCCTACTGAGTATTCGGACATACCAGCCGTGCTCGCCCACTGATTTCACTACTGAGTTGTAGGCAAGTAGGCAAAACTGCCCAGCCAACAGCGTCCCGTGTCCACTGATGAAGGACTAGAGGAACACAAGCTGTGCAGCATCAGGTGAGCTATCGTCTCTGACTTTACATCTACAAGGTGGACCAGCAAGATAGGTGTGTCTAATAATGTGGAACTCAGAAGCACTGCTGTGTCTGATCCACTCACACGAGCAGCACGTCAGTGTCACTGCAGTGTGGGGCTGATAAAATGGACAGTGCATGTAAAACCGAGGTGCCTTTTAATATCATGGGTGATCATCCAAATAAAAACCTCATCCATCGAAAGGTTCTTCGAGGGGACCCAAAATTGGTCCTTCTATCTTCTAATCTTTACACCTTTACTTTAAACAAGTTTTGTTAAAAAACTCAGCCTGCACCACATCAGGAATAAACAAACCAGCTCAACGACTGTCAGCGCTGAAGGACGTTCTGAAGACCACCCATCACTATTAGGTACTGAGCACCGACTCCGCGCTTGGTCTTTGCTGGCCGTAAGCCAGCCAGCCTGGCTGTCAGTGACCTGCGGCACATGGCAGAAGCTTTGGCTGCCTTGATGACTCATGGAGTGTGACATCTGCTGAATGCTTCGCCACGTTGTTACCAAGCAGCAGTGAGCTGGCACTTTCTGTGATGAAGGAAAGCAGACGAATAAGGAGGACGGTGGAAAGAGAGCAGCTTTGCTTGGCCAAAGACCCTCGTTTGTGTTTTTATATCCATTTTTCATGCGGTGGAACAATGGCTTAGCTTAAACTCTGGATTAACAATAGAGCAGAGCAATTCGGGCCAGGCTCCTGGGACATGCCTCCATATTCACGAGTCAATGAAAAGAATATGTAAACATGTGAGCTGGCCATGCATTTGCTCTGTGATCGACTCGTCATCATGGTTGTTGTAGATTATTGCAGGTATGACATTTCATGTTTCTCATATGTGAGATGTTTGAAAAGCATTATTCTTCTAAGAGCTGATTTTGACTGGGCTCTATAGATTGATAACATCGTACATAGTACTCTATGTTATATATAACATTACTGTTAACTATATATAATACCGACTATACTGTTGTTATTACACTATGTATATAGTAGGGCTGTGTATTGGCAAGAACCTGGCGATACAATATGTATACAGCTTTTACAGCGATTCAATATATTACGATATCAGTGATATATTGCGATGTTTCAAATCCTACTATTAAAAAACACCACTATATGAATAGGTTTGTTAGTGCTTACAATAGCATTGCGCCCTTGTGCAGCTTGTTAATGTTGGAGTGGAGCTGAAAATGGATTACAGCACTGCCATCTAGTGGTCAGAGGTTTAAACACAACACACACTGATTCATTGCCTGCCAAGAATCTATGTATCGATACTGGGACAGCCTACATGTCGGGAGCGCATACTATGACGCAAAATGCTGCCTATGTAGGAGCTCACTAGGTTTTGAGACACACCCTTTGTGTCCGAGCACCACGAAAGCAACAACATTTTGTTTACAGACGGTATCGGGCGGTACAGGACGTTTGTATCAGTGTATTTTATGATGGCGAGTAAGTAAATGAGCACAGTATCAGGCGCTATCAATATCAAAGCATCCCTAATTTAAAATCAATCTGATCTCAAACCTGTTATTACCCCATCAGGCACTTTATTTTTTAAATATTCAAACTGTATTAATACAGTAAGTAGTGTTGTGTTCAGATTTTTTTAAGTTAATGGGAATTTTTTTTTCCCTCAAAGCAGTTTAAGACCATTGTTGGTCCAATCCACATTTAAAACAATGTAAAGGACAACTGTAGAGTTCAAATTGCCCAATGAAAACCAAGTCTCTCTCTCTCTCTCTTTCTCTCTCTCTCTCCTGTACAAGGCCCCTCTGCCTAAACGCTCTGGAGACCTTCAGTGGAGAATTTTGCATTGCATTTTACCCATCAATGCGCACCCCCCACTCTGTCTGCTCTGTCAGTCCCCTGACACTGTGTTTCACAGTGTTTCTGATTGTCATAGGCTGGCACCACTTATTGACCTTCTGAGTACGGTCCTCTGGGAGATGGGGTTGATTTTCACTGAGGTCCTTTTTATTTTTGGGTGCAAATACACAAAGTCTCACAGGTTTAAATGTGCTTTTGGGGACTTTTATGCTGGGACAGGCTAAACTGGCTATTTGGAAAACGTTTAGACTAATGTTAGAAGGGAAGGATATTAAAGTTGTTGCACTGTTTAAAGCTCTGGTGGAGTCTTGGGTACGGGTGGAGTATCTGTTTTATCAGAATACTCAAAATGAGATTGAGTTTGAGAGGAAGTGGTGCATTGCTGGAGGATGTGTGTTGTTGGAGGAAGGTGAATTGTTCTTTTCTTGGTGATGTGATTTCAGTGTTTTCTAGACCATTTCGCTTGGTATTTCATTAATGTGTGATCATGTCCCCGTCTGACTGATTTTAAACTAAGGTTTTTAAACTTTCTCTCTCTCCCCTATATATATATATATATATATATATATATATATATATATATATATATATATATATATTGTTGTGGGTTGCTGTCTAATGAAAAACAAGCATTTAAAAAATTCACTTTCAATGTAAGTCAAAGGAACCAGAATTTTTTCCAAGCTATTTTGGAGCAATTCTATTGGTCCATTCATCATGACATTTACACACAATGTAAATCAAATAATGTAGAAAACTCAAAATTGACAAAAATTGAGATGCACGTTTTTCTTTGGACAATGACGAGATATATATATATATATAAACATTAATAACTCATTAATATCACATACATACTTTGCCATAATAGAGAAACGTGAATGAACCACTGAGCATGACATCAAAACATTACACTGACATACAAAAATGAATTGAATGCTCGGCTGCTTGAGTGGTAGGACATCGCTATGATTTGCATGGAGCGTAAAGCACTGGTGACGTAGGAATGCAGATCACACAGAATGCGGGTAGCGACACCAACTTCCCGTTTGATTCCCCGGACTGACGCGACCTGCCTGACCACCAGCATGACGTTATGTCCTTTTTTCCATTCCCTTGACCTTTTCCCCAGTGCGCTCGGCCCGGCCGGGGCTCTCTGGGTGGCAGAGGTGCTTTCATAAGCAGCGGCCTGGAGGAATACTTCTCCGTTTGCCACTGCAAATGTCTTTTCGTTTCGCTCTGTTATGACTTTGAGGGAAGCCACTGGGCAAGTGTGTGTGAAGGCCTCCTTTCGATAAAAGCTTATATGGCCTTTAAGTATAAGCAGACTTCTTTGTCTGGCTGCCAGCAGTCATTTATATCTCCCGGATTAGAGGGAGCGAGAGCAAAGCCACGAGACCCGCCATTTTCCAAACACATTGCAGTTAAAACAAGGGAGTCTTTCTGAACGGGCTCGTGGGGCCCTGCAGTTGGACGGGAACGGAGCGGAGAAGTCTTTTTTGAACAGCACGCCGTGTTCAAACACTACAACAATATCAACACGTAGAGTTTCAGACGACCACCGCGGTCGAGGGGGTCTGAGGTGAACTGAGCCGCCACACAAACAGGTCTGTCCCATATGTTTTGCATATCAGGGCTCGACTGATATATCAGTTACATTCAGAGGTGACAAGTAACAAAGTACAAATACTAAGTTACCTTACTTAAGTAGAAATGTTGGTTATTTATACTTTACTGGAGTAATTATTTATCAGCTTTTTACTTCTACTCCTTACATTTACACCCCATTATCAGTACTTTCTACTCCTTACATTTACACTCCATTATCAGTACTTTCTACTCCTTACATTTACACTCCATTATCAGTACTTTCTACTCCTTACATTTACACTCCATTATCAGTACTTTCTACTCCTTACATTTACACTCCATTATCAGTACTTTCTACTCCTTACATTTACACTCCATTATCAGTACTTTCTACTCCTTACATTTACACTCCATTATCAGTACTTTCTACTCCTTACATTTACACTGCATTATCAGTACTTTCTACTCCTTACATTTACACTCCATTATCAGTACTTTCTACTCCTTACATTTACACTTTATTATCAGTACTTTCTACTCCTTACATTTACACTCCATTATCTGTACTTTCTACTCCTTACATTTACACTCCATTATCAGTACTTTCTACTCCTTACATTTACACTCCATTATCTGTACTTTCTACTCCTTACATTTACACTCCATTATCAGTACTTTCTACTCCTTACATTTACACTCCATTATCAGTACTTTCTACTCCTTAGATTTACACTCCATTATCAGTACTTTCTACTCCTTACATTTACACTCCATTATCAGTACTTTCTACTCCTTACATTTACACTCCATTATCAGTACTTTCTACTCCTTACATTTACACTCCATTATCTGTACTTTCTACTCCTTACATTTACACTCCATTATCAGTACTTTCTACTCCTTACATTTACACTCCATTATCAGTACTTTCTACTCCTTACATTTACACTCCATTATCAGTACTTTCTACTCCTTACATTTACACTGCATTATCTGTACTTTCTACTCCTTACATTTACACTCCATTATCAGTACTTTCTACTCCTTACATTTACACTCCATTATCAGTACTTTCTACTCCTTACATTTACACTGCATTATCTGTACTTTCTACTCCTTACATTTACACTCCATTATCAGTACTTTCTACTCCTTACATTTACACTCCATTATCAGTACTTTCTACTCCTTACATTTACACTCCATTATCAGTACTTTCTACTCCTTACATTTACACTCCATTATCAGTACTTTCTACTCCTTACATTTACACTCCATTATCTGTACTTTCTACTCCTTACATTTACACTCCATTATCAGTACTTTCTACTCCTTATATTTACACTCCATTATCAGTACTTTCTACTCCTTACATTTACACTGCATTATCAGTACTTTCTACTCCTTACATTTACACTCCATTATCAGTACTTTCTACTCCTTACATTTACACTCCATTATCAGTACTTTCTACTCCTTACATTTACACTCCATTATCAGTACTTTCTACTCCTTACATTTACACTCCATTATCAGTACTTTCTACTCCTTACATTTACACTCCATTATCTGTACTTTCTACTCCTTACATTTACACTCCATTATCAGTACTTTCTACTCCTTACATTTACACTCCATTATCAGTACTTTCTACTCCTCACATTTTAAACATAGTCTCGTTACTCCTATTTCATTTACAGCTTGTTTTCATTCATGTACATTTACATTCCAGTAAAGATTATTGATAATATGACCAATAGAAATGCTCCAAAAAGAGCTTGGAACAAATTCTGGTTCCATTGACTTCCACTGAACATAAAGACTGTTTAGTAAAGACACTCGTTAGTGAAGCTTATCAGGAAAAAAAAGCTTCCGTTTGCAGGGAGCGTAAAGATTGGACCTCTGGAGAGAGATGGAAAAAAGGTCTAATGTGTTCAGACACAGTCTTAGTTCCAACACAGGTCTGAGCATAGTCTCTGACTTTACATCTACAAGGTGGACCAGCAAGTAGTAGGAGTGTCTAACTCCTAGAGTGGACAGTGAGTGGACACAGTGTTTAAACAGCATCTGATCCACTCGCACCAGCACCACATACAATAACAGTGCTGAGTGCACTAGCAGTGCTGAGAATGACCCATCACCCAAATAATATCTGCTCTGTGGTGGTCCTTCGGAGGTCCTGACCACTGAAGAACAGGGCCACAAAGCATATACAGAGAAACAGATGGACTACAGTCTGTAATTGTGATCGTACCACTACAAAGTGGAAGTGGAAGTCGAGCTGATGGAATATGGGTAACAAATGTAGACACTAGTGAGCGAGTACATGTAAACCTTTTGGTTTTTGTGACATCATCGTACAGGCTGCTTGTTCAGCGTAGTTTATTCAGTGAGGTCAGTGAGGCTAGGTCTGCGTGGCCCCTTTAAAGAAAAGCTCTTTGCTGGTTTAAACAATGAAACACTGAGATTTTATAAAGTAGGAGTTTTTGCGTAACCAGGTTTTGTTAGTGTTGTAGGTTAGTTGTGTTTTGTCTGGATTACCAACAACATTTTGTTCTGAAACTGTACGACACAACAACACACACATGCTGACCAAGGGCCACACGTGAGAGGAGGCTTTGATGATGTTTCTCAGACGAGTCTTCGGTGCTGGATGCATTCACATGGCCTGAATGCCTTCGTGTGCTGCAGAGGCGAGTGTGTGTGTGTGTGTGTGTGTCGAGTGGAAGTTGGGGGGGGAGGGGGGGGGGTTGTGTCTGGAGATGTGTGAGGGGTTTCATGTGTGCGGTCTGCTGTACAGTAAGCCCCAGTCACATACTCACATGACTCCGGTGGCACTGACCACTGGCATCCGCAGTAGGATTAAACTTTTCAACATAAAGTTCCTCACTCACTCACTCACTCACTCACTCACTCACTCACTCACTCACTCACTCACTCACTCACTCACTCACTCACTCACTCACTCACTCACTCACTCACTCACTCACTCACTCACTCACTCACTCACTCACTCACTCACTCACTCACTCACTCACTCACTCGTCCTCAATACGCCAGTCGCTGAGTCACTACCTTCGCACGCCTGCAGCCTGAAGTACACATACTGCACCTAAAGTGAAATTCCATCCATCTTTTAAAATTTCACTGACAGGGGTAGTGATGAGAATTGGTTAATTACAAAGAAAATGACCCAAAGTTTTTGTTCAGGGTCTATTTTTACCATTTTACCCTGCGCGTACCCCTCCGCATCACTATTCAAAAGCATCTCTCTATAAAGTATATCTAGAGAAATCTATATGTGTCATGCATGAGGCGAAGTGTTTGGAGCTATTTGTTCTTTTGTAACAACTTTGTAGTAATGGAAGCTTAAAACTCTTTAGATGTCTGGTTACCATCACAAACACTGAACAACTTGGACTCTGGATGTTTCTCTAGAGAGGAGCAGTCTTTTAATTACCCAATTTAGAAAAATTGGTGGTATTCCCCTTTAAGTACTTTGTCCCATTTTTTTATGTAAACATACATAAGTCATTATATTCAAAAGAATATGATGCATTTTCAAAAAAAACCAAAAAAAACACTAGAGATGGAAGGAATCGATCGGCTATGTATTGGTATTGGCCGATTTTTAATCAATATATGTGATCGATGATCGGCCGATATTTGTCCAATTTAGAGCCAATCCCGAGAGCCGATTGATGGCGTTAAACAAATCTGCCTAATTTCTGTATTTCCAGCTAGCGTTTCATCCAGGAAGAGGAGAATCTTCTCCAGTCAACTCCCTGCAATTCCTATCTGAACCACTAGGTGGAAACACATACCCTTTCATTTTCCACAGACAAAGCATGTCGTCCGTCTGGCAGTATTTTATCGTATGTGACGCAGACTCATCCAGGACGTTTTTAAAATGTGTAAAATCAGCGTAAAATCTCGTGGGAACCAGGACAAAGACATTTAACTCTAATAATCTGATACAGCACTTCACACAGCTGAATACAGTGAGTATCAGTAAACAGCAGAGCTAGCACACACAGCTAACACAAAACAAATAACCCAGAACACCATACAGACCAGATCTGACCGGTATGAACAGAACAACAGCAACAATTCAAGATCTACATTTAATGATTACAGATTAAGTTTAAAATAACCAGAGTCTGCGTTTAATGACTGTATGTATTTAATTAGCTTTTTTGGTTTTAAATTAAGGGTCTAAATGTAATAATTGCAGTATTGCTGATATTTGTTTGATTTACTTTGTTTATTTACTGTTAATTGAGTTAAAAATATTGTGCTGTTTCATATGAGCTCATTAAAAATGGTGATAAACCAGTTTAGACCGTGTTTCATGACTTGCTTGTGCTAATAACTACATGTAGCCCTGCTGTGGTGTAAAGCCCCCCCCCTAATTTGGTATCTGCTATTGGCCGATCGCGCTGAAAGGGGATCGGCGATCAGAATCTGCCTCAAAAACTGATCGGTCCATCTCTAAAAAACGCACCAATCATAGCAAACCTTTCACTAAATCCCCCATCTCTCACACTCTTCTCTCTGTTCCCGTCTACCTTTCTCTCTCTCCAATGATCTTACCCTCTTTCTTTTCACCCCTCTTTGTTTCTCATTCCAAGTTCCTTCCTATCCGATCTCTCTATCCACCCTTCTCCCTTTCTGCCTTTTCTCTTTCTCTCTCCTACCTTATATTCTCTTTCTCTCATTCTCCCTCCTCCTCTCCCCCACATTCTCCCCTCTCCTTTCTCTTGTTCTCTCTCTCTCCTCTCTCATTCTCCCTATCTTTTTTTCTATTGTATTCTCTCATCCTCTTTTCTTTTTCTACTCCCTCCCTCTCTCCCCCCTTTTTCAGTTGTCTCTTGTTCTCTTGTTCTTTTCTCCCTCTCTTCTTTCATCTTCTCTTTCTACTTCTGCCTTTTTCCTCTTTTTCATTCTCCCTCTTTTCTCTTGTTCTCATCCTTTTCTTTTACTCTCTTCCTCTCTTCTCTTTCTTTTGTTCTCTTGTTTTCTTTTATTCTCCCTCTTTTTCTCATGTTCTGTCTCTCTCTCTCTTCCCCCTGTTCTTCATTCTTCCTTCCTCTTTTTTTCTTCTTACTCCCCTTTCTCTTATTATCCCTCTCGTTACCTTATTCTCTCTCTCTCTCTCTCTCTCTCTCTCTCTCTCTCTCTCTCTCTCTCTCTCTCTCTTTCTCTCCTCCCCTCTGTCCTCCCACCCTCCTCCTCTTCATCAGAGTTGGCAGTGGGACTGTGCTCTGCATTCTGCACTAATTAACAGTCCTCAGAAAAAGACCACCAAACTGGTAAACTGGCACACTCTGAGCACACTGCCACCTCTGCCCCCCCCCCCGAACGCCATCTCCACCCCCTTCACCCCCTCCCGCACACACACACATGTGGTGTCTCCTGGTGACCCCTCTCAACACACTTTCTCACTGGCTGAAAATCAAAGCTGCTAAAGTCCCAGCCATGTCTGCACCCCCCCCCCACCCCCACCCGCACCAAATACTGAGGCTGAGGGGGGCTGAAACTTTTCTCCACTTTCTGTCATCACTGTACGTTCACCTGACACCACATATATATATCTGTGTGTGTGTATATATATATATAAATATATATATATAGATAGATAAGTAATAGTAGGTGGGATGTAGGGTTGGGCGATATGGGAAAAAATCTTATCACAATAATTTTCTTCATATCAGTCGACATCGATATATATCACGATATAAATCAAATCAGTATTGCCTTTTTATTTTAACTGAGAAGTAAACACATCAAAATTTTAACATTTTGTTAAACTATGTTTATTTTTATCAGAAGATAGACACATAACTACAGAACACACACAACTACAGAACATACACAACTGTATTTCAAACATTACACACAAACACATATCTATTGTAGGGGCTACTGAACACTCATGAACAGAACACACACAGACACCGTGTTAAGCAGGCTGTTGCTGGCCCTGTAAGTTCGGGCTGAGGAAAGGACTCATAGCGGTGAGTCGACTCTCTGTCGGCTCAAATGGGGAGCTGGTTTAGCGATTCTGTTTTCAGCAGAAAATAAAGTTTCCTACTCGAGATTTTCGGTTATAAAGTCAACTTTGCCTCAGCGTTCTCACTCAAACTCCTACAACATACATATATTTAATTTTACCGATTATGAAATTACATTGATTAGCATGCGCTGATGCATCGCAAAGATGGCTGCGTCTACTGAAAGCATGGATTTATCCAGAGCACGAGCTGCAGCTACAAACAATCACTCACGAGCATCTAAAGTTGTGAAAGTCGAGTCAGAGCGTAGACTTTTAGATCACGTGCGTTTAAGGTATCGTTTAATTTATCAAGTCTAAGATGGCCGTGCCTTTTCCTCACGCTTCTGAGCCCCCAGAGCTTTGGACTGTGTCCATTGAGGTGTGTTCTTCAGGAATGGTGTCACGTTAACATTTTCTGTCGTCATTTTCTCTTATTTTATTCTCTCTGCTCGACTGTGACGCCTGCAGTAACCAAACTACTAGCACGTGGGTTAAGCTGCCGCTACGCCTACACTCTGCGCTGTGTGCTTCAACCAGACATGGTTGGTTAAGGCTATACTCATTCTCATTGGCTATTCGTGTTGTCTCTCAAAACATGGACGTAACTCAATTCTATCGACCTTATAGTTCTATTGATGAGAAGTCACTTCGCGATAATTATCTTTATCGTTTAATCGTCCAGCCCTAGTGGGATGTAATGGAAAGGAAACCACATTAGCGATGCTGTTTAGGCTGTTCAAATGTTTAACAGTGACACAGACGTATGCCATTGATTGCTATTGAGTATTTGCCCCACTGCTTAATAGATCCATCACAGCTCTGCCACATCTCGCCAAACTGAGCCGAGACTAAACACCAAGACTCCTGTCATCCGAAATGGGTGGGACACAAACAGCAGCTTGTTCAGCGGCTCCAGTGGCCTTTAACCGCAGCCTGTGTTACGAGCGCTCGCTATATGTGAATCAATCACCTTCCCTATGATTGCCTGGCCCAGAAACCCAGGCTTCCCCACAGCTGATTCATCGCTCGGCCTCATCCATCATGCCAAGCACAGAGTGAGTGAGAGAGAGACAGAGAGAGAGAGAGAGAGACGGGGAAAGGGGGCGGAACGGCCCAGGACGCCAGCTCCAGTCTCCACGGTGACGGCTTGCCACGCTGAGGCCGGCTAATGTGTGCGAGCCCACGCTCACGTATTAATTAACATAATCATTTTTTCGCTGATCATGCGGGCGGCGGAGGGCGGCCTGGAAAAAGTCGGGCCGCGAGACTGATTGAGTTTGTCCTTTCCATTACATATTGTCTGCCCGCGCGGCCGCGTCTGCACAGCGTATCCTGTACGGCCGGAGCCTTTATTTATCAATCAGGGGCCTTGTTCAAATATACACATCGCCCACAGCCAGCCACATTCGCACAACACCCAATCTGTCATTCCGCCAGCGAATTGATGTCATCTCGAAGAGTCTGTCTGAACCGACGGCGCGGCCAGTTTGTTTACACGTGGGTTACGGACGTGACGAGGGCCAGGGCGCGACACTGATATCGGCTTAAGGAGCTGCTGGAAGGGTTTAACGCACGGTATGGTGCGAAAGTCAGAAACCACCATTCATTTACATGCTTTCCTTTCAGAACGGCCATTAAAAACATAGGACTAACCACCTGCAAGACCACCAAAACTGTCCCCCTCCAGCAGATAAACGGCACTTCTGTCTTTGAGAGGGGGAAGAATATCAAGCTCCACTCTTGCTTCAGCTCTGAGAACATCCACAGGTGTTTAACATGAAGGAATTAATAAGCTAATTAATTATTTATTACATTTAAATCATAGACAAGAGTGACTTTACTGAGAACTGAACTCACAGCCGGGGGCGGGTGGGCTGCTATACAGAGATAAGAGCAACAAGTACCAGGCCACTGGGACACCGCACTGGCTGTGGCTTTACTGTTAGGAAGGAGGCAGCTGCGATGTAGACGAGCTGCTGATGCCAGGTTTATACAAATGACCTCATTAAGCCTGTACACGAGACCATGCTGGCCGGTTTGGGTGGTGATCTGGGGCCTGTTTTTTTACAGATCAGGTCAGTTATCTGTACACGGGGTCCTGATCTTACGTCAGTGTTTTAAAGGCCTCGTTAACGAACCGTCAGCCCTCTAACACGCCCACTTCATCACAGGAGGGTTTTGATAAACAGCTGATTGTTGGATTATTTGTATGTTAGAGGCAGCGGTTAAAGAACTGAACTGGAATGACATTCTGCACCCTGTAGGTGACCTGGATGGGCAGGGCAGGGCTACGTGCAGTTATAAGCGCAAGCAAGTCATGAAACATGGTTTAAACTGGTTTATTACTATTTTTAACGAGCTCATGTGAAACAACATCATATTTTTAACAAAATTAACAGTAAATAAACAAAGTAAATCATACAAATATCACCAATATTGCAATCATTACATTTAGACCCTTATTTTAAAATGAAAAAAAGCTCATTAAATAAATGCAGTAAAAACTGCAGTCATTAAACACAGTTATTTTAAACAAGAACTGTGATCATTAAATGTAGATCTTGAATTGTAGCTGCTGTTCTGTTAGTACTGGTCAGATCTGGTCTGTATGGTGTTCTGGGTTATTTGTTTGGTGTTAGCTGTGCGTGCTAGCTCTGCTGTTTGCTGATACTCACTGTATTCAGCCGCGGGTGTACTCTAAAAACCGTATCAGATTAGAGTGTTAAATGTTTTTGTCTTGGTTCCCCAACAAGACACGGTTAATTTTACAGATTTTAAAAAAGCTCTGGATGAGTCTGTGTCACATACGGCAACAAACTGCCAGACAGACGCAACGCAAAGGAAAACTATTCTCGCGCGCCGCTTTAGTCAGTCTGTGGAAAATGAAAGTGTGTGTGTTTCCACCTAGTGGTTCAGATAGGAATTGCAGGGAGCTGACCGGAAGCCTCTTCTTCCTGGATGAAACGCTAGCTGTAAATACAGAAATTAGGCTCATTTGTTTAACGCCATTGATCGGCTCTCAGGATTGGCTAAATTGGAGAAATATCGTCCAATCACCGATCACATATTTTGATTAAAAATCGTCCGATACCGATACATAGCCGATCCTTCCATCTCTAGGAAATGATCTTCTCCAGTTTTCTAGTTTTACGTTTAGTGTGCCTGAACTGAGCCATTAACCGCACCCACTGCAGGGATGAATCATGATGAAATAAAATGCTTCTTTATTGTCACACAGTCACAAGTACAAGTACAAGAACTGGCTAAATTATCCATCAACCTGTCTGTGCATACAAGTACAAGGTAAGGGGTAAGTGGGAGGGGAGACAGGACAGGAATCAGAAAATAAAGAGGGATACATGGGGGAAGGGAGAGGGAAAAAAGACATACCCCAAGACTGCACTCCTAAGAGCACAGTATGGGAACATAAAAAAAATAATAATAATCTATGATCTATGTCTGCTATACATCATTGGAGTGAACAAATAAGTAAAATCAGGATTAGAATTATCTACCACTTGTGTTCACACTAGGGGTGTAAGAAAATATTGAAATATTGAATATGGGGATCTTATGTTTGGTGATACTGTATTGATTCTAAGAAACACAGTATTGATGCACAGATTCCTGACAGACAGTGAATCAGTGCATGTTGTGTTTAAACCTCTGAACACTAGATGGTGTTGTAATCCGTTTTCAGCTCCACTCCAACATTAACAAGCAGCACAAGGACGCAATGCTATTGTAAGCATTGACAAACCTGTTCATACAGTGGTGTGACTTAATGGTAGGATTTGAAAAATCACAATATATCACTTCGCTTGCAATATATCGCAGTATATCGTGATATATTGAATCGTGACCACTGTATCACGATACTATTGTATCGCCAGGTTCTTCCCAATACACAGCCCTGGTTTACACACAGCAGAATTTGACCTCAGAGTTTAACCCAGCCATGTAGTGAAACCCCCACATATAAACACACACACACATATATGTTCATGTCAAGATGGCATCATTGATTTGTATTTGTTTTTGTATGTGTTTTCACATTTACATATTGTACATTTTGTACATTGTTCATAAACTGTAGATTTAATACACAGGTCGTATCTCCTGTGGGCTTAAGATGTACTTTATGAAAACAGTATAACATTTACAGATTTTGATTGCAGTTGATTGTGTTTCTGAATATTCATTGTTGTAGTCTGTGGACCCCCTACAATAGCTTTGGCCACCCACTGGCCACCCCAAGGATAAAAGTTCAGCTCCGCCACTGACTGCTAGCACCCTGATTAATACAGTCTAGGGTCAGTGTGGGGAGGCCAGAGCAGCTCAAGCTCTGCAGATGCTGCGACATGTGTCCCCGGCATCTCTCTGGAAATCCTGAGCCACACAAAACCACATTGTGTGCGGATTTCTAAAGAGGCTTAGGGCTTCCATGAGAACAAGGCGTCCTCTGAAAGAGGCTGACGGAGCCGTCTCAGGGTGCAGGGAGTGCTCCGGAGAGAGAGGGAGAAAGAGAGAGGGATCAATTCAGACACAAGAGATTCAGTCTGCGATAAGCACAACTGGAACACACAACTGGAGCACAACTACAACAGGACCAGGTTAAACCTACTCAAGTACTAAATAACGAATAGAACTGCAGTGGAACTTATAGCATCTATCAGCACAGGACGTCTTCTCTTTTAGGGTCTAAAGTAAATCGCTAAAGCTCCAAAGTCAGAGATGTGACCTGCTGCAGGACAGGACAGATGTGGTCATCAATAAAACAAAGGAATAAATCACGAAAAAGCAATAACTCGGTATCAGAGCGAACCGAGTCTTGTCTTCACAAATATTCTCAAATATATCGTTGCTGTCCAATGAAAAACATGTATCTCATTATGAATGGACCAATAGAAACGCTCCAAAATAACTTGGAAAAATCTGCTTCCATTGACTTACACTGAAAGTGTCCTCTCCTGGAAAGTTGCTGTTTTGGAGATGCAATATGTAAATCTTTCGCCACTCCTCTTCCACTCAAACATATCGTCGCTGTCCACTGGAAAACAAGTATCTCCAAAATAGGAACTGTACAGAAGAGGCCAAAAACAGTCTTTACTTTCAATGTAAGTCAATAGAACCAGAATTTTTTTCAAGCGATTTTGAAGCATTTCTATTGGTCAATTTATCAAGGCAATTGTAGACAATGCCAGTAGCAGCTGTCGTATTTAAATGATGTAGAAAAATGAAAATCAACAAATTGAACATCGGCGATATGCAAGCAGCGTAAGTGTGCATTGCTTACGTTAGCAAATCTATGCATACGGTGGATGGTTCCTGTAGTACAACAGTTTTCTTAATATTGGATGTCAAAATTACAATATATGATACTGTAATCTCCCTGTTCTTGCTAATATATATATATATATATATATATATATATATATATATATATATATATATATATATATATAGAGAGAGAGAGAGAGAGAGAGAGAGAGAGAGAGAGAGAGAGATTTAAGGTGGATTACTAGTTATTTAAGGGTGATTTGTAGAAATTGAATGTGGAGTACTAAATATTTAAGGTGGATTACTAGATATTAAAGTTGGACTTGTAGGAAATTAAGGTGGACTTGTAGGAATTTAAGGTGGACTTGTAGAAATTTAAGGTGTGGTACTAAATATTTAAAATGGATCACTAGATATTTAAGGTGGAATTCTAGACATTCACAGTACTCACACTAAAACACTGAATAGAAAACACACCTGTACTACACACAGACACCACACACACACTACACACACTAATTACAAAACACACCTTTACCAAACACAGACACCACACAGACGCTACACATCACACACACTACTATCAGCAGGCGATTTCAAGCCAACTTCAAAGTTCTTTGACGACCTTCCCCTCTCTAGTTTTGAATGTAATTCAATGGAAGTGTTTCTATTGGTCCATTTATCATAAATTATATACACAGCAGCTGTCACGTTGAAGTAGAAAAATAAAAATTGGCAAATTTCTTTGGACAGCAAAGAGATATTACCCTAATACTACAATAAATACAAATATTATTAACACAGTATGTAGAGATTTCTCACATGTTAAGGTGTTTGCTTAACCATTTCCTATGTACTTGTAGCTATCATTCAACATCCCAGTTTGGCCCATCAGTACCTCACCATTTGAAATCTGGTGCTAATGATGGAGTTAACCCAATCCATTATGAAGACTGGGGACGCTCAGGAAACATCTGGAAACAAGCTTTATTCTTCTGATTAGAAGATACGTTCTTACTACTTTTGTGTTTATTTGCATCCATTCCAATGATCTAAAGTGTGTTTACAAACAAAATCAAGATAAATGGGTTTACACAATGTGTTCAGGTGCTGTTTGCACAGTACTGGAGCTTACATTTCCAAAATGGTCATTTTACAGGGCAAAGAAAATCAAACTTCTAATAAAATTTAATAGAGAAGTCATTCACTTTCCAAGTAATTTTAGTTTTAATTTATTTTATTTTACTTGGTTCGCTCGTCATGAAATTTTGATACAACATAAAAGGCAACTGACTCTTTCAAATTATGCCAGAAAATGAAAAATGACAGAAATGGAGATGCAAGATTTTGACTCCACATGCCAAATAAACATGATTCTGATTTAGATCACCATCTAATTTAAAAGAGCATAAACAGCAGAGTGTGCAAATAGAGAGGAAGGAAAAATCCTTACGTCAGGAACTGTAAAGATGCCAGACAAACTCATAAACATTCATCACTCATGTCTCTCAACTGCTGACAGCTGATAAAGTACTTTCTTTAAAGAAAAGGTACACAGAGAGTTACATGCATTCAAAGCAATGGTTTGGTTTAAAATGAATAAGTTCATAAAGTCATTTATGTTCATAAATTCATTTAGTTTAAAAATAAACCCTTTTCTTCACTTTAAATGTGGCCAGTCAGCCAAAACATGTTTAGTGTCTGAGATCTGCTTCCTTAGATTTAAACTGGAGCTACAAGACTAATGTAGCTAGTAAGCTTTAAACAGTCCAATAGACACTGTGGACCTGAGAGGGTTAATTATGCTGCAGTAAACTGGATCAGTAAACTGTATATAAAAATTATAGATTAATTAGTGGCTATGTTTGTAAATTGATTATTTCCAGTTGATGGATGTTGGTATGATGTTGTACGCTGAGCTTGTAGTTTTGAACACCATCTCGACTGTGCATGTCAGAATTCCCGGCATTATCAACTATATCCAAAATAATTTTATCTGAACTCTCACTTTAAGATTTATCACTGTAACATTTGGGCTGTTTATTGGCAAGAACCTGACGATGCAATATGTATCATGATACAGGGCTTACAATTCAATGTATTGTGATATATTGTGATACTAAAAGCAAATCAATATATCGTGGTTTCTCTTATATGATATGTATTAGGATACAGGGGTTACAATTCAATGTATTATGACATATTGTGATACTAAAAGCAAATCAATATATCGTTGTTTCTTTTATATGATATGTATCATGATACAGGGGTTACGATTCAATATATTGTGATATATAGTGATACTATAGGCAAAGCAATATATCATGGTTTTCTTATATGATATGTATCATGATACAGGGGTTATGATTCAATATACTGTGATACTTTAGGCAAAGTGATATATCATGTTTTTTCTTATGTGATATGTATCATGATACAAGGGTTGCGATTCAATATATTGTGACATATTGCGATATTATGGGCAAAGTGATATATCGTGATTTTCTTATATGATATGTATCATGATACAGGGATTACGATTTAATATATTGTGATATATTGTGATACTACAAGCAAATCAATATATTGTGGTTTCTCTTATATGATATGTATTATGATACAGGGGTTACGATTTAATATATTGTGATATATAGTGATACTACAAGCAAAGCGATATATCGTGGTTTCTCTTAAATGATATGTATTATGACATGGGTCACGATTCAATATATTGTGATATATAGAGATAATATAGGCAAAGTGATATATTGTGGTTTCTCTTACATGACGTATCATGATACAGGGGTTACGATTCAATATATGGTGATATATTGTGATATTATGGGCAAAGGGATATATCGTGATTTTCTTATATGATATGTATCATGATACAGGGATTACGATTTAATATATTGTGATACTACAAGCAAATCAATATATTGTGGTTTATCTTATATGATATGTATTATGACAGAGGGGTCACCATTCAATATATTGTGATATATAGTGATAATATGGGCAAAGTGATATATCATGTTTTTTTATATGATATGTATAATGATACAGGGGTTACAATTCAATATATTGTGATACTATAGGCAAAATGATATATCATGGTTACGATTCAATATATTGCGATACTATATGCAAAGTGATTAGTCATAATTTTTTGCATAGGTTTGCCAAGACATTAGCGCTGTGCCCTTATCCTACTTGCTGCCACCAATTTTGATTGTGATGTAAAATTAAAATTGTTTTAGAATCAATTCAGTATCACAAAACACAATATTGCAATATTCAATGTTTCCAATATTTTCTGACACCCTTATGTAACATGCAGGCTATTGTTGTCTCCGCTGTTGGCTTTGGCAGTGTTGCCTGAGCTAAGGCGCCGGCGGTGCCAGTCGCCACCTTTAGCCCTGGTAAAGCTCGCTCAGCTCTCCTCCCTGAGTGTGTGACTGAGGCCGTGCGTGGGCTTCGCTCAGACGGCGGTGGGGGCGTCAGAGCTCCGCCTGGAGCTCCGCTGGGCCTCAAAGACGTTCTTGTGCTGCGCAGGATGAAGGTGACTGGCTATCAGGGCCCCACGCTGCACGCACACACAGAAACACACACACGCACAGCAGCCGCTTTTTCCATTCTGTCAGCGGCGAGCAGCACACTGGTCCCTTCCAAACTCAGCGCCCCTTCATTAAATGACTTCAGACTCCTGGCAGAGGCAGTGGGAAAAGTCTATATTAACTGTGTGTGAGATCCATGGGACGGCCAACAAAGGCTGCGGTTGTTCCCCGCCTTCGTTCTCGCGGGACGCCGTGCTGCGGCAGGGGTTCGGGACTTGGAGGGGCACCTCAGAACCCCATGGTACAGTACGCATGACTTACGCACGCTCGTACAGTTCGCATGGTTCACGCATGACTTACGGGCACATACTAAGTAGCCTAGGCTTCTTAATGTGGCTTCTGACACTGTTATGTGTAAACGGTGTCAGGAATTAGGCTTCCCTGCTGCTTTTCAGTATCTGAAACACATATAAACAAGTCTATTGGAAACGACTTAAAACAGGACGGTGTGGTGATTTAAATGTGTTAAACGGTGGGGTACGAGCATTAGCCTGCCGCATTAGCTATTTGTGAGCATTTAGGGGCCCCAAGCAACATGTTGTACAACAATGTTATATTAATACTTCACACTAGAGCAGAAACAACTTCTCCTTATTGTCATCAATACATATAAGCTTAAATGAAGCCCTATAACTGAAGATTATTACTGTCGCACAACACGCTAACGCTGTGCACACCTCCTGTTTCAAAACCTTTCTCCCGCAGTGTTCCCAATTGGTAATCTACCCCAATTTCATAGTGATACAAACCCAATGGGTGTGTCTCAGGTTCTGTGTATCGTGGTAGCTGGCAGAAACAGAGGTAAGCATGCTCAATGATCCTGCCGGACGTGAGTCACTCGTCACTCACAGAGACGCTCTAAATAGGGAAACTGGTCACTGGTTAGAATGGGAAAACCTGTAACACTCAAATATGTTTATGTATCTCCATCATACACACACACACACACACCTACCCTATCATACACATACACACACACACCTACTCCCTACACACACACACACACACACATACACCTACCCTATCATACACATAAACACACACACCTACTCCCTACACACACACACACCTACCCTATCATACACATACACACACACACCTACTCCCTACACACACACACACACACACATACACCTACCCTATCATACACATAAACACACACACCTACTCCCTACACACACACACACCTACCCTATCATACACATACACACACACACCTACTCCCTACACACACACACACACACCTACCCTATCATACACATACACACACACACCTACTCCCTACACACACACACACACACACACACCTACCCTATCATACACATACACACACACACCTACTCCCTACACACACACACACCTACCCCATCATACACATAAACACACACACCTACTCCCTACACACACACACACCTACCCCATCATACACATAAACACACACACCTACTCCCTACACACACACACACCTACCCCATCATACACATAAACACACACACCTACTCCCTACACACACACACACCTACCCCATCATACACATAAACACACACACCTACTCCCTACACACACACACACCTACCCCATCATACACATAAACACACACACACCTACTCCCTACACACACACACACCTACCCCATCATACACATAAACACACACACACCTACCCCATCATACACATAAACACACACACACCTACTCCCTACACACACACACACACACACACACCTACCCTATCATACACATAAACACACACACACCTACTCCCTACACACACACACACCTACCCCATCATACACATAAACACACACACACACCTACTCCCTACACACACACACACCTACCCCCTCATACACATAAACACACACACCTACTCCCTACACACACACACACACACACACACCTACCCTATCATACACATAAACACACACACCTACTCCCTACACACACACACACCTACCCCATCATACACATAAACACACACACACCTACTCCCTACACACACACACACACCTACCCCATCATACACATAAACACACACACCTACTCCCTACACACACACACACACCTACCCCCTCATACACATAAACACACACACACCTACTCCCTACACACACACACACACCTACCCCATCATACACATAAACACACACACACCTACTCCCTACACACACACACACCTACCCCCTCATACACATAAACACACACACCTACTCCCTACACACACATACACACACACCTACCCCATCCTACACATAAACACACACACACCTACTCCCTACACACACACACACACACACACCTACCCCATCATACACAAACACACACACACCTACTCCCTACACACACACACACACACACCTACCCCATCATACACATAAACACACACACACCTACTCCCTACACACACACACACACACACCTACCCCATCATACACATAAACACACACACACACCTACTCCCTACACACACAAACACCTACCCCATCATACACATAAACACACACACACCTACTCCCTACACACACACACACACCTACCCCATCATACACATAAACACACACACACACCTACTCCCTACACACACACACACACACCTACCCCATCATACACATAAACACACACACCTACCCCTACACACACACACCTACTCCCTACACACACAAACACCTACCCCATCACCGCCCACAAACACACACACACCTACTCCCAACACACACAAACACACCTACTCCCTACACACACATACACACACACACACACAAACACACAACACACACACCTACTCCCTACACACATACACAAACTGCAACACACACACCTACTCCCATCACACACACACACACAAACAGCAACACACACACCTACTCCCATCACACACACAAAACCGCAACACACACACCTACTCCCATCACACATACACACACTGCAAGACACACACCTACTACTACCACACACACACAAACAGCAACACACACACCTACTCCCTACACACACACACCTACCCCATCACCGCCCACAAACACACACACACCTACTCCCTACACACACATACACACACAACACACACACACACACCTACTCCCTACACACACAGCAACACACACACCTACCCCATCGCTCACACACACACCTAGCCCAACACACATACACACACACAAACAGCAACACACACACCTACTCCCATCACACACACACACAAACAGCAACACACAAACCTACTCCCATCACACACACACACACACACACACCTACTCCCTACACACACACACCTACTCCCTACACACACACACACCTACTCCCATCACACACACACAAACAGCAACACCCACACCTACTCCCATCACACACACACAAACAGCAACACACAAACCTACTCCCATCACACACACACACACACCTACTCCCTACACACACACACACACACCTACCCCCTACACACACACACACCTACTCCCATCACACACACACACCTACTCCCTACACACACATACACACACAGCAACACACACACCTACTCCTCTCACACACGAACACACCTAATGCCCTGACACTGAGCCACACACACCTACTCCCATCACACAGAGCCACACACACCTACTACCCTCACACACATACCTACTCCCCTCCCATACATACATACTCACATCACACAGAGCCACACACACCTACTACCCTCACACACATACCTACTCCCCTCCCATACACACCTACTCCCATCACACAGAGCCACACACACCTACTACCCTCACACACATACCTACTCCCCTCCCATACACACATACTCCCATCACACAGAGCCACACACACCTACTACTCTCACACACATACCTACTCCCCTCCCATACATACATACTCACATCACACAGAGCCACACACACCTACTACCCTCACACACATACCTACTCCCCTCCCATACATACATGCTCCCCTCACATAGAGCCACACACACCTACTACCCTCACACACATACCTACTCCCCTCCCATACACACCTACTCCCATCACACAGAGCCACACACACCTACTACCCTCACACACATACCTACTCCCCTCCCATACATACATACTCACATCACACAGAGCCACACACACCTACTACCCTCACACACATACCTACTCCCCTCCCATACATACATACTCCCATCACACAGAGCCACACACACCTACTACCCTCACACACATACCTACTCCCCTCCCATACACACATACTCCCATCACACAGAGCCACACACACCTGCTCCCCTCAAACACACACTTACTCCCCCTTCAGTGATGTACAAAGTACCCCAGCAAGCAAAACATGTGGTGATTTCTGTAGCAATTAGAGCCTAAACAGCACCAATCCAGTACAGTTTAGTCTGAGTGCAGTAAGTACATCAGCAGGTGTAGCGTGTGTAAGTGGGTGGAGCTAGAGTGGAAATATGAGTTGTGAGATCACAAAGACAATCAACTCAAAACAGGTTGTTTATATATGGGCTGAGCTGTTGTTCATATATGGGACCTTGAATAAATAAAACACTACTACGCGCTCCCGGTCCTTTTGCTAATACTAGGAACGGCTGCTCGTAGCTCCAGATCAAGAGGATTCAGATAAAGAGCAGGTCTTAGATGATTGACACCAAAGCTGAAAGATTTGACCTTTCATCAAACCCACCTGATGATGTGACAGAGCGTGATTCGGCTGATTGGCTCATTGGATGCGAGGGCATCGGTGTTCGTTCAGAGCATGAGCTCATCACTGCGGAGAGCTGGAAAACTGAATAACAAGACAGCCACAGTGCGCTGCAACAGGTCCACTGCCAGGGGAGCTGGCCGACAGTTCACTGAAACTATAAAAACAGAAATCTGATTGCAGAAAAACAAATGACTGTGCGAAAGCGCGTCCATCACAAGCTGTTTTTCAGCCGTGGGTAAATACTGTATTATTAATGAGGCCATGAACATTTCCAAGCGACAGCTGAGAGAGGAATCCACAAGCGCGATGACCAGCGGCTCCCACTGGAGGCACTGATACCGAGTTCGCAGAACGTTACAGGTCTCTCTCACCATCAGAGCACATCAGGCAGCCGTGTGAGCGCCGGCTTCGGTATCCAGCTCCAGGCAGCAGGAGAACAGCTCCATTTGACTCGCGGAATCGCCGCTAATGGTTCTGCTAACTAATGGCTATGTGCAGCGCGAGCGCTGGTGTGATTACTCAGTTGGGTGCACTTTTGCTCCCCAGCCTGGTTTCATGGCCATTTCTTCTGTAGCGACGCAGCAAAAACAAGCAGCTCCAGCACAATGACTGCCTTTTACAGCACCACCACCACCAGACCTGAACCCAGACTGAGACCTGCACTGCAGAGGCACTTCAGCATCTACTGACTGTCTGAGAGAGAGAGAGAGAGAGAGAGAGAGAGAGAGAGAGAGAAGAGAGAATGAGAGAATGAGAGAGAGAAAAGAGAGAAAACGTGAGAGGAAGAGAGATACATTGAAAAAAGAGAGTAGCAATAGATTGAGAGAGAGAGAAGAGAGAGAAAGAGAGAGAGAAAACTTGAGGGGAAGAGAGATAAATTGAAAAAAGAGAGTAGCAATAGATTGAGAGAGAGAGAAGAGAGAGAAAGAGAGAGAGAAAATGTGAGAGGAAGAGAGATAAATTGAAAAAAGAGAGTAGCAACAGATTGAGAGAGAGAGAAGAGAGAGAAAGAGAGAGAGAAAATGTGAGAGGAAGAGAGATAAATTGAAAAAAGAGAGTAGCAATAGATTGAGAGAAAAGAGAAAGAGAGAGAAAGAGAGAGAGAAAACGTGAGGGGAAGAGAGATAGATTGTAAAAAGAGAGTAGCGATAGAATGAGAGGGAGAGAGAAAGAGAGGGAGAACACGTGAGAGAAAGAGAGATACATTGTTAAAAGAGAGTAGCAATAGATTGAGAGAGAGAGGAGAGAAGAGAGAGGCAATAGAATGAGAGAGAGAGAGAGAGAGAAGAGAGAGGCAATAGAATGAGAGAGAGAGAGAGAGAAAACGTGAGGGGGAAAAGAGAATAGCAATAGATTGAGAGAGAGAGAAAATGTGAGGGGAAGAGAGATAGACTGAAAAAAGAGAGTAGTGATAGAATGAGAAAGAGAGAAGAAAAAACAAATAAGACGGGGAAGAAGGAGAGGAGAGAGCAAGAACGAGACAGAGAGAGAAAGAGCGAGGGGGAGGTGCGAATAGAAAGAAAGAAAGAAAGAAAGAAAGAAAGAAAGAAAGAAAAAGAGACGAGACAGAAAGAGAAGGAGAGAGACAGTAACTGCGAGAGAATAAAAGAAAGTAGAAAAAAGAAAAGTACAGGAGATGCAACACAGCAAAAAACAGAAAGAGATGAAGAGACTATTAGAGAGAAAGAGGAAGAAAGCAAGAAAGGAAGTGTTACACAGGAAAGAAGAAACTGAATGAAAGAGATGGAGAGAACGAGAGGAAGAAAGAAATGAAGAGAGAGAGAAGAGAAAATAAGACAATAACACTGTGAAAAAGAACAAATGAAAGAATGAGAAAAAGAGATAAAGATATGGGAAGAGAGAGAGAGAGAGAGAGAGAGAGAGAGAGAGAGAGAGAGAACATGAGGGGAAGAGAGATTGAAAAAAGAGAGTAGCTATAGAATGAGAGAGAAAGAAAAAAAGAACAAATAAGACGGGGAAGAAGGAGAGGAGAGAGCAAGAAAGAGACGGTTAGAGAAAGAGCGAGGGGGAGTGAGAGAAAAAGAGAAGAGAGCAAGAATGAAGGAGGAAGAGGAAGAGAGAGGGGAGAAAAAGAGAGCAGCGAGAATGAAAGAGTGAGAGAGACAGAGCAAGTGTGAAAGACAGAAGACAAGAGATAAAGAAAAAGAAACAAAAAGAAAAAAGAAAGAAGCATGAGAAAGAAGGAGTGAGGCAGAGAGAGGAGGTGCGAATAGAGAGAGAGAATGAATGAAAGAGAGAGAGAGAAAGAGAGAGGAAGACAGACAGGAAGAAACAGAGTAAGGGAGTATAAAAAGATAGAGAGAGAAAGAAATCAAAAAGAAAGAAAGAACGAAAGAAAGAAAGAAAGAAAGAAAGAAAGAAAAAAGAGACGAGACAGAAAGAGAAGGAGAGAGACAGTAACTGCGAGAGAATAAAAGAAAGTAGAAAAAAGAAAGGTGCAGGAGATGCAACACAGCAAAAAACAGAAAGTGATGAAGAGACTATTAGAGAGAAAGAGGAAGAAAGCAAGAAAGGAAGTGTTACACAGAAAAGAAGAAACTGAATTAAAAAGATGGAGAGAACGAGAGGAAGAAAGAGAAATGAAGAGAGAGGGAAGAGAAAATAAGACAATAACACTTTGAAAAAGAACAAATGAAGGAAAGAGAAAAAGATATAAAGATATGGGAAAAGAGAGAGAGAGAGAAAGAGAGAGAGAAGACACACACACAGAGAGAGAGAGAGAGAGAGAGAGAGAGGAGAGAGAGAGAGAGAGAGAGAGAGAGAGAGAAGACACAGAGAGAGAGAGAGAGAGAGAGAGAGAGAGAGAGAGAGAGAGAGAGAGAGAGAGAGAAAGACACACACACATACACTAAAACCCGCACACTTTGTATATATTATCTGTATGTGTGTTCTTTCCATTTCTTCTATTGTTTGTTTGATACTGCTGGTAAATGTATTATTATTTATTATTTAAAATTAAAAATTAAAATTATTTATTTTATTAATTAACACTTCTATATGTATATTTTCTTTCACACACACACACACACACACATACACACACAGACACACACAGAAAGACACACACACATTCACAGACACACACAGACAGACACACACACACACACACACACACAGACAGAAAGACACACACACATACACTGACAGAAAGACACACACACATACACAGACACACACAGACACACACAGACACACACACATAGACACACACGGGCACACACACGGGCACACACACGGGCACACACACGGGCACACACACGGGCACACACACGGGCACACACACACAAACACAGACACACAAACACAGACACACAGACACACACACACACACACACACACACACACACACACACGTATATTACTGATGTATATAAAATATCTGAAAATATGAGCAGTGATTCTGGATTCTCACCTTTTTAAAAACTGATAAATCATTCAGTAAAAAGTCAGATCTCTAAACACATATAACGAGGAACTGAACTGAGGTCAGACATCCAGCCCACCCTGCCTGACAGACCCACTCATACTGTGAGTCTGACAGACTCTGATAAGTGAAGGTCCTCATGATGAAGGCCTCGCTGGCTGTGTATGTTTGGAGGAAGCAGACAGAGGAATCGTTTCCAGTCCTGCGGGGGTAAAGTGACGGGCAGGTCCTGCTCACGGCCCCCCCATCCAGCTCCATTTATTTGTTCTAATTAAAAGAGGCTAGCGCGGAATGGTCAGCCTAATGAAGCCATTCATCTTCCCTCCGCTGCGAGGCCAGGAAAACCAGTCATCCCCTCCACACAGGAGCGTTAACTCTGCACTTCTACACACGGGATCATGTTTCCAGACCCCTGTTTTGGGCAAAACGTCTCAGGCATCAGGCAGCGCATTCATAACCATTTTATATAACAGTGTTCTGTGAGGGAGCCTTTAGAGGTGGACGTCTGGTTCCATTCACCACCACTGTGAACAGTTCTGACTCCCTAAAACACAGTGTTTCACACCAAAACCCTCTGAATGCCGTGCAGAAGACACTATCATCCACAGCAGTACCGGATCTCACTACCGGAGGTCAGGTACCGCTCCAATTCCTGCTAGTTTGTTAAATTTCACTAAATAATTAAATAATGTACTTAAAAAATAAAAGATAAAACACGCTGCACATTTCATGTCCTGTTTTTTAAGTTGTGTATATTCTCAGAGAACTCAACCTTGTTGTCTGGAAAGCAGACAATAAAGCAGCTTCACACTTCCTCTCAGTGAGCTGAATTAATCCATGTTTTGTGAATGATTTCTGACTTTAGAACAGACCCCTGCTGCATCTCTATAATGGAGCACTACTGCCCTTCAGTGGTCAATCACAGAAACTACAGGCCATTCAGTCTGACCCAAATTTCAATCTTCTTATTTCATGTCAAACTGCAGCCAGAGCCAAAAAGATAAAAGACCAAATAAATACAGAAAAAAGAAAAGATTTTAAAAACATCATTAAGTTCTGTATGTACAGTATGTACAGTATTAAATATCATTTCTCTATCACTGTTTAATATTATTGTTCTATCACTGTTTATATTATTATTATTATTACATCGCTGTGTTTATATTAATATTATTGTTTTATCATTGTGTTTGTATTATTGTTATATCTCTGTGTTAATATTAATATTATTGTTCTATCCCTGTGCCTATATTATTATTCTATTCCTGTATTTATATTAATATCATTGTTTTATCACTGTGTTGATAATACTGTTATTGTTTTATTACTGTGTTTATATTAATATCATTATCACTGTATTTATATTAATATCGTTGTTTTATCACTGTGTTTATAACATTGTTATTGTTTTATCTCTGTGTTTATATTAATATCATTGTTTTATCACTGTGTTTATAATATTTTATTGTTCTATCACTGTGTTTATATTAATATCATTGTTTTATCACTGTGTTTATAATATTGTTATTGTTCTATCTCTGTGTTTATATTAATATCATTGCTCTATCACTGTGTTTATATTATTATTATTATTATTATTATTCAATCTCTGTGATTATATTAACATCATTGTTTTATCACTGTGTTTATAATAATATGGTTTTATCACTGTGTTTATATTAATATTATTATCACTCTGTTTATATTAATATTATTATCACTCTGTTTATATTCATATAATTGTTTTATTACTGTTTATAATATTGTTATTGTTTTATGACTGTGTTTATATTAATATCATTGCTCCATCACTGTGTTTATATTATTATTATTATTATTATTATTATTATTCAATCTCTGTGATTATATTAACATCATTGTTCTATCACTGTGTTTATAATAATGTTTTATCACTGTGTTTATATTAATATTATTATCAATGCGTTTATATTAATATTATTATCACTGTTTATATTAATACAATTGTTTTATTACTGTGTTTATAATATTGTTATTGTGTTATGACTGTTTATATTAATATCATTGTTCTATCACTGTGTTTATAATATTAGTGTTTTATCACTGTGTTTATATTAATATTATTATCACTGTGTTTATATTCATATAATTGTTTTATTACTGTGTTTATAATATTGTTATTGTTTTATGACTGTGTTTATATTAATATCATTGCTCTATCACTGTGTTTATATTATTATTATTATTATTATTATTATTATTATTATTCAATCTCTGTGATTATATTAACATCATTGTTTTATCACTGTGTTTATAATAATGTTTTATCACTGTGTTTATATTAATAGTATTATCAATGTGTTTATATTAATATTATTATCACTGTTTATATTAATACAATTGTTTTATTACTGTGTTTATAATATTGTTATTGTTTTATGACTGTTTATATTAATATCATTGTTCTATCACTGTGTTTATAATATTAGTGTTTTATCACTGTGTTTATATTAATATTATTATCACTCTGTTTATATTAATATTATTATCACTGTTTATATTAATACAATTGTTTTATTACTGTGTTTATAATATTGTTATTGCTTTATGACTGTTTATATTAATATCATTGTTCTATCACTGTGTTTTTAATATTAGTGTTCTGTCACTGTGTTTATAATATTAGTGTTTTGTCACTGTGTTTATATTAATATCACTCTGTTTATATTAATATTATTATCACTGTGTTTATATTCATATAATTGTTTTATTACTGTGTTTATAATATTGTTATTGTTTTATGACTGTGTTTATATTAATATCATTGCTCTATCATTATGTTTATAATATTATTATGGTTCTGTTATTGTGTTGGGGGTCTGAGGAAGGTTTGGGGTAATTCTACTGGTCTAACCAGACACCGCACTGCTATCATGCTCTAATATATATTAGAAATGCACTGATACTGAAATCTGATATTTTTAATGTAGAAGTTGATCTTCTATGATTTACCTCGTTCTGTAGTATTTCACACGCTGTAAGGTGGACAAAACAGCGAGTTTGTACACAGCAGTGTTCTACAATTACAAGTACGGCTTATATTCACAAACAGCACACTGCAGTGTATTACAACATAATTTATCACATTAACCCTACTGTCACACTGCCCAGCCTCACAGTCTGGAGCCGACACCGCTTTAACTCAACATCTATCAACACTGATAATATTCCATTACTTACTGTACATTATACACACACACACACACACACACAATACAACAGTACATTTTATCATATATGCAAATAATATCAAAAACTGAAAGCAGTGATAAAATTCTGACCTGCCAAGTCCTGATCCAGACACTCCACTAGATGGCAGCATTTAAAAATAAACGTTTCTTCTTGTTCTTCACCTTCACTTTCCTATTTTTAACTGCTTTGTATGATGCTTTGTATTCTTGTGCAGCAAACTAAGAATTTGATTATTATTTCTCACTTTTTTAGTTCATATGAATTATTATTTAACTGTTTATTTGTATTTGTTTATTTAATGTGTTTAAGATTTTTTTTACTACAATTTCTTCTTTTTTCCATTTCACTATTGTTTTATCTTTTATTCCTAACACTTTTTATTTAGAATTATCTGAATTTTTTTTTATTTGCTTTATTTCCTTTCTTCTTCCTATTTTTCTCTTTCTTTTCCTAGGCTTTTCTTTATTTTCTCTTTACCTGTTAACGCTGCCTTTTATCTTTTTCTTTCATGCTTTTTATAATGTTGTTTTAAAGTTTGATCTGCATGTTAATGTATGTTACTGTACAGAGAAACGGTAAGATGGTAAAAACTTGCCTCACTTTTAATGTAACTTGATGTAAAAAGATTTTATTCCAAGCATTTGTGTAGCGTTTCTATTGTGGCATTAGTTATAAAACGTTCATACTAGAGCTAGATGATACCGCTCGTTTCCTTTAACTGATACTAAAACACTAAGGTCAATATCCTTATAGCAGCTTTAAAAATAAATTCTTTGTGTTTTCCATTATGAAGAGTGGACATTTGAATGATATTCCACATATTTCTAGTAAAAAAAATAGTATTTATTTACTATAAATATTTGTTTACTATTAATAATAAATATAAATTTTCTGACTTTACTGCTTGAGGAAGATTACTACTATTTACATTTTAGTATAAATCTACCCATCCATACTGTGCACAATGTGCTGCTCAGTAGAAAAAGAAATAATGGGGAAAACCTTTGTTCATTTACCGGGAAAATAATAAATACAGTAATGTTAAATAAAGTATTAAATAGAGTAATGCTTTCTTTAATGTTCCATATACTAGGAGTGGACCATATGGCAAAAATATTATACACTCATATTTCACAACATTTTTACGATTCCTGATATGCATCATGTTTTTATAAATCAGAATAGACAAAACACAATTTTCAGATCCATATACTATGCTACTATATACACACACGCTACTAAAATTACTATAAGAAACAGACAAAAACACAAAGATTTTATTAAAATGTTTCACAAACGTACTTCAGTACTAATTCTGCTCACTTTGTAATAAAACATGTTCTTTATGTACTCATGATATCCACAATATAATTTATCATGAGAACAATAAAATACTGGCTTATTGTCCAACACCAATACTTAACCAGTTAATACCAGTCTTTGAACTTTCCATCATGACACCTCAATATTTACCAATTACTTTTACCAATTACTCCAAACTCTTACCTGCTCAGTAAGTAGGGACAGCTATTATATTATTATTATTATTATTATTATTATTATTATTATTATTATTATCACATAAGAAAGTCGTTTATGTGACTTGTTTTTGTACAAATCATATAAGCCTGGTTTGATATTCTTTGACATCCTGTATTAAAATATAGCAATCACAAAAACATAAACAACTCGTTGATTAGCTTTTTCATGAAAACAGTACAAAACCAAATAGAACACAATACGGCTGATCAAACAAGCATAGGTTTTGTACTGGAGTATAAGCAGCGGGCTACGAACTCTGAGACAACAGAAGAACCGGAGTATGCACTTTTTCAACTGTACTAAACTGCTTAAGCTCTCCAAATCTTCAGATCTGGTTCTGCTCACCGCTGCCCTCTAATGGTGATATAACCCCAGTCAGAAGTTAGAACTTCGGGAGGTGGAATTTTCTACTTTTTATTATATTTCAATGTAACTACTAAAACTCACCTAATTCACATTCTGTTTGTTGCAATGTATAACAGTGAATATAATAAATAAATCAATTATAACAACAACAACAACAACAATAATAATAATAATAATAATAATAATAATAATAATAATAAATAACCATTACTGCAAAGCAAATTATGGCAGTCAGCTCAAATACTTTTACAATCATGTAATAATTGTGAGTTGTCTAAGATCTACAACAGCAGCTGTTCAGCTACAGCTGTTTACTCAAAACGTTTGACCAGTCATGCACGCGAAGCAGCAGCAGCAAGCTTTGTGAAATAAATGTGCTGATTACTGAAAAACGCATCAAAGCACAAAGATTATTCTTCAATGCTGGACTGACCATCACAGAGAGCTCTAGCAGGGAAGATAACCTTTACAGGATGTTCTTGGAAACACACACACACACACACTATATATATATATATATATATATATATATATATATATATATATATATATATATATATATATATATATATATATATATATACACACTACCACTCAAAAGTTTGGGATCACAGTGAAATGTTCTTGTTTTAATGGAGTATCTTCTTCCTTAACACAACAATGGACTGACGGGTCTCTAAAGAAAGTTGTTTCTTTCTGGTCATTTTGAGTCGGTCAGCAAGACATCAACTGCTGATGCTTCAGATACTAAACTAACCTAGAATGTTGTTCACCTTTTTATACTCACTTATTAGTAGAATGTTTTTCAGCTGTGCATCACAATTGAGTAAGAGTGTCCTAACAACCAATTAGTCCAATAACATCCTTCACTTGGGTTGGTGGTCGTACCAGGAGATTTAGACAGAGGACTGAGAATTACTGATAATAGGACTATATGTAAAATAAGCCTCTATACAAAAATAGACTTTAATACAAACATTTTTATTCTTCAAAAATCATCTGATACACTTTCTGAAAAAGTTCTGAAGTGATCCTAAACTTTTGAGCAGTAGAGTATATATATATATATATATATATATATATATACACATACACATACACACACACACACACACACATTTCCCTTTCAGGATGAGAAGAAGCCATTAGTCAGACATTAGTCAGAAAGAGAACTGTCACTCACAACTTCAGAAACAACTGTTTAAATACTGCTCAGCAAGCTGCCATGCTCTGTAAATATATATCAAAAGATCTGGACATTAAAACACAGAAGCACCAACAACTTAATATATTTTTAATGAAAACGACAGTACAAAACCAAACAGCTGATAAAAGACGCACTGGTTTAGTACTGGAGGGGCTCGTTACTAGTAAAGCTCTGTTCCCAGCACCGTTCCTCTTCACCCTGTACACTGCTGACTTCATGTACAGCTCTCCGAACTGTCACTTCCAGAAGTTCTCTGATGACTCAGTGATCGTCGGCCTCATAACTAATGAGGAGGACGGGGAGCACTGAGAACTGATTCAGGACTTTGTGGAATGGTGTCTGCAGAACCACCTCCAGATAAATGTGGGGAAGACCAAGGAACTGGTGGTGGAGACAACCCCTCTCCATCAGGGAGAGGTATGGGTATGAACATCAAGAGAGTGGACTCTTATAAGTACCTTGGTGTTCACCTTAACAACATACTGGACTGGTTAGTTTGGAGTGCAGGGAAAACTCCTGAGGACCTTCTTTAACACAGTGGTGGCATCTGCCATCTTTTACGGAGTGGTCTGTTGGGGTGGCAGCAGACCACGACAGCAGACAAGAAGAGACTGGACAAACTCATAAAGAGGGCCAGCTCTGTCCTGGGAAGCCCACTAGACCCAGTGCAGGTGGTTGGAGGCAGGAAACAGGAGTTCATAGCACGAACAGCTGAACAGCTGATCAAAGGTGCATAGGTTTTGTACTGGAGGGGCTCGTTACTAGCAAAGCTTAAGTCTTAATCTTAATTAAGCTCTTTTACTTCCCAGGTGTTAACACATAGTAGCTCTCAACTGATGACAGACAGACCTTCAGCTCAGTACAGTATAAACTGCCATTAAGCTGCTTATTGTGTGCAGCTCTGTAAATATATATCAAAAGATCTGGTGGACATAAAAACACACCAACACCAACAACTTAATCCAGATTTTTCAGTATTTGCAGTATTTAGTATGTCTTGAAAAAGGACTCTCTCACTTTTCTCTATGCGGAGCTTCTTAAACAGCCACCAACTCAAAGCACTGTTTTCAGAGCTGAAGCGTAAGTAGAACTTGATGTTCTTCTCTCTCGAAGATGAAAGCTCTCAGTGATGTTTATCTGATGGGGACAGCTTTGGTGGTCTGGCAGATCTCGCGGGTGGTTGTTAGGGATCTCATTTTCTTGGTAGTTTTTGAATTGGTCTTGGAAAGTCTTGTTGTTTTCATGTAGACTTTCTCTTACTATGCGAGCACATTATATTATATCCAAGCTCCTCAGAAGTATTTTCAGAAATTTAGACTTTTGCACAGCACAGTGTACGCTACTGACACCTAAGCTCGTTTTTATCTTAGCAGTAAGCGTATTTTCACCAGTGAGAACACCAGATATCATTAGAACAGATGTAAATAATCATAAATACAATACAAAGTAATGTAAATATCTTATTGTGAAAGAAGTAGATGATATCTTGAGCTCCAGTGTGAAGAACAAAGTGTAGTTCCAGATTTTCCCTCTTGATTTAGCTTTACTGAGCAGTCAAAGCAGGTATTAGAGGAGAACTGTAAATAATACTGGGTTGTTTCCACAAGGAGAAGCTTGGAAAGGGTTAAACAAACACACAGTCTGGAAAAGCAGCTTTTAAAATATATAATAATGTACCCAAGTGCCAAAGTACTGTATATATCAGAAGGCTTCCTCACACACAAAACCCAGCATTCGTTATAAACTCAAATGTATGCATTAAATATTTGCTGTATATATCATTTCAATGTAGAATTTATTATCACACTGGACTTGTTTACGTCTCGTCGCTTCTATATCTCTTTGCTTCCATTAGGCAGGAAATGCTGACGTTAAATTAGAGCAGGTGCATCTCTCAGGGCATCTTAACCGCGGCCCCAGACCAGCTGCTGACAAGAAAGCCTGTCACTTCCTGCGCAACACACAACACAGTAAACAACAACAACAAAGAAAGAGAGAACATGCAGAGTTGCCGAGAGAGTCAGAGTCTTAATGATGGATTTTAGACTTTAGCTATGACTAGTTTAGTCCTTTCACGTCACGCTGACAGAGACCCATCAGTTTAATAAGCATTAAATCCTGAGCTGAGTAGAGCTTGTGGTGCCATTAAAACAGGCCTTTGTGTGTCGGTGTACACTCACTAAACACAAAAACGTGTGTCTCTGGTCGAATGAGGTGGCGAGGAATTAACCCGCTGTTACTCGGAACTCAGTGTGAGTAATAAATTTGTTATTTCCACCAACTTTTTCTTTAGTTTCTATTCGTCTGTTTAAATGCCAGCCTCTGGCAGAACACAAAAGACGTCACTTCTCAGAAGAGAGGTCCTGAAAAACCACAGCAGGTGACTGAGCACATCAGCACAAACCACAACGGCTACATCAAGTGATCAGCCATATTTTATTTCAGCTTAATGGGGGGATGGGGTGGGGGCTTTTAACAGAGCTTAAATAATCTAATGCACAGAAAGAAAAGAAGAAAAAAAACTAAGGGGGCCGTGTGGACATACATACTGAAAATATAACATTATATAAAATTGCATTCTAAGCTGCGCTGATTCTATTCACTGGAAATGCGTCACTGAAAACCACCCAGACACTGAACTACACCTGAACCACTGACTGATCTGATCTTCTCCTGGACTCCACCAACACAGTGCTGATACAGAGCCAAGCAGCTTCTCGGTTTCTGAACCTGCCCGAGGAGGAGAGATCTGCTCCGACATCAGGACAAAAAGTCATGTTCCTAACTGAATGCTTCTGACAGGAAGCTGCAAACCCCCCACTCCTTCCTCTTCCTCACGAGAAAGAGAGAGAGAGAGAGAGAGACAGAGAGATGGCTGTTTCTGAACACTGAGCGTGATGCAGTAGTGCATCCTGTTCTACTGTCTTCAACAAGCACCTGCCGTGTTCACTCGCCCTCTCTTCCTTTACTAATTACCGTTTACTCTATTTACTCATTAACAGGTTTAATACACTGTAATATTCATATGAACCTATTATCATTTGCTCGCTCTCTCTCTCCTAACTAAAACTCATAGCTTCATTTTTGCATTTGAGTTGTTTTTCAATTTTTCACATATTTTAAAAAAGCCAACCTGGATTGTGAACAAATTCACATGAAACAGAGTCATATTAAACAAAATGAACTAAAATCAAGGCAAGACAGAACTCACTTTTTATATAAACATGTTGTTAGTCAGTGTTCAAGTATGAATGATATCCACAATATGCTCAGAAATGTGTATTATGACCCAATAAACCACCATAACAGTAAAATATTGTAATTGTATTGCCCACCCCTACACAAAGTAGTTCCAGCTTAAACAACTGTGTATGAGTTATAGTTGGTTTCTGATTATCAACTGATCTCATTTTAAATAATGTCAACAGGGCTGGCAGTTCTCTGTTTAGGTCTGATCATTACTGAATAAGTTAGGTTTACTTTGATCACAGTATTTACACCAAATATCAGTATATCAGTAATAAAAACATGTGAAAAGCATCCAAATTTAATAGCATGCATTAAAACACAAAAATACGACTGTTTTAATTGGCAGAAAGGTTTTGAAAACAAATAAAACAAAACCACTAAGAATGCTTGAAGAACAAACAACCACAAATTCAGTAATTGGCCTTAACTTATCTGGACCTAAGTAACTATTACACAAGACATACGGGCACCACAGTGTTACTGGTTTCGAATTATTATGAATTATTAGCAAATGAGTTTAAATCATACATACTGATCAGCTATGCTATTAAAACCCCCTCTGCCACAGGACCACCACAGGGCAGTTCAAATTGGCGGTGGAGTGTTAGTGTGGCCTCTGCTGTACATCTACAAACAAGGTTTGGACCAGCAAGGTAGGAGTGTCTAATAGAGTGGACAGTGTTTAAAGTCCAGTAGATGCCACTCACGCTACATCACAACATCAGTGTCACTGCAGTGCTGAGAATGACCCACCATCCAAAACAATACCTGCACTGTGGTGGTCCTGTGAGGTAGGGGTGTGTTTAATTTTTTTTTTTATTATTATTCAAATCGATCTTCATTTGAATAATCTGATATCGATTCGTAAAAAACTCAAGATCGATCTTTAAAATTAGAATTCCAGCCACCACTGCAAGGATCCCCAGAACTTGAAAGCAGATGTCTGGCTACATTTTGGATTCAGAAACCATGACGGTATATAAACATATAAACACTAATGTTTTTATTAATGGTAGGTTGGGTGTTCCTTCTACATTTACCACATTAGTTCTCTGAAAATCTCTTTTCATATTCAAACAAAACATATTATTGTAACTGAAATATCCCTAAATGAATCAATATTGAATTGAATTGAATCGGAAATCGAATTGAATCGGGATCGAATCGATCAGGGAAATCAGTGGCGATACCCAGCCTTACTGTGGGGGGTCCTGACCATTACAGAACAGGGTAACAAAGCATGCAGAGAAACAGATAGCCTACAGTCTGTAACTAATATATATGTTTATAGTACACTGAAATGATAACACAGGCTTTCATACAGAGAAAAATACAGTTTCAGCATGCAGCCCTCTCCGCTGGTCTTTATACCAACACAAACAATTTCTAATTTATCAGTGGAGTCTACAGTACGCACACCACGTCTTGTTATGACTAATATAGGTTTCACTCAAACAGCCATTCTCTACAGGGAGGTTTCTCTGTAGAGTAATAAACACTAACAGCTGCTGAAAATCCTTCCGATCTAACAACAGAAACCAGAAACTACCACTATGAATATGCAAGAGGTGGTCACACTTCCATCCTGGTTTCAGAAGACACCTTCTGGCCTTTGTCCCATTGTTGGTGTCACGGTGTTGAAGTTCAATATCACTCTATATTGATGAAGTAGAAATGAATCTTTATTACTGTGTCCACTCTTTACCTCTATTACAGTTTCATTCTCATCAAAAGACTCACTTCCAGTTTCTCTAAAGTTTAGTCCGAGAAGTTGGTTTAGCATTTCTTGCTTCCCATCATCCAAGTTAATACATTCAGGGATGTTGAGGTCTGGACTCTGAGGCGGTCAGTCCATTGTTTCTGAGAACACCAGCAACTTCTTTGTTCTGTCTATTTCCTTTTCTCGGTGTGGCAGCCTGAGGTAAACTCAAGCTCTGACAGTAGCTTGATTATCTCTCAAAGATAAAAACTTTCATTGCTGTTTATCTGATGGGGCCTGTTTGGCGGTCTATGTAGTCTTGCCTGTTCAATTGTCTCGTTTGAGCAATTTTTGAACTCCAGTTTTGGAAAATTCTCTGTTCTCTCCACTATACACATCAAATGTAGGTGGACACCCCTCAGATTTTTTTAATTTAGATGTTTCAGCCACACTGTTAATTGGTAAATAACATTAAGTATGTAAGATGCCAGCAGAACACTACCGGCCAGAAATGAATGGTGCCTACAGTAAAGTTCATTGTTGGAGGGATTAATGGGGGGTTCTGGGGCTGGTTTTCAGGGTTTGCGCTCCTTATTTGGTAAAGGCTGATATTAATGCTATTAATATTATCACAATCCCTAAGTCACAATACAATATCATAGTGATTTTTTAAATATTTTGTTTTATGTTTTGTGATAACATATATTGTGATTTATAGCTGGGTTTTAATAGCTAATACTCTACATTACTGTAGCTACACAGCTAATATACCAACAGTACTCAGTGCTGCTCTCTAAACACGTCAGTATGTTTAACATAATAATAAACATTTTATTGTTTCTTGTCACTGTCCAAAATAGTAATCTCACCACAGAGGCAAAATACCTTCTTTACCTTTAATGTAAGTTAATGTAAAGAGATTTTATTCCAATGATTTTGGAGCATGTGTTTTGTCTCTTTTCATCAGCTACTGTGTTCAAATGATATAGAAAAATGGACAAAAATGAAAATAGTAGTTTGTCTTTGGACAGCAATGACACACTCAGCACACCTACTTAACATTCTGCATGCTGCACAAATCTAACATATTTGAAAAATTATTATAATCTTAAGGGACATTGCAAGTAATTACAATCATATCAAAAACCTGTGATCATTCCAAGTAATTACAATCATCCCAAGTAATTACAATCATTCCAAGTGACTGTGATCATCCCAAGTAATTACAATCATTCCAAGTGACTGTGATCATCCCAAGTAATTACAATCATTCAAAGTGACTGTGATCATCTCAGGTAATTACAATCATTCCAAGTGACTGTGATCATCTCAGGTAATTACAATCATTCCAAGTGACTGCGATCATCCCAAGTAATTACAATCATTCCAAGGGACTGCGATCATCCCAAGTAATTACAATCATTCCAAGTGACTGCGATCATCCCAAGTAATTACAATCATTCCAAGTGACTGTGATCATCCCAAGTAATTACAATCATTCCAAGTGACTGCTATCATCCCAAGTAATTACAATCATTCCAAGTGACTGTGATCATCCCAAGTAATTACAATCATTCAAAGTGACTGTGATCATCCCAAGTAATTACAATCATTCCAAGTGACTGCGATCATCCCAAGTAATTACAATCATTCCAAGTGACTGCTATCATCCCAAGTAATTACAATCATTCCAAGTGACTGTGATCATCCCAAGTAATTACAATCATTCCAAGTGACTGTGATCATCCCAAGTAATTACAATCATTCCAAGTGACTGCGATCATCCCAAGCAATTACAATCATTCCAAGTGACTGTGATCATCCCAAGTAATTACAATCATTCCAAGTGACTGTGATCATCCCAAGTAATTACAATCATTCCAAGTAACTGTGATCATCCCAAGTAATTACAATCATTCCAAGTGACTGTGATCATTCCAAGTAATTACAATCATTCCAAGTGACTGTGATCATCCCAAGTAATTACAATCATTTCAAGTGACTGTGATCATCTCAGGTAATTACAATCATTCAATGTGACTGTGATCATCCCAAGTAATTACAATCATTCCAAGTGACTGTGATCATCCCAAGCAATTACAGTCATTCCAAGTGACTGTGATCATCTCAGGTAATAACAAGCATCCCAAGTAACTGTGATCATCCCAAGCAATTACAATCATTCCAAGTGACTGTGATCATCTCAGGTAATTACAATCATTCCAAGTGACTGTGATCACCCCAAGTAATTACAATCATTCAAAGTGACTGTGATCATTTCAAGTAATTACAATCATTCCAAGTGACTGTGATCATCCCAAGTAATTACAATCATTCAAAGTGACTGTGATCATTTCAAGTAATTACAATCATTCCAAGTGACTGTGATCATCTCAGGTAATTACAATCATTCCAAGTGACTGTGATCATCTCAGGTAATTACAATCATTCAAAGTGACTGTGATCATCCCAAGTAATTACAATCATTCCAAGTGACTGCGATCATCCCAAGTAATTACAATCATTCCAAGTGACTGCGATCATCCCAAGTAATTAATCATTCCAAGTGACTGTGATCATCCCAGGCAATTACAATCATTCCAAGTAACTGTGATCATCTCAGGTAATTACAATCATTCCAAGTGACTGCGATCATCCCAAGTAATTACAATCATTCCAAGTGACTGCGATCATCCCAAGTAATTACAATCATTCCAAGTGACTGTGATCATCCCAAGTAATTACAATCATTCCAAGTGACTGTGATCATCCCAAGTAATTAATCATTCCAAGTGACTGTGATCATCTCAGGTAATTACAATCATTCCAAGTGACTGTGATCATCCCAAGTAATTACAATCATTCCAAGTGACTGTGATCATCCCAAGTAATTACAATCATTCCAAGTGATTGTGATCATCCCAAGTAATTACAATCATTCCAAGTGACTGTGATCATCTCAGGTAATTACAATCATTCCAAGTGACTGTGATCATCCCAAGTAATTAATCATTCCAAGTGACTGTGATCATCCCAAGTAATTACAATCATTCCAAGTGACTGTGATCATCCCAAGTAATTACAATCATTCTAAGTAACTGTGATCATCTCAGGTAATTACAATCATTCCAAGTGACTGTGATCATTCCAAGTAATTACAATTAGATTAATATGTAGTAACTGTAACAGCCCTAATCAAATGAGACATTTTAATTATGTTTATTTTCCATCAGTCATTTTAAAAGCAACAAAAAGGGATCATCATTTAGACAGACATTACAGACAAGCTGCATACATCAATTCCTTACTCAGTACAGCTGATACCTTTACCTCAACACAAAACATCATCATGGTGACACCTTAAGCATGAGAACATGTTACAACACAAAAATAACATTGTTTTGCAGAAAGAAAGGATGAAAGGTTTTTGAAACAAAAGAAACATCTTAAGAATAATAATAATGAAACCAGTAAGAATGCTGGAAAGCTTTTTGGGCAAAGAAATAAAGTGGACGGAGTAATTTCAATAAGAAGCTAACTTCAGCCACAGCGAGCAGCTGAGCGTTTAACCCAGTGTCAATCACGATTCACAGTCCGGTGTCACACCACACCCACCTGAGCACACACGGACCCACAACACCAACATCAGCAATAAAAGAAAACAATAACATTAACAAAGAAGCGAAACTGTGTGTCCGTAACCATAACCCGACGCGCTCGCGCCAGAGCTAGTTAGCTCTGTGGCTAACGTTAACGTTACATCCTCTCATGAGCACCTCAATTGCGTAAGAGGAGCCAGTTCAGCGTCTCATTTAAAACCACCGACACGCTAAACAGTCCAGACTCCGAGGACACCCGACGGTGAAGCCGAGCAAACTTGTGAGCGAAGCAGCAAAACTTTTTGGAATCCGCATTTTTGGCGAACTCACAGCTGCTTCGCTATTTTTCACCCCGAACGTCCCGGATGTCTGCCAGCTCCGTAGTAACCAGCCCGAGTTCACCGACAGACACACAGAGAGAGAGAGGAGAGAGAGGAGAAGGAGAGAGAGGAGGAGCGGAGCAGGAAAAAAACACAGTGTTCTCGGCTGTGTGTGGAAGAAGGGCAGACCAGCTCTCCTACCTGAGTGAAGGCGGCTCTCGCGGCTCCTGGCATCATCGACGCGCTCGCGCTGCTCGTAGTAAAGTTTGCAGGCAACGTGCGAGCGTGTTGTTTACAAAGTACGGAGCAGAACTCCGATTGGTTCCAGCGAGAGCACGGCAACGCCCCGGAGCTCCAACCCCGCTCATAAGACCCGGCCGGACAAGGACCTGCCGCCGGGTGGCGCTCTCTCCCTTGCAGAGAAACTGAGTGGTGGACTGGAGAGTCGTGACCAAAAAGTTTGGAGAATGGCACAAAGTTTGGTGTTTATAAAGGTTTCTGCCAAGAGTGTTAATTTTTATTGACAAATACATTCAGTTTAGGCAAAAACTTCATATGTACAGTCAGCCCCGGTTCCGGACTGCTGTGTTTTGTTTTGTTTTGTTTTGTTTGTTTTGTTTTTTGTTTTTGTTTTTTTTTTGGTGGGGGGGCAGAAAAACATAATGCATGGGCATGTTTAGTGAAAAGTAACTTCAAATTAAAGCTAACAAAAGTACCTAGACACATGCTGGAAATATAATACTCGAAAAACGTGGAAACAGAAATAAATGAGAATATTCATATGATTAGGAAATTACAATAAAAGCCAATCAGAAATAAGCAAGGACATATCTTCACACTGCACAGCAAAATGCATTTTTGTGATTGGTTCTGAGATAATAGCCATGTTCACCCCTGAGAACATCATCTTTCAGACTTCTACAAGCCTCGGCATGCTGGATATCAGCTTTTGGGCAAAATCTTGAATGATAGCAACTTGTTCTTGCCTAATCGGAGCTTGGAGTTGATCACAGTGTCTGGGTTTTTGTTTTTTCACCCTCTTTTTGAGAATTGACCACAGCTTCTCAATGGGACTAGGATCTGGGGAGTTTCCTGGCCATGGACCTAAAACTTCAATCAATCAATCAATCAATCAATCAATCAATCAATCAAGGCATTGACGTAGGAACCGGGGGGGATGGGGGGGTGTGTCCCACCCAATATCAGAAACAGGTAGATTTGTTCCACCCAAAAATGAAAGCACAGCCTTTGCAATTTACACACCCTGTTTTGTTGTTAGCAATGGATTCTGGTTGTTAGGTGGTCTTCTACCTTGTTAAGGTTTGTGTTGAGATGCCTGTTCAGCAGCTTCACTGACCCGAGCTCTTGCCTCGCTGGAGTGTCGGGTAGCTCACGCCAGCTTTAAACGCGAGGTCAGTGATGAGAGCACTGAATAGCAATGATGACCATATATACTACAATAAAACACATTTAGTGTAATGTGTTGTTATGGTAACAGACAAGGAGGCTTTGGCTTAGCTAACGTTTATATTAACTTTAGTCAGAAGGTACTCTGAAATGTAAAGTTACATTACTCTCTGGCCACACCCCAAACTGCAGACTGCTACTACACTACATACATAACAAATAAAATAAATAAATAAATTACATTAATAAATGAATAAATAAATAAATGAATAAATAAAAGGACACCAGCCATAGGAGTGCTGTCAGTAGTGCAGTATGTAATGTTCCAGAGGGTGCTGTTTGGGACACAGCCTTACTGTCTAACATTAATGTTAGTCTTGTCTAGTCAGGAAACCTCAACATACATTTATTATCATTTCATTTCAGCATTATGCCACCAAAGAAAATAATAATTATTTTGGTTATATATGTATATAATCCAGACATTGCATGTACAGTTTAAACATTTTTTGACAGCAGTGCCAAGTAATGTGGAGTATCTTGTTTAGTTTGTTTATCTAATAATAAACAGACGTACAGATAATGTTGTATTAATTTTATTTAGTTATAATTTACTGTGATCCTACAAATGTTGTTCCATGTTACTATACATACAGTGATTTACTACCTTACCTACAGTGGAATCAGCTTATAGGTAATATTTTAAGAAAAGAATGGGCCTTGACATTAGCAAATGTGCCCCCCTAATGTCAGACCTGCTCATATGCCCTTGAATCAAGGAAAGGAAAAACTCCCTTGATAAAATAAAGAGACCTTGAGAGGAACCCATCCTCCTCTGGTCGACCCTGGATAAAAAGAGAGCAACAAAGCTAATGGGAATATAAGAAGCTCGGCTTAAACGTGTTTATGATTCTAATTCAGGAGGAGGTGATGGAAGGTTTGAGCCATCTCTTAGGTTCTCTGTCAGAGTGGGAGATGGTTGCCAGATGATGCTGGCTCTATTGTAGTGATTCTGGTCATTCAGGCTGACGAGCAGGACAGCATCCTCAGGTCAGACAGGAGGGACAGTTGATCAGCCAGAGGGGATGGAGCTGTGGTGACTTCCAAGTGACTTCTTCAATGTTTTGTTCACCGAGCCACTTGGTGTTCCATTACACTGGAAAAAGCATGGCTCATCTCCAAATTGCTCCTGGACCGTTGGGAGTAGTTGCTCTTGGAGGATGTTTTGGTACCGTTCCTTATTCATGGCAGTGTTCAGGCAAAATTGAGTGAACCCACTCCTCCGGATGGGAAGCAACCCCACACATGAATGGTCTCAGGATGCTTTACTGTTGGCATGACACAGGACTCATGGTAGTGCTCACCTTTTCTTCTCTGGACAATCATTTTTCCAGATGTCCCAAACAGTCTGAAGGGGCTTCATCAGAGAAAATAACTTTACCCCAGTCCCCTGCAGTCCAATCTCTATACTTCCTGCAGAATGTCTTTTCTGGAGAGGAGTGGCTTCTTTACTGCCCTTCTTGACCCCAAGCCATTCTCCAAAAGCCTTCGTCTCACTGTGCGTTCACACCTGCCCTCTGCCATTCCTGAGCAAGCTCTGCACTGGTGGTGACCCCATCTTGTAGCTAGATCCTCTTTAGGAGATGGTCCTGACATTTGCTTGCCCTTCTTGGGTGCCGTGAAACCTTCTTCACTGTGATTGAACCACGCTCCTTGTTGTTGATGATTGGATGAAGGGTTGATTGGGGTACTATCTTGTCATGGTTAACAGAAGCAAACTTTGAAACACCTCTACCCTCTTTTAACAAATGTCAACAGTTTCTATCCAGTTCCATAGTGAACACATAAGGGTTCATTTTGACCCATGCTGTGTATTAGAAGGGCAGTGTTTTTAAATACATCATTACAGGGATGAGTGAAACATGGGGGGAGGGGGAGGGGGCACAGAAAGCAACTGAATACATGGAATAAAGCTACAGTGATAAGGAGCTGTTGTGCAGTACACTGCATCAGCCACAGGGACGAGGAGAATGTTTAATATCTTAAGGGGAGCCCAATAAAGTGAAATAAATATTTATTTCTTGGATTCACTGCTTAACTCACTAACTCGCTTGACCACTGCTGTGCTCTCTCTCCAGCTTTCGACAGTTGACAAATTGTCGAGTATCTCCAAAATATTAAGTTTACAGGAGAGGCCTGTCTTTACTTTTAATGTAAGTCAATGGTAGCAGAATTTTTTTCCAAGTCATTTTGGAGCTTTTCTATTGGCTCATTGACCAACAACACAATGTAAATGGAAGCTGCCGTGTTTAAATTGAATAGTAACATTTGGTAAGATGCATGTTTTTCTTTGGACAGCAGCAGAATCCTGTTCATTCTGCCTTTAAGGAATATAAATCAGCAAATCCTACTCTTTCTGCCTCTACCGTAAACAGCCTAACAAGAGTCCTGGCATTATCGTTTACTGAGGTTGTGGACATTTCACAGGGGGGCTGTACTCAGACCTTGTAAGGTCAGGAAAAAACAGCTGGTCTTGACGGGGGTCCATGTTGTGCTTTACTTGTAGTCTGCATGGTCAAACTTAAACTGTAAATAAACTGTCCTGTTGTGGACACTATATGTGCAGCTGTGTTATATGTGCCAGTCTGTGCTGGGCGTTAGTTCTGTTGGGCTGTTTGCCTGCTGTCAGTCAAATCCTACTCGTTCTGCCTTTAAGTAACCAAACTCAACAAATCCTACTCGTTCTGCCTTTAAGTAACCAAACTCAACAAATCCTACTCGTTCTGCCTTTAAGTAACCAAACTCAACAAATCCTACTCGTTCTGCCTTTAAGTAACCAAACACAACAAATCCTACTCATTCTGCCTTTAAGGAACCCAACACAACAAATCCTACTCGTTCTGCCTTTAAGTAACCAAACACAACAAATCCTACTCATTCTGCCTTTAAGGAACCAAACACAACAAATCCTACTCATTCTGCCTTTAAGGAACCCAACACAACAAATCCTACTCGTTCTGCCTTTAAGTAACCAAACACAACAAATCCTACTCATTCTGCCTTTAAGGAACCCAACACAACAAATCCTACTCATTCTGCCTTTAAGGAACCAAACTCAACAAATCCTACTCATTCTGCCTTTAAGGAACCCAACACAACAAATCCTACTCATTCTGCCTTTAAGTAACCAAACTCAACAAATCCTACTTATTCTGCCTTTAAGGAACCTAACACAACAAATCCTACTTATTCTGCCTTTAAGGAACCAAACACAACAAATCCTACTCATTCTGCCTTTAAGGAACCAAACTCAACAAATCCTACTCATTCTGCCTTTAAGGAACCAAACTCAACAAATCCTACTTATTCTGCCTTTAAGGAACCAAACTCAACAAATCCTACTTATTCTGCCTTTAAGGAACCAAACACAACAAATCCTACTCGTTCTGCCTTTAAGGAACCCAACACAACAAATTCTACTTATTCTGCCTTTAAGGAACCAAACTCAACAAATCCTACTTATTCTGCCTTTAAGGAACCCAACACAACAAATCCTACTCGTTCTGCCTTTAAGGAACCCAACACAACAAATTCTACTTATTCTGCCTTTAAGGAACCAAACTCAACAAATCCTACTTATTCTGCCTTTAAGGAACCAAACTCAATAAATCCTACTTATTCTGCCTTTAAGGAACCCAACACAACAAATCCTACTCATTCTGCCTTTAAGGAACCAAACACAACAAATCCTACTCATTCTGCCTTTAAGGAACCAAACTCAACAAATCCTACTCATTCTGCCTTTAAGGAACCAAACTCAACAAATCCTACTCATTTTGCCTTTAAGGAACCTAACATTAAACATTCTACTCATTCTGCCTTTAAAGAACCAAACACAACAAATTCTACTCATTCTGCCTTTAAGGAACCCAACACAATAAATCCTACTCATTCTGCCTTTAAGGAACCTAACACAACAAATCCTACTCGTTCTGCCTTTAAGGAACCTAACACAATAAATCCTATTCATTCTGCCTTTAAGGAACCCAACACAACAAATCCTACTCGTTCTGCCTTTAAGGAACCCAACACAACAAATCCTATTCATTCTGCCTTTAAGGAACCTAACATTAAACATTCTACTCATTCTGCCTTTAAAGAACCAAACACAACAAATCCTACTCATTCTGCCTTTAAATAACCAAACACAACAAATCCCACTCATTCTGCCTTTAAGGAACCCAACACAATAAATCCTACTCATTCTGCCTTTAAGGAACCTAACATTAAACATTCTACTCATTCTGCCTTTAAGGAACCCAACACATCAAATCCTACTCATTCTGCCTTTAAGGCATTATTCTGTGCTGACGCCACATGAAAAGACCATGTGCAACTGAATAACTGCACTAAAACATTTCAGTACATCCATCTTCACGGTTTAAATGTATTTTAGACACAATTCTCCTCTTTCGAGAATCCTTTTAGTATGAAATAAAATGCCAAGAGTTCACAATGGGGGGTCTGAATGAACTGCAGGAGCTCAGAACAGGACTTTAAATAAGCAATAAAGTTTTTCTTTGGGTCCTGTTTTTCTCACAGCCTATACACTGAAAAAAAGGAATCAGATAAACTTTTTAACACACAAACGAGGCATATTGTAATGTCTTCATAGTATAATCAGTATTTGCTGGGTGAGTTTATATAAATTAAGATTTTGTGTAACGCTTGGGCCACCGAGCTCTCATCGACAGCCTTTTTATAGTGTGTTATGTAATAACCTCCCCAACCACCAGCGTCTGGTATGACGCTAAAGCACGCAGGCCGGACTCGATTGTTCGTGTGTGATCGGTTTTTTAAAACCCCATTCGGCTCTTTCCGCCTCATTAAGCGAAGCCCCGCCCCGCAGCGCTGCGATGCCAGCGTAGTGATTCAGTTTAACGAACCGATTCTCTGGAGTTGTTCATTTGACTGAAACAAACGGCCGATTCATGTTCGTACTGGTGCTGCTTAGCAGGGAGCGGGTGGTAATTACGTGAAGTGAGAAAGTTGTGAGAGCTACACTGCATTGCCAAAAGTATTCGCCCGCCTGCCTATACACGCATATGAACTTGAGTGACATCCCATTGTTAATCTGTATGTCTAATATGATCTCGGCCCAACCTTTGCAGCTATGACAGCCTCAACTCTTCTGGAAAGGCATTAGACACGGTTTAGGAGTGTGTTTATGGGAATGTTTGATTGTTCTTCCAGAAGTACATTAGTGAGGTCCGACACTGCTGTTGGACGAGAAGGTCTGGCTCACAGTCTCCGCTCTAATTCATCCCAAAGGTGTTCTATCAGGTTGAGGTCAGGACTCTGTGCAGGTCAGTCAAGTTCTTCAACACCAAACACAAGCTTGCTTTGTGCACTGGTGTGCAGTCATGTTGGAACAGGAAGGGGCCGTCCCCAAACTGTCCCCGCAAAGTTGGGAGCATGAAATTGTCCAAAATCTCGTGGTCTGCTGGAGCATTAAGAGTTCCTTTCACTGGAACTAAGGGTTTGAGCCTAACTTTTAAAAAACAACCCCACACCATAATCCCCCCTCCACCAAACTTTACACTTGATACAATGGAGTCAGACAAGCACTGTTCTCCTGGCAACCACCAAACCCAGACAGAGAAGCGTGATTGGTCACTTCAGAAAACTCCTCTCCACTGCACTTGGAGATGTAAGGCTTGGATGCAGCTGCTCAGTTTTGGAAACCCATTCCATGAAGCTCTCTATGCTCTGTTCTTGAGCTAATCTGAAGGCCACATGAAGTTTGGAGGTCTGTAGTGATTGACTTAGCAGACCACTGCACACTATGCACCTCAGCGTCCACTGACCCCGCTCTGTCATTGTACGTGGCTTCCACTTCGTGGCTGAGTTGCTGTGGTTCCCAATCATTTCCACTTTATTACTGACTGTCGACTGTGGACTATTTGGTAGTGAGGAAATTTCACGACTGGACCCATGCTGGAATTCACTGAGCTCCTAAGAGCAACTCACTCTTTCACAAGTGTTTGTAGAAGCAGTCTGCATGACTAGGTGCTTGTGGCCATAAAAGTGTTTGAAACACCTGAATTCATGGGTGAGTAAATACTTTTGGCAGTAAAGTGTATTAATCAAGCAAATAGTTTTAAATAGTGTTGAATCTTTAAAACTAACGTTGCATCTATGCAAAATGTTATAATATTTATATTTATATATAATATAATATTTCTTTTATTTGTACTCTAAGTTCTCAAGATACTGCACAAAGGTCCGGTTAGGACTCGTGAGTCGATTCCTCAAACGATCCAAAGGAATCGACTCAGAGGTGTGAATCGTTCGCGTATCGGACAGCGCTGCTGCTCTGGCTGAACAGACCGAAGATGGCGACGGCACTGCTGTACTGCGTTTGCCGGCAGCCGTACGATGTGAGCCGGTTTATGATAGAATGCGACATTTGTAAGGATTGGTTCCACGGCAGGTAAGGAGTTTAGACATTTCTGCTTGCTAAAGTGACCAAAAATTGCAGTTTATCTCTTCCTCGGCTTTTATATCCCCGGCGGTTGGCGGTGTCAGCCGGACTCAGCTGTGTGTGTTGTGAAGCGGAGGCTACAGCTGAGAGGGGCTCATGTGGGAGCTTTGTTGTTATCCGTATTAGCGGTTTGAAATGGGTCTTGTTGGCTGTGCTGTTAGTGCCAGTCGCCGTATTCTGCTGCTGTTCGCTTTCATATCTCTACTTTTTTTTTTCTCTACCCGTTAGACTGACAGGCTCCTCTAATTTTTAGCCCGAGTTGGCAAGACGACCGCGGGACAAAAACAAAACAGATTCACGCTGCATTTCTAGCTAACGCGCTAATCCGTCTCGTTAGCATTGATAGTTATCCCGCCGGCTGGGAGACGTTTTTACGCTTGGACGTGTAAATAATGACTGTTTTATTCGTTTGTCCTGTTACATGCATGTGTAGAGGCATTTATCGCGTTGTTTTTAGGTTCAACAGCTAAAAAAGAAACTTTGTTTTCTTCGAGAAGTTGTCGCCCGCTTTCAGGTGAAATGCTTAAAGTTACGGTTGACTTTTCTTGAAGGGATAGCAGGCTAGCCAAACGAGTGTACGGTTCGTGTTTTATTGGTGTTATGTTATGTTCAAGTCTAGTTGAAGTTAATGCCAACTTATTTTTCTTAAAAAAATCTAAAGTTCCACCTTAAATGCTGCAGTCGAACAAGCAGCTGGCGAATAGGAGGAACTTCAGCCTCGGATCGAGTCTCAGACTGGCCCAGCTGTGCTGCTCTGCTCTTCACACTCCCGTAAACAAAGTTTGACTCAATCCCGTTTTTATTACCCCCCTGCTGCAACGAGCCACACGTTCACCGGGGCTCTAATCGTGAAGCACAGGCGGTGGAAAACAGAGATGAGAGGTATTTTCGAGGAGGAGAAGTAAGGAAGAGGGGAGGAGGAGGGAGGGGGGCACTAAACAAAGAGCAGCCGTGTAGTTCACACGTTGGTAATCTCTCTGTTTCTCCGGATCTTATGAGCTTCTTAGTGCATTTGCTTTTCTGTCCAGGCTGGTTTGCTGTTCCAAGTCCTAACCCCCCCTTCTCTCTCTCTCTCTCTCTCTCTCTGTCTGTGTCTTTGGTGTAACACTGAAGCCTTTTCTGTTTGCTACGAGTGTTGGAGTCTTTGCTTTGGCAGCGGGGGTCGGACATTTAAATGCCTCTTTTGGCAAATATGGGCACGTGGTGGGAGCCGCCTAGTGGTCGGCTGGGGTCCCGCCTCTAAAAGGGCCAGCCTACTGTTTGACGTGTCGGTCCGTGATAACAGTATCAGTGCTGTGCAAGATCCGATTGGGACCAGAACGCTTTTTAAACCACCTGATCTGTTGACCTACCAGCTTTGTGTGTCTGTACTTTGTGCTGAACGATTAGGGGATGATATCTAATTGCAGTTTTTCTGACTAAAGCCAGGGCAACACTGGTGTTTTAGAAATCCTGGGTCTTTTTTTTATCAATTGCTGTTTCCTAAATTTGTTCTCGAGAAAGGTCCAGTGAAATGTGAGCGTTAGGTTCACGATGTGTTCTTAAGCTACAGTGTTGTTTCCACCATAGTGCACCTTATATGAGTTGTGAATAGACAAAAGCGTGGCGATACAATACCTATCGTGATACAGCGGCCACGATTCAGTATATCAGGATATATTGTGATATTAAAACCAATGTGATACATTGTGATTTTTAAAATCCTACTATTAAAACACACCACTATATATGAACAGATTTGCCAATGTCTACAATAGCATTGCGTCCTTGTGCTGCTTGTTAGTGTTGGAGTGGAGCTGAAAATGGTTTACAGCACTGCCATGTAGTTGTCAGAAGTTTAAACACAACACACAATGATTCACTGTCTGCCAGGAATGTTTGCATGTAAACTATGTAAACTTTGCATGTTTATTAATAATCAGTACTGTTTTTTGAGAAACAATACAGTATCACTAAACATAATATCCCGATATTTTGATATTTTCCTAAACCCCTAGTAGATTCTGTTCTTACCTAAATCCCAAATAAGAAAGCACTGGAGATTGTCAGAGTCTCCCTAATAACGGCATAAGCAGACTATAAGAAGTGTGTTCTGGAGAATGGTTGGTAAAAGGGGCTCTTGTTCTTTGCTGCAATCTCACACTGCATGTTTACGTTGCCCATCATATGCGGACAAAGCCTGCAATTAATAAGCTCGCACTGCGTGAAAACGCTGGGTCCGACTGACGTGACGCAACGTGGTTGCTCGCACTGCACATGAAACACAGCCCCTACAGACCGCTCTGCCTTCAGGCGATCCCCAATAAAGCAGTACTGACTGAGTACCGAGCGAAAAGAACACTGACTGAAACTCAAATAGGAATAAAAATAGTGGCTCCTGCACCAAAACTGGTGCATCTTATGTCTATATGTCTTATAAGTAGCCTTCTGGGATTCAGCCAAGGGTACATAATTAATACTGGACAAACAGTGAACTGTTTTGTTGTAGAAGCCAGAACTTACGTAGTGCACTTTATAGGACAGATAGGGTGTTTTGGGATTCAGCCATTGTCAAAAGGTGCTACAACAGTTGTGCTAACTTTACTGAAAATCAGGTGTCCTGATTCATGAAGACAGGGTTAAATACCTTAGTCAAGCACTCAAAGTCGACATGTACAGACATTGTTACTGCAAATGTCAGCCTTTTTAGCCTTTTTCTATTTATGTGTGTTGAGTTGTGAAGGAGCAGAGGTTGTGATTGTGTGCATGTGGTTTTGGGTGCGACTGAACTGCTTGAACGACAGCACGTGAGACGGGTATTCAGCCCAATATTCATGTTTTTTTTTCTGGCTTGAGACACATCTCTTGTCAGACTGCCAGTAATTTGTGGTTGTGATGTCACAACACTTGTGGGTTTGGTCTGACTCCTGTCTGTGTTGTTAGGCTAAATTCCTCATTTAAGATGATATTTAAGATAATAACAAAATTGCCCTCTCACGTTGCACTTTTGCTCTAAAATGATTCATCTACGGATACAATCAATCCCTGTTTGGATCTAATAGTTGTGCAGTGCAGCATCATAGTTCTATGGTGCATCGTCAAGGATCTTTTATACTCTCTCTACGTGTGAACATGTGGTGTGTGTGTTTGAAGCGATACAACCGTCACTGCCCACATACTCCTCGTGTCAGCCCAGTTGACATGGTTGTTGAGCAGCACTTCCAGTAGATGGAGAAGTTTGGAGTAAATCAAACATGGCGTCGGTGGAGGAGCTTGTAGTTCTGTATTTACTTCAAAAACAATGAAAAACAGTGGTTTGTCTCGGCGCCGTGGCGAAGTTACATCATGGTTAAAATTTCTAACCAACTCGCAACCAATCTTCAAAAAGTCCCGCCGTTTCTTCTTTGTGGTGTTTGTATGGAAGTTGTCGCGTCTTTACTGCCCCCAAGGTCTGCAGCGGTATTGCTCCGTCCTGTCCGTATCCTAGCTTTCTGAAAACGTGCAAATTACACACAGAATAAACGCAGAGTACGTACAGAAAACTCCATGCGTATCCGTATTTAACGTTGAGTATATATGAGCCTTTACACCCCTGTCTGTCTATGCAGTGTGTGTCTCCTGGATGGCATTGCACGTGTGCAGCTGGTGCTGAAAATTCCTCCACAATTCTGAGTGATCAGAGTGTCTTAGGTTGTGTTCACACGTTAGTGTTTACACACCTTATGATAGCGGCATAAAGCAATCGTTAGAGGAAAGCTTTAGCTGTGCAAGTTTTTTTATCTAAGGTGGAAAAAAAGCAGGAAGACGCCCTGTACTCTTATTTTTGGTGTATATATATTAGAGATGGACCGATCAGCGCTTTTGAGGCCGATTCCGATCGAGGGTGGCACTATATGCCACGGCAGGTCTACATGTAGTTATTAGCGCAAGCAAGTTATGACAAATGGTCTAAACTGGTTTATTACCATTTTTAACGAGCTCATGTGAAACAGCATAATATTTTTAACTAAATTAGCAGTAAATAAACAAAGAAAATCCTGTAAATCATACAAATATCTCCAATACTGCAATCATTACATTTAGACCCTTAATTTAAAATAAAAAAAGCAAATTAAATAAATGCAGTAAAAACTGCAGTCATTAAACACAGACTGGTATTTTAAACAACAATCTGTAATCATTAAATGTAGATCTTGAATTGTTGCTGCTGTTCTGTTCGTACCGGTCAGATCTGGTCTGATTGGTGTTCTGGGTTATTTGTTTTGTGCTAGTTGTGCGTGCTAGCCCTGCTGTTTACTGATACTCACTGTATTGTCTTGGTTCTTCAACGAGAGACGCTGATTTTACTCATTTTAAAAACGTCCAGGATGAGTCTGCGACACATACGGTAAACTCTGCCAGACAGACATGCTAACTTTTAGCACATTTCTTTTCTGCAACGTCGCTGCTTCAGTCAGTCTGTGGAAAATGAAAGGGTGTGTGTTTCTACCTAGTGGTTCAGATAGGAATTGCAAGGAAGGGGTTCTCCTCTTCCTGGATGTACCGCTAGCTGGAAATACAGAAATTAGGCTTGTTTGTTTAACAACATCTATCGGCTCTCTAAATTGGAGAAATATAGGCTGATCACATATTTTGGTTAAAAATTGGCCGATAGCGATACATAGCTGATCGATCCTTCTATCTCTTATATATATATATATATATATGAGAGATAGAGATAGAGATAGAGATGGAAGGATCGATATGTATATTACAGGGTTTGTTTGAAATTTAGCAAGAGGTTTTGACGTCCATGTCTCCCAAGAATCAGCACCTGGTTTATTCCATTTCTGCGGTCAATGGCAGAAGTTGTGGACTGTTGAAGTGTTCTGCTTGTCTCTGTTGTCTGCAGAATGTTGTCACTTGTGGTGGCAGATTTTTCTGTTGCAGCTCAGTAGAAAGCAAAAGAATATCTGGTTAGTCGCCATCTATTTACCTCAAGCATTTGAACGCAGCAGTATTAATTTATTGACTGGCTGAAAGAACCAATAAACCTCTATGCGTGTGTTGTTTTGTATGTAATGATGATGCTAAAATAGTGAAAGAAATATGTGTTTCCTGGGACTTATAGTACCCTGCATTAGGTGCCATATGAGCCATATTGTTTTTCTGGAAGATGGAACTGCAGTTATCTAAACCCATCCTGCTGTTTAGTGGTCATTTCTTTAGTGTTGCAAGTTGTTGGTGATGTACCCCTTTTTCATGAATGTATAAAAAAGCCACTGTAGGCTGAGATCTTCTGTCAGAACGACTGTAAAACAATGTTGAGTACCATTCAGTATAGGGCTGTGTGTTGGGAAGAACCTGGCGATACAATACGTATCGTGATACAGCGGTCACGATTCAACATATCACGATAGACTGCGATATTGCAAGCAAAGTGATGCATTGCGTTTTTTCAAATCCTACTATTAAACCACACCACTATATGAACAGGTTTATCAATGCTTACAATAGCATCGCGCCCTTGTGCTGCTTGTTAATGTTGGAGCGGAGCTGAAAATTGTCTACAACACTGCCATCAAGTGGCCAAAGAATTAAACACAACACACAATGATTCACTGTCTGCCAAAAATCTGTGTATCGATACTGTGTTTTTGAGAATCGAAACAGTATCACCAAACATAATATCCCGATAGTCGATTTTTCAATATTTTCTTAATAAATGTATTATGGTTTTTAGAACTGGACCGATCAGCGTTTTTGAGGCCGTTTCCGATCACCGATCACCTTTAGTGCGATCGGTCGATAGCAGATACTGATCAAGGGCGGGGCTACAGTATATGCCACGGGAAACGTGGTTATCTAGAGCTATAAACTCAATCACTCTGGCTGTGGTTCCTTTAGCTCTCTGGCTGTTTCTGCTGCTGTTCTGTTTGTACGGGTCTGATCTGGTCTGTAGGTGTTCTGGGTTATTAGTTTGTGTTAGCTGTGTGTTCTAGCTCTGCTGTTTACTGATACTCACTGTATTCAGCTGTGTGGTGTCTCTGAAGTGTCGTATCAGATTAGTAGTGTTAAATGTCTTTATCTTGGTTCCCCCGCGAGAGACGCTGATGTTACAGATGTTACGGAACATCCTGGATGTCTGAGTCACATACGGTAAAACACTGCCAGACGGACGATGTTTTCTATCTGCACATGCACGCTATGAACTGTTCTCGCGAGGCCGCTGCTTTAGTTAAACGGCATGTTTTTCCACCTAGCGGTTCAGATAGACCGGAGGGGGTTTCACGGAGGGCTCCTCTTCCTGAATGAAACACTAGCTGGAAATAAAAATTCGGCTTATTTATTTAGCGCCATCGATCGGCTCTCGGGATTGGCGAAATTGGAGAAATGTCACATTTTTCGATTAAAAATCGACGATACATAGCCGATCGATCTTTTCATCCCTACAGAGAAAGAAAACTAGAAAGGCTGTGTCCATTTCTGCAGCTTATAATGGTAAATGATTTTTAAAGCATTGGTAGTTGATCGTTCTGTCCAGGACTGATTTACCCAGGGTTCAGTTTGGTTGCTACCTTGCTGTGTTTCCCTGCTGTTGTCTTAACACCCTTTTTTTTTTTTTTCTTCTTCTTCGATATTCTGTGCGGAACTGTCGTCTGCCACCAATGGGATTAGACCGTCTAGCCGTGGGCCCAGGGAGCCTGGGGCCAGTGGCTGGCCTGTTATCTGGCTGCGTTCACGGGCTCACTCGGGAGGCAGCAGCCTCTGGGGGTGAGGAGCTCAGAGGATTATGAGCCTGTGCGCTATTCATTCCTGACAGTGATGAGAGGCTCAGCCTAATATCAGCTTTACAGTAACTGCACAGCCTTCAGCTGCCTTTGTGTGAGCGGACCAGCCGTCTTCTTTATCACAGCACCGTTTAAGCCCACACCAAAAGCAGAAATGTTAAGTTTTGCTCTCTTTTTTTTTTTTTTAAAGTATTGGTTTATTATCCTTTAATATTTCCCCGATCGCAATCCTAGCTCGGACTGGGACGTGGCTGGAAAGAGAGTTGCATATGTAATCAAATTGTAAGAATATATACGCTTGAGCATTTGCGTCTGTGTAGGAGGAAAAGCAATGGAAGATTGATGAAGGCCCCCCGTTTGCCATGGGCAAGTTCAAAGGCCCATTCATCACTGTCTCCCAATGATGAAAATGGAGAAGGGAGATAGATGGTCTGTCGTTCTACCCAAATGTTTAGTCTGATTGGTGCTCACTTAAATACAACCAACCTCTCTGACTAAGAAGTGGCCGATTTATAATGAAACAGAGATGCCACAGTCTTCAAGGACCTGCAGGAGTGGAGTGATCCAACGCTGTGCTAGAATAGTTCATAATAATTGTTTTATTCTTGGAGTCTATATCATGCATGAGCAAATGTGCTGTAAGTAGCCCTGTCAGTTATTACAAATAAACACGAACAAGAGAAAGGAGTGAAATCATTTATATGGGTTATGAAAACAAACAAGACGTGCAAGCTCGGTGGGCAGCACTGAGCGATTTTTGATTGTTTGTTATCAGGGATGTAACGCTGCATCGCGAGACAGTTAATAGTCAATGCAAATATGCCTCGGCTGGAGTATATTAAGATTTCAAATGTATCGACAGCCTTTAGAAACAGCAGAGGGCGCTGGCGCGGTCTACCTCGCTTGTTTGATGCTAGTACATCACGATAGTTGAATGTACAGCGTCACATCAGGGTCAAAACTAGGGCGTGCGAGAACGTGAGGTCTAAAATATAAACCTGCATGTTTTAACGTTTCACACACGTAAATTTTGAAACAAGTGTGAAACATTTACTGCACACAAATTTTTCATAAACACGCTCAAACTGTCTTTCTTTACATCCTTTACTGTGTTTTTCTCTCTCGACTCGATATTTTTTCTGAGCTATGATCAGCTGCTCTCTACGTTCGAGTTTTCAGAGGGGGCGGGTTTGACAGTTTAGGGGCAGGACATGGGCCAAACGCTGTTGGTTGATGGCACCTGGTTTCTTGACTGACCGCTCACCTTGAACAGACACTCCAACCACAAAAAAACACAAACAAAATCATATCGTGAGGCCAGAAACAAAAGTAGAGTGTATTGTTACATCCTTATTTGTTAGATATGTAGCTGCTTTAGTTTTATAAGCTCACACTTTGCCCTGCTTTTATTTTTACCATTGTAAAAAATGCACTGCGCTGCTTAACTCTACACCTAATTCTGTGTAACTATAGACATTTTCATTAGTGCCCACAGTATTGATTCGACAGTACAACCAGTGCTGGCTAGGGGTGGGCGATATGGCCCTACAATAATATCACGATATTTCATGGTATTTTTGCGATAACGATACTCTTGGCGATATGACTAAATATTGTATTCTTTATTTTTTTTATTATTATTGCATACGATATGATATGGCACATCCATAACTCAGATATTAAAAAATGCAAGAATTTTCATCAGACTGTAACAGAAGTCAATGATCCAGAATGTCAGGATACTAAATAATGCACTCCAAATATCTCCATATATCCAGGACTGAAGTAAAGTGAATGATACTGGACAGATAAAATCTGTCTCTTGTAGATATATAGTGGGAAACGAGAAAAGTGTGAATTTTTCTTTTGCTAAATACGGTAAAAAGTAGTACCTGATGTGATATTTAGGGATGAGTAATATGGAGCGGTATTTCATGGTATAATATTGTTTACAATATTAAAAAATGTTGGCGATATTATTGTGGACGATACGATATGGCACACCCCTAGTGCTGGCTACTTAGTACATAGAGCTAGCAAATTAGATGTTTGGCCACTTCAGGATACTGTTTCTATCAGCAAAGCTGATTACATAGTTAGTCACGATTATTTATGTGACAGTAAATCGTCAGCTGAAATTTCATGATATTGTCGACCCTAACTCTAAGAGCACCTTTAAAATGGAAGATTTAAAGTCTGCTTTGCACTGGCTAGGCCTGTGTATGACAAAGAAGTAGTGATACGTTGCGTATCATAGTATAGGGGTTATGATTTGATATATTGTGACATCTACTGCATACAAGGCAACATATTGCAATTGTTTTCAATCTTAAAGTTTCAGAAAAACTGTAGCATAGGTTTCCTAATGCTAACATTGGTGGTGCACCCTTCTGCTGCTCATTTACATTGTAGTGCATGAGTCTAGGTGAAGAACACTGTTATCTAGAGGTTATCTAGTAGGTCTCCTACTATTTGCTTGTAAACTGTACATTAAAAACCAATACTTTGTATTCGAAAATAGATACGTGTTACAAAACATCGCGATTAGAATGAATTCAAACCAAACTTTCATGGAAGTAGAAAACTGCTGGAAAATAGATTATGTGTATTTGTACATATTGAAAAATTACAACTACGGCTGCATCGATACCAATACTAGTTTTGGGTATTGGTCTTATATTATCCTCATTCACTCAATTTGTCTTCATAAAAATGCTCAGATCCCAACCAGAACATCCAATACCAGCTGAACCCACGTGACCTAAGCCGAGTGTGCTGTGCCTTGTTAATAAACAAACACTCACGATGACTGTGAACGAGGATCAGCTCGCAAAGTGAAGTGCTGCTGAAGTTGTTAAGCATTTGAACATCTCTTAATTGTCTTTTGTAAAACGGGCTGTAGAGAGATCATATGTCCTACTGAGTGCGTTCCGGTGCACAATGTGGTCTGCAAAGATGCAGCGGAGGGCGGTGGTCTCTTATATTACCACTGAGAAACTGAGGTCGTGTCTCGGGTGAGCTATTGTCACGATTTCTGGTGCTAGTGCACAGTTTTGTCTATTTATGTAAGCTTTCGAAAAACGTGCACAAATACGGACAACATGAACACTGAGTATGGACAGCGGGCCCCGTCCGTGTCCTTATTTATTCTTAAATGGGTCTTTAGGCTCTTAAAAGACCAGAAACATATAAAAGAACAAAGACAAAGTCTTACTCTAGAATCAGGTGCAAGAGATGCCAGCTTGCTTGCAGTTACTCGTGTGTGTGTGTGTGTTCTTGTAGAGGTATATTTGTGAGGACCACATGTCCTCATGTCCTTACTAGTATAGGACAACCTAATTTTTTTCGTAAAGTGAGGACATTTTGCTTGTCCTCACTTAAGCACATGTTATTTTCTCCAAAAATCTAATTATTAAAAAAAATTCAATAGAGCAGAAATTTAGTCTTTTGTGTGTGTGTGTGTGTGTGTGTGTGTATGTGTGCGTGTGTGTGCGCGTGTGGTTTTAAATTGTAGACAACAAAGCCTGTGAAACTGTGCGTGTTTGACATTTCACCTGCCCACACAGTGTATGCATGCACAGCATGTGAACTACTGCAGGAAGTCGCCAGCTGCAGGCCGACTGATGGTCTTGGCCGTGCTGCGGGTTTGAAGCCTTTAGAGGCCCGTTTCCTCTGCAGCACTTCCTATGCTCATTACCTTGAAATGCTCAAATCGCTTTGTTCTTGCAGGATCTTGACCATCGGGTGACCAGAGGATGAGGAGGAAGCTCTTGGTTTATCTTTCCTGTGCTTTTTATTATGCTACGCTTCCTGCCACTCTGTTGTCTGTTGAGTGAGCTCTTTTTCTCTGGATGACTTCCTCCCCAGCTTCTGTCAACAATGCTGCGCTTGGCCGGAAGGTGCAGCCAGACTGTTGTTGTTAGAAGAAGTTTGTGAATGCTTTGGCGTGATGTGGGCCTCCGCGTGTGCAGCTCATAATACATGATTAGTGGGCAGTGAATTCACAGTTTCTCTGTAAAGTGAATAACCTAAGCCAAAAGGAACTTCCATCACCTTTTCTGCTGTTGGACAGGCTTCACTCCTGGCTTATGTTACCTGGACCAGGTGTATGTTTCTTAATAAAGAGCAGAATTAGTCACATTTGTATTTGAGTAGGGCCGGGTATTGCCACTGATTTCCCGGATCGATTCGATCCTGATTCACAAGGTCCCAATTAAATTTGATTTTTGATTCAATTCAATATCGATTCATTTAGGGATATTTCAGTTACAATAATATGTTTTGTTTAAATATGAAAAGAGATTTTCAGAGATCTAATGTGGTAAATGCACAAGGAACCCTCAACCTACCATTACTAAAAACATTAGTGTTTATATGTTTATATACCGTCCTGGTTTCTGAATCCAAAATGTAGCCAGAAATCTGCTTTTAAGTTCTGGGGCGCCTTCACTTCTGCTCCAGCCATGCTTAAGTGCGCCCCCAGCCCGATCTCGTTGCGCGAAAAACAGTGGCTGATCACGCGGGCAGGGGGGGGGCTGGAATGCTAATTTAAAAGTTCGACCTCGGGTTTATACAAATCGATATCGTATAATTCAAATGAAGATCAATTTTAATCGAAAAAAATTTTTTAAACACACCCCTATATTTAGGTTAGACAACTCTTAGCATCCGTCTTAGCGACTATAAGACGCTGATGAGGGGACAGGGGGTGACCTAGATAAAGTTATAGCCTGCAACCTTTCATTTGGCAGGGATGTACATTCTGCTGTCGTTGTTCTCGCCAGCGAGTACATGCCAGTCAGAGATTTACTCTGGTGCCTTGCTTGGTTACTCTCTCTTTTTCTCTTCCTCTGACATCATGATCTTCATCATGATCTTCATGTCCACACTAGGAATAAATCATGCCGACTCCTTCAAGTTACATACCAGGTTTTCTTGGCTCAGAGTGGCAGTGACACCAATGCCATCTTCCCTGTTTTTTCAAGATCATGAAAATGATTTCTCAGTTCTTATTTTAAGGTGAAAGCGTTGCATAATGTTGCTTTAGTATGACCAGCGACATGAACTGACAAGTAGGACTGTGTTGTATTGTTTGATAAGCTTTTAAATATTTAATACAATCTTTTTCAACTATATGTTCAACAGACTGAAGCAAGTTATGTTGCTTGTTGTTAGCTTGTTAGCTTAGGGCTGCATGTCCACCCACCTGCCCAGTTGGCTTCTCTGTTAGTGGAAGAAATCATTTTAATATAGTTTAACTGTATTATAGTAGACTAGGGATGTAACGATGCATCGCAAGAGAGTTAATAATCGATGCAAATATGCCACGACTGGAATCGGTTGAGATGTAAAATGAATTGATAGTCTTTTGAAATAGCAGAGTTCGCTGTGCTCAAGTCTTTACAGGGGCTGGGTTTGACAGTTTGGGGGTGCTATATGGGCCAAACGATATTTGGCTTATGGCATTAGGTTTCGGGACTGACTGCTCACTTGAAAAGCCTCTCACTCTACTTTTGGTTTTATTTCACTTAATACTAATTTAATAGTCTTTTCACTTTTTTTGAGCCCGTATCCACTTTGTTAAAGATAAGAAACAAAATACAGCAAGTTTTGTTTTAGATAAATAACAAAAGGAAACTTTGTCAGTCATTATTAGTGTTTAGTTTGATTTTGTAAAAAAATAAATAAATAAAAAATCATGACAACATCATATTGTGAGGCCCGCATCGTGAGTAGAGTGTATCGTTACATCCTTACTGCAGACAGTAAGACTTTTGCATGACTCTTACAGTGAAGTTGGACGATTGTTATATGGAGCTTGTTTGTGGGTCATTATAACTTTACTGAGAGGACAGAATTTGTCTGTTTTGATTTTTAAAAAAAACCTATTGTGTAATAAACCATTGTTAATGTAAGGAAGGCCTTTAACTTCCCTAACTCCATCACCACAACGCTCAATCACAGTGCATTGCCACCGTTTGGCACCCACTTTTCTGCACAAGCTGGTGATGGATGCACTCATGAGGTCATTGTCAGGTTCTGCTTTGGGGTCTTACTCAAGTTTCACAGCCCCTCGTGAGACAACAGAAACCTTACACCACCTCTGCTTAACAAGGGACTTGTGTGTTTGACTGGAGAATTCGAGCGAAGGAGCTGACCTTGGTCGTGGCTACCTCAGGTGCGTGTAGCGACAGCGGCTCAGTCGAGGCCGCTCTCAGCCACAAATCACAGCTTGTAGAAGGTTAAACACAGTCCGTGTCAAAGTGAGTGTGCTTTTCACCTGCTGAGGTATTTCAACTGTACACAGGCCTATATGGGCACGAGTGCCTCGAGCTGAATGAGCGAGAGAGACTGAGAGCGAGCTATAGCTGACATTTTGAGAATTCTGCCTGCCATCACCATGGAGACACGTTTCTTCTTCTCTCACTCTAGGTGAACTATTGGATAGATCTGTAGGGGACCCATTGGCTGAAGCGCTTTACTGCTTCTATTATAGCTCCTCAAAAGGCAGACCCGAAGACAAGGAGGCTCGGTAGAACGCTCCGCTGAGTGAATAGCCGCGGGGCGTTCGCGTGTGTGCGTAAGGGTTTCTGCGCTTGACCTGATAGGTTGTTTAGAAGCCGACTTTGCGCTTTATCTGGCGCAACCATCGGAAATCTTCCGGCTGCTGCTCGGGCCCTTAGGCTCTTGTCCATTTTTCTTAACGACTCTCCCCTGGACATGTCCTTTCAGGGTTTTTGACCAGGCTTGTTCCACCTCTGGCTCTACCAAATGAGCTCCCCGCTGCTCATCTCGCTAACGACCGACTCCACTCGAGCGAAACAGCAGGTTAGAAGACAGCCGGCCGGCAGGGAGCTGCTGTTGTCAGGAAAAATTTTGGGCAGCAGGAAAAGATTCCCCTTCCCAGTCTCTGAAGAGCTGCTTTGTTGTGCTCTATTTAGTGGTGCTTGCCTGTAGAGGCTAAACCCCATTGTCATTTGGAAGGCTGTTGTGGTTTCGCTTCCAGACACAAACAACCTCCGGAGAGATTTAAGGGCTTTAAAGTGATGGAGCCAACGCACAGAGGCCAGCAACCAGGGACTTGTTGTTTCGCTTTAGGCCAATTACATTAACGGTTCATGTTCACACAGCCATCCAGTGTATTCATCCCTCACACCGGGCCTTTTGGAGGGGAGCCCCCCCCCGCCCTGCAGTCTTGCTGACTGAGATGCTGTAAAATTAGAACCTTACTACAACAAGCTGATTGCTGCCGATTGGATGCTTGTTTTGGGTTTGGGGTAAATTACAGGTTATCTTCTCCCCATCCTCAATCCAGGGGTCCTTCTCATGGTGCAGTACAGCTTGCTTACCCAGGTCAAGCTTAGATCAATCTAACTCTGGTGGCAACAGTGTTATATTATTTTTAGTTTTATGAATTTTTAACTTGATACATGATTTAGGTAGTATGATGTCTTTTTGCTGGTGGCACGGTGGTGTAGTGGTCGCCTCACAGCAACACCATCCGGGTTCAATCGTTCTATGTGGAGTGTGTATGTTCTCCCCGTGCTTTAGTGGGTTTCCTCCGGGTACTCCGGTTTCCTCCTACAGTCCAAACACATGCATGTTAGGTTGATCACTCACTCTAAAGTGCTCGTATGTGTGAGTGTGAATTGGCCATGTGATGGACTGGTGACCTGTCCACGGTGTCCAAGTGGCAGTGATGGAAAAGGTCCTTGAACGCATAGGCACAACAGTGCTTCAAGTGTCCATCTAACATAGTAGCAATCTATGCAGTAAAATAATCCTAGCTTTAATGGCTGCAGTAAGGAGCTGCAACCATAAAATCTGAGATATGCCACTGGATGAATAGTTTTTGGTGTCCTACAAAAAAAAAAAGACATCAACGAGGTGGTGGATCCACATAAATAAGTTCTGGAATGCAGGTGCCTGAAATAAGAGAGGTGGCGGCTCTTGTTCCAGCAAGATCCACAAATTAAGCACTGGTTGTGTTAGTGGTTATCACAAGCTTATGTAGGTGTCATGTAGCTTTATGATAACTACCCTACAGTCAAATATTACCCGGTTTTGAGAAAAGTGTTTTAAGGCTCATAGACAGTATAACAGTACAGTAATGTAATTGCAGCCACAGGGCCATTAGCAGCTGCTTATGTTGCTTATTAGGTAGAGCAGGCACTTGAACATGACTATATGTTGATCCAAAATAGTTGAAAAAAACCAAACTAAAGCACATCAAGGGCCGTGTTCGTAACACCTGAGCCTGTCCTGTCTACTGATCCGAGCGTATATTGACTTCTATAACGGCTTATTTCAAGTGTCAAAATTTTTTTTTTTACTTTTTACATGTTTATGTAGGTTTAAGCCAGTTATCATGAACGATATAATGTAGATGTAGCCTTAGGAGTTCTGCCCTTCCGTAAAGTGTCAGCTAAAACTTCAATCTTTTCTGATTCGCCTGACTGCAAAGACCCCCTTCACCAAAACAGCATGCAATACCACTGCAATAACAAGCAGATGCAATCACTAGGCAAGATTTAACGCCTTATGTTATTGTACAGCAACAAAACAGGATTACTTTAAGGCTGTTATGGTGTTTCATCATGAATGTTGCTGAAAGATCAGCAATATCTGCTGTTGCCAGCCTGTCAAGTGTGCTCTTTGCCTTCATCCATTAGTAAACAAACTTATAATTAGACTGGTGTTTAGAACACTAGACATTTGCTGTTATGAAAGCTGTCAATCCAGTATTTGCTTTAAATTATTGCATCAGAATAACTGTTCCTATTGAAATCAGAACATGGCCAGAGGCAGTTTTTGATGCCGCGGCTCTCGTCTCTATGTCCTGATGACTTTCTGCCAGTTCTATTGTGCTTGGCTGACATGTTTTCAGCGCTCGTTGCATCATTCTCTCAGCTGCCGTACTTTAGCAACTCCCAGCAAACCGTTCTACCCAAATAACTCCACCAAATCACTTCAGTGGAAAATTGATGCCTTGCTTTCTGTGTTGCAATGCTATTGGATGAGGAGATGCCCCAGTACAGAAATAAGTCAGTGCTTTGTTTTAGCAGATACCAATAACCAGTATTGTTTTTAGAGATGTAAGATTTGTGATAGGCAGGTGAGTGCTTTAAAATGGACAGGAGTTTAGATTTTGCTGGTATTTTCCAATACCAGGGTTCCCAGTTCTGAGTAACTGTGCTAAAATATCTTCATTTGACTTCTTTCCGTCTACAAATGAGTGGTATGTTTCTCTGTCATGTTAACGCAGATAGAAGTCATGCCAATGACACATACTACACATTCTTGGGTGTCCGCATCAGCAGATACGGGCATTAAAATATCCAGTACCTGCATTGGCACAGAATTTCCAAATTTGCGCACCTGTACTTTTTATTTTTGCACTTTAAACGTTTAAACTGTTTGAAATATACAGTTTATTGATATATATAATGTAAAATCGGAAATATGTATCTAGCTTATTGTTGTAGCAGTGCCATTCATGGGCGAATACATTCTTTTGTGTGTAGAGCGGTGTTGTTATCCACTGTGCTATTGTTATAGTTTGATTGAATAAAGTGAAAAATGGCCAATTCTAGAGCATAAGTGTGCATAAGAAACAGGGCAGCAAGTTATCAGTTGTAATTGTCGACGGTAGTGCAACATCAGACAGATAAATAACTGTTATTTATTGATTCTACGGATGAAATTGGACATTTTGCTTTTCCCAGTGTCATTACCAGGCTTCTTTATTCAGTCCTGGAATCTTCTGGTTGCTGGTGGTATGGTTATATCTAGTTATCACCCTATTTACCACCAGGCTACCTGCCAATAGGTTTTTTGTAAAAATACCATCGTAGGGGGCGCTATCACAACTGGAGCTGTGTATTGGCAAGAACCTGGCGATACACTATGTATCATGATACAGCGGTCACGGGTCGATATACTGCGATATTGCAAGCAAAGTAATATATTGTGATTTTTCAAATCCTACTATTAAAACACACCACTATATGAACAGGTTTGTCAATGCTTACAATAGCATTGCGCCCTTGTGCTGCTTGTTAATGTTGGAGTGGATTACAGCACTGCCTCGTCTACTGGTCAGAGGCTTAAACTAGAGATGGAAGGATTGATCGGCTATGTATTGGTATCGGATGATTTTTAATTTAAAAATAGGTGCTCGGCCGATATTTCCCCAGTTTAACCGATGCCGAGAGCCGATCAATGGCGTTAAACAATTGAGCCTAATTTCTGTATTTCCAACTAGCGTTTCATCCAGGAAGAGGAGAGGACTAATAACCCAGAACACCATACAGATCTGACCGGTACAAACAGAACAGCAGCAACAATTCAAGATCTACATTTAATGATTACAGAGTGTTGTTTAAAATAACAGAGTCTGTGTTTAATGACTGCAGTTTTTACTGCATTTATTTAATTAGCTTTTTTAGTTTTAAATTAAGGGTAAATGTAATGATTGCAGTATTTGGGGATATTTGTTTGATTTACTTTGTTTATTTACTGATAATTTTGTTAAAATATTATGCTGTTTCACATGAGTTCGTTAAAAATGGTAATAAACCAGTTTCAACCATGGTTCATGACTTGCTTGCGCTAAAATAACGACATGTAGCCCTGCTGTGACACATGCTCCTCCCTCGATCGCTATCGGCCGATAGTACTGAAAGGTGATCCGCGATCGGAATCGGCCTCAAAAACGCCGATCGGTCCATCTCTAGTTTAAACGCATCACTGTCTGAATCGATACAGTATTACAAAACATAATATCCCGATATTCAATATTTTGACTTTTTCTTACGCCCCTAGTCGAGAAGCAGTGTTGGACATGTGTTGCTTGTTAATCCACAGGGCAGTAATAAAAAACGAATCGACAGACGTTGTGATACAGCAGCTGACCAGCCTTGAACAAAAATTCTGCACTGCAATATTCTTGTAGGTATTTGTTGGTTTTCTTGGTAGTTCTTATATCTGCTGCCTTGATAGCAGCTGATCTTTCACTTCAGTTAATATCATAACATCAGGATCACGTCTAACGTGTTGTGATTTTCTGTTTGTACTCCTCGCCCCCGTCTCATCTATCCTGTTTTTCACAACGTTGTCAGAATCACATAACTGAAAACAGCCTATTCAGCTTGATGGTCGGTCCCACTTGTCCTACATTGTGCCGTTTTGGTGGTTTGTGGGTCAGACGTGCCCCGTGTCTTTATTTTCTCACACTTTTCACAAGCTGTTCTTTCCACGACTTGCAAAGCGAGATAATAGATGACTGTCACCGTGTGTTCCACTGGCCTACATTCTTCTTCCTGCAGGCTGTTTTTAGCATCGAGGATCCCTGTGTTCGCAGAGCTTACTCAACCAGAGTAGGAGTCCAGATCCCTCCCCTCTCTCTCTCTCTCTCTCTCTCTCTCTCTCTCTCTCTCTCTCTCTCTCTCTCTCTCTCTCTCTCTCTCCCGCATGAAACAGCACGGCTCACAGTAGGTCAGGAGCGCCGGCGATGTGACATAACCATCCCTGTGACTCACTTCCTGAGCGCTCTTTTCCTCACCTTGTCACAACGAGGACACTAATTCTCTGTTAGCTCAGTGCGCCCAGGGAGGGAGGCCGGACGGGAGGGGGGGGGTGGTATTTGGCTGGCCGGCGGTATTTGCAGTGAGCTGGTTATTGTTGGGAGATTTTCCTTTGATGAAGCAAGTTGACCAAGAGAGAATGTGGATGTGGGTGCGTTTCAGTCACTTCCGTTCCTTTCGCCAGATTTTGGCTGTGTGTCACGTGTCCCACCCCACCCCACTCCCCCGCCCCCCCATTCACAACCGCTCTAGTTCAATTAAATTGACACTGAGGTAGTTACTGCTAAACTGTTTCCATGCAAAATTAATGGTGTGGGTCTGCGGTTTACATGACCTGCCCTGCACTTGTGTGTGTTCTTTGCTCTAACACATCCACAGTCGTCTGGTTGAAAATCTATTTTCATGTATTTAAAAATAGTCCGATCAGGAAAGACACGTTTGCTTCTGTAGTTTTGCAGTGGAGCTGTAAGTAGTGGAAGATCATAACTGCAAGTTAAACAAAGTTTGTCGAAGTTTGCTGAGTGAGAAATCAAAGTTTGCTGAGTGTGTGTTTTGCCAGACACCATAGCTAACTTTCTTCATACTCCTCACACTCTGTTCATACTCCTCACACTCTGTTCACACTCTGTTCATACTCCTCACACTCTGTTCACACTCTGTTCATACTCCTCACACTCTGTTCACACTCTGTTCATACTCCTCACACTCTGTTCACACTCTGTTCATACTCCTCACACTCTGTTCATACTCCTCAAACTCTGTTCACACTCTGTTCATACTCCTCACACTCTGTTCACACTCTGTCCATACTCCTCACACTCTGTTCACACTCTGTTCATACTCCTCACACTCTGTTCATACTCCTCAAACTCTGTTCATACTCCTCACACTCTGTTCACACTCTGTTCATACTCCTCACACTCTGTTCATACTCCTCACACTCTGTTCACACTCTGTTCATACTCCTCACACTCTGTTCACACTCTGTTCATACTCCTCACACTCTGTTCATACTCCTCACACTCTGTTCACACTCTGTTCATACTCCTCACACTCTGTTCATACTCCTCACACTCTGTTCACACTCTGTTCATACTCCTCACACTCTGTTCATACTCCTCACACTCTGTTCACACTCTGTTCATACTCCTCACACTCTGTTCATACTCCTCACACTCTGTTCACACTCTGTTCATACTCCTCACACTCTGTTCATACTCCTCACACTCTGTTCATACTCCTCACACTCTGTTCACACTCTGTTCATACTCCTCACACTCTGTTCATACCCCTCATACTCTGTTCACACTCTGTTCATACTCCTCACACTCTGTTCATACTCCTCACACTCTGTTCATACTCCTCACACTCTGTTCATACCCCTCATACTCTGTTCACACTCTGTTCATACTCCTCACACTCTGTTCATACTCCTCACACTCTGTTCATACCCCTCATACTCTGTTCACACTCTGTTCATACTCCTCACACTCTGTTCATACTCCTCACACTCTGTTCATACTCTGTTCATACTCCTCACACTCTGTTCACACTCCTCACACTCTTCATACTCCTTACACTCTGTTCATACTCCTCACACTCTGTTCATACTCCTCACACTCTGTTCACACTCCTCACACTCTGTTCATACTCCTCACACTCTGTTCACCCTCCTCACACTCTGTTCATACTCTGTTCATACTCCTCACACTCTGTTCACCCTCCTCACACTCTGTTCATACTCCTCACACTCTGTTCACACTCCTCACACTCTGTTCATACTCCTCACACTCTGTTCACCCTCCTCACACTCTGTTCACACTCTGTTCATACTCCTCATATGTCTGGCAGTTGCTCAGTTCTATCACTTTTCTGCATGCACAAGTTTGCACAAGGTACTAGCTTCAGCCCTTTGCTACTTTTAATTATTGTGCTTGTCTAGAAACACTCAAACTGCAAAGAACAGAGCTTTTTTTTGGATGCATGGCATTTCACTGGGTGCGAGCTCCTGCAAACAAGAAGCTTGTCTCATATGAGAAGGTTTTTCTCCGTGTAGATCAGCACAATACTTGTACTTGTGCAGCCAGGTCATGACAACTGCCACAATGAGTCGAAGCAGTCACATGTATGGTCCAGTGCCAGAAGTGCCAGCAGCATATACACGTGCAGCTGACCGCACCAGAGTTTGCTGGAAACGAACCACAGACCGCTGATTTCAGGAGGACGACTACAGATCGGTTCTTTAAACTTCCTGTGCTTGAGTTTCACAGCTTTCCTACTTACCAAACGCAGAAAATTCTCAGAGCCCACAGTACTGGGTCTGAAAAAAACGAATTCTGGCCCTGAAGTAGCCAGTCTGTGCTCTGTAGGAGTCTCATTAGAATAAAGCTTGTAACGTACCTTCAGCTGGTTATGCTGCGCAATGCTCACAGATGAGCTGTGCAGAAATCAACAAGCAGCAAACTAATAAAAGCAGCAGCAAAGTGGAACTTCAGTTCTCCTCAAGAGCCTGTGGGAGCTGCAGAAATGGGAGTGAGTGGCTACAATCACAGTTGTTTAATAATTCATTGTGTATGATATATATGATAGATACATTCATTGGTTTAAACATGTAGCCTTCGCTGATCTGACCAAATGCAAGTGAAGAAAATTCATGTTCAGTTCATGTGAACAGTGTTCACGCAATGAAATTAATGCTGTTAATATTGAAAGTAGGACACACATTCTGATGTAGCTTATCTTATATCTTCACATGGCTACGGGCTAGGGCTGGGCAATATGGGAAAAAATCTTATCACAATAAGTTTTTTCATATAAGTCGATATCGATATATGTCACGCTATAAATCAAATCACTATTTCCTTTTTACTTTAAGTAAGAAGTAAAGATATCAAAATTCAAAATTTGTAAAATTGTTTTTCATCCTCTGATTTATTTTCTATCAGAAGATAGACAAATGTATTATAGAACGTTACACAACTTTATTTTAAATAAATTAAACACACACACACACACACACACACACACATATATATATATATATATATATATATATATATATATATATATATATGGGGCAGTATTAGTATGAACAGTATTTACACACAGACACTGTGTTAAGCAGGCTGTTACTGGCCCTTTAAGTTCGGGCTGAGGAAAGGACACACATCGGTGAGTCGACTCTCTGTCGTCATTTTCTCTTATCTTGTTCTCACAGCTCGACTGTGACACCTGCAGTAACCAAACTACTAGCATGTGGCCGCTATGCCTACACTCTGAGCTATGTGCTTCAACCAAACATCAAATGGCTGGAACTCTAGTTCAGGGCGACGCTATTCTCATTGGCTGTTCATGTTGTCTCTCAAAACATGCATAGAACTTAATTCTATCGACTTTCTATCTACTACGTCTTATAGTTCTATCGAGGAAACGCTATTCCGCGATAATTGTCGTTATCGGTTTATCGCCCAGCCCTACTACGGGCAATATGCACTACTTTTTAAATAGAGGAAAGTCTGTCTTTAAGAACACATTGGAGCAGGGCAGGGCTACTCCAGGCGAGAAATGGGAGTTTCTGCTGTGGGCAAAGGTCAAAAGAGGAGAAGGGGCGTTATTAGAAGACGCTTTACTGTAAGACTCGTCTTTTACGACAGCTTTTCAGAGTTCTGGCCTTTTACGAGCCAGTGCATTTTTCACCCCCATGAGGCATTAGACACACTCCGCCACCATCCCCCTTCCTCAAACCCCACCCTCTGTCTGGGGGGAGGGCCAAGCCGACGCTTTGATGTGGACCTCTCTGCCGCTGCTCCAACACCAGCCCTGTTTCCCAAACCCTGTCGCGGCGCATGACCCCACCCCACCTCCCTCGCACGCTCCCCCGCTTCCTCACCCTGGAGCAAATCCAAATATAACCTCACATCTGGAGCCCCGACTGAACCAGGGCAGCCAGGGTTGACCCGGCCCAAAGTCACTCACAGGTCATGGGAGCCTGATCCTTTCTGCTCATTAGCATTGTGTTAGGGTGCATGAAGTCTGGGGATGTGAGCTGGTATCTCGATGTTCTTAGCATTTCTGTGCAGTATGTGCCAATAAGCTAAGAGGTTTAACAGGTTTTCACCAGTCTGGACGGTTCATACTGGTTACTCCTAAACTGTAGAGTAAGAACACATTCAAGTGAACCTCTTTCTCGTTATGAGAGAAACTCAGCAGTGAATTTTCTGCCTTTTGTGTGAGGTTTTAAATACATTTCCAAATTCTGGACCCGCTGAATGAGTCCTCACTGTGTTCTCAGAATCAGAATCAGAAATACTTTATTGATCCCAGGGGGAAATTGCAGTTTTTACAGTAGCAGAAGAAGAATATACACTCTAATAATAATTTACAACATAAAAGAAATAAAAGAAATTTGTAGTATGTACACACATATAAGTCATATATTACAATAGAACAATAAAATGTAAAGAATAAATGCAATGTGACTGTGTCTATAATATTAAGTACAGATATACTGTATACAGCAGTAAGAGTTTAGAAATTGAAGTTATTGCACATTTGAGTTCTTACATACATAATAAAATTATTGTTCTACTGGTATCACTGTACATGTGAGAGGTGTCGTACGTTAAGGGAGGAGTTATAAAGTCTGATGGTAGGAATGACCTCCTGTGGCGTTCTGTAGTACATCTTGGCTGAATGAGTCTCTCACTGAATGTGCTCCTGCGTCTCATCACTGTGTGATAAAGAGGGTGGGAGCCATTCTCCATGATGGCCTGCAGCTTGGACAGCATCCTCCTCTCAGACACTGCCGTCAGCGAGTCCAGCTCCACACCCACAACATCACTGGCTCTGCGGATCAGTTTATCAAGTCTGTTGGCGTCTGCCACCCTCAGCCTGCTGCCCCAGCATGCAACAGCATATAGGATGGCACTGGAAACTACAGACTCATAAAAGAGTGTGTATATAGGAAGGAGAGAATTTAGTGCAGTGTAACAATTTAGTGTTAATGGTAATTGCAGGGCACTTGCGAGGGATAGGAAAGCAGTGATAAGGAGGGTGGATGAGTGTCAAGGGAATTAGGCCTTGTAGGACATTTATTGGCAAGCCTGCACAACTTCCTTAACTCTGCCTAAGACTAAATGCAAGTGTTTATGGGTGTTCTAGTAGTAGTACAGTTTGTTGTGTGTGGTGAGGATTGTTAAGGATTGTTTTGTTTGCCTATATTCCAGTTTCAGGGGCTGCTGCCATGTGTCTTTACCAGCACAGGCATTTCAGGTTAGAGACCTTAATTGGTTTGGTCCTGTATCAAACAGAAGACTCTTACCAAATGTTAAAGCATGAGGTGCCCAGTCTGTCCACAGCAGTTCGCTGGCCAGTCCCATTCAAGTGTACATAGTCAACCAACCAGTCAACCAACCAAGCATCCAGAATAAACCTCGGTAGAGATTTGGGGGACTGTATTTTTTCAGTATGGCAATACCACATTGTGTATCAAATTGTGTGACACCATGTTGTATAATGACCAGTGTGTTGGCTTGGTGTTGCACAGCTTTATGTAAACTTTTTGAGCATTTAGCACACACATTTATAGCATGCACATAAAAACAAAGCCTTAAACAGTTTGTTACCTAAAGGTTTGGTGGGATTGTAATTGGTTTATTCAGTTTTATTGTTTGTTCCATTATGTTCAAATCAGATCATTCTATAAAATAGGGTAGAAGTGGTATAAATAAGTGAAAGACAGCAGGGGACTCCTCCATATCCTGAGATACTTTTCTCTAAATTCTTATGTTGCTTTTGGTTTGTTTACAAACTTCTGGGTTCATTCTGTAGTCTATATATATTACCTGATGATCTTCAACAACTGTAAAAACACTGGAACACCACCATCAGTTTGCACAAATGCAGTAGAAGAAGCTCATCAGAGATAACTCTCAAATAACTGCAGTGCTTGCGTTGGTGCCGCTGCAATATTTATGTATTTGGACTGATTTTATTTCTCATAGTACAACCTCTCAAGGTTTCTTCCTCTTACCAAGGAAGTTTTCCTTGCCACTGTTGCTTCTGGCTTGCTCTAGGGGGGCTTGGACCTGGATACCCTTTCTTTCGTTTATATGCTTATGCATGGACTCTTATATATTGATTAATTGATTGTTTGATTGATCATTGTACAGCCCTGGTTAAGTGTGTTGGCTTGTGGCTATAGCAGAAATGAAATGATAAGTTATGTAAGTTGTTGCACTCCAGAGACATTATGTAATGTGTTTAGTAGCAGCTCCTATAATAGAAACCGTAAGTCTGCTTTATGAACCTAGAACATGTATATGCTTAAGTAAAAGTGTGTGTGTATATATATATGATATTAGAACTGTGTACTGGCAAGAACCCTGTGATACAATACGTATCGTGGTACAGCGGTCACGATTCAATATATCACAATATACTGCCATATATATATATATATATATATATATATATATATAGTTAACAGTTATTAACATCGCTGTTTCACATTCTGTTCCAGCTGCGTCAAGGTTGAGGAGCACCATGCGGTGGACATTGACGTTTATTACTGTCCCAACTGTGAAATCGCACATGGACCCTCCCTGAGTAAGTCCTCTCCTCTCTTGTCTCTGCTCCTCTACACTCCACTGTCCCCGCCTCCTCTCTTTTCCTCCTGTCTCCTTCAGAATGCTTTATTGATTTGCCCTATTTGATTTAAGCACCAGTGATTTCCCACCCCTGGTGAGCAGACATTAGTCTAATTAAACAGTCTGATAATCAAAGGGAGCCTGAAACGACCCTGTTGGGCTGAAAGAGTTCAGGGGTTTATGATTCTTTTGAGCTGATCCACTAAAGTGCCCTCATAACTCGAAACGTCATTTCCGCTGATCACAATCTGTGGGATCATAACATATGACTCCCTACGTGGGTTTTGTGTAGCCCAGTGAGAGGTAATAAAGAAGCCCTGGATTACGTCAGTCAGCTGTTCTAACTGTACCGATTCACGCTGTTCTGTTTTGTGAATGTTCTGAATTCACAGTGAAGAAGCGGAACAACTGGCACAGGCATGACTACACGGAGCCCGATGATGGCAGTAAGCCTGTGCAGGCCGGCACGTTGGTGTTTGTGCGGGAGCTTCAGAACAGGACCTTCGCAAGGTACGTGGGCCAATATGTGGCCACCATCCTCACTCTGAAGTCACCAGGGACCAGTATCACACAGGTTAGGTTGGTTATGAGTTATTTGTTGTAGTTACAGGATGATATTAAGTTCTGAGCCTGCGGTACTATAAAGACGCTTTATTGATTGGTACGGTTTCTAGAGCTGTGTTATTATTTTGTGGAAGTAAGAAGACGTTTAACATTCTACTTTATCACATGTATTTCACCAGCTTTGTTTGTACATTGTTATTAAAATATAAAATACGGATTATAATAAATTTAAATAAGTAAATTGTGTTCTGTTCGTTTTTACGGAGACTGAAATGCACCAAAATAACTTAGTCTTTCCTAAGAAATTGCAAGCAATTTGAATTGTAATAGTAATAATAATAATAATTATTATTATAATAATAATAATAATAACTTTGTTACATTTACACATACACTTAGTGCTTCCCAGCATAAAATAAAAAAAACAGTAAAAAAAAAAAAGAACAAAAGTAGCAAATATGAAAAGAACAAAAAACAGAAAAATTAAAATGACAGAAATAATAATAATAATAGGAAAACAGATGAAATTATCAATAAATCACAACATGTCTAAGTAGTTATTGCTAATAAAACCCTTCTAAATAAATATGTATTAAACAGATTTTTTAGAAATCTTGTACTAGTAAACATGGGATTGAATATTAACAATAATAGTATCAATAATAAAGTAAAATTTTTAATTTGAACAGAAACATATGATGTTATTATTGATAAAACACAACATGTCTAAGTAGTTATTGCTAATAAAACCCTTCTAAATAAATATGTATTAAACAGATTTTTTAGAAATCTTGTACTAGTAAACATGGGATTGAATATTAACAATAATAGTATCAATAATAAAGTAAAATTTTTAATTTTCACAGAAACATATGATGTTATTATTGATAAAACACAACATGTCTAAGTAGTTATTGCTAATAAAACCCTTCTAAATAAATATGTATTAAACTGATTTTTAAAAATCTTGTACTAGTAAATATGGGATTCAATATTAACAATAATATTATCAATAATAAAGTACAATTTTTAATTTGAACAGAAACATATGATGTTATTATTGATAAAACACAACATGTCTAAGTGGCCTTCACTGATAAGACTATTCAAAATGAATATGTGGAGTTGCTCCACATAGTCTTAGTAAGCTGGTTCTGATGCTTTGTCTTTTCGTGCTGTGCAGTGCGGACGAGATCCTGTCACACATGCATGGGAGTCAGGTGACCCAGCGCTATCTGGAGAGACACGGCTTCCGCTACCCCATCGCTGTGGCCCATTTGGATGGGCTCGGCCTCCGCCTCCCCCCTCCAAACTTCTCGGTCCAGGATGTGGAGCGCTGTGTTGGTAAGGAGGGAGCAGAACATCTGTGGCAGTTTGCTCCTGCTTGCATCTTGTTCTTACCCCCGAAGCCCTGTCATCAATATTCATTCCTGTTATGCGTAATTACCAGCGTAGGCATAGGTTTAAACACTCATTGCGATAAGTGCTGCATCTGCGGGGCGGAGATCTGTATCACAGTGCGGTAACCGGAGAGCCCTGTTACTTGTGTCAGGTGACGGCTGCGGGTTGAATGGGTTCAACCTCTTAGCGAGAATTAATGTAGCCGTAATAAAATAAGTGCGTGGATAAAGCAGTGTGTCTACAGCAGCTGAGTGGTCCCGCACCTCTCCAGCTCGTTTTGAAGTAACTGAAGGTGTCTAGTTTCACGCTCAGCACGGCTCGTGTTTGTCTGCTCCAGACAGAGCTTTGTCTGTAAAGTTTAGGTTTCCTTAGACAGCGGCTGCACACTCACTCACACATACGCTTAGCTGTGTCGCAGTCTAGTGGAGATGGGGGTCTAGCAGACCCAGCAAGCTTATGTTGCACACTTTCACTGTGGAGAGGTTCTACAGCGCCCCCTATATGACTCTTTTTTGCTTTGCCATGCATTTCCTTCAGCTGTAGTTTAGTCTCCTTACTTTATTCTTCCTCTCTACTGTCATTAAAACAGTTTTGCTGGTTTCAGCCACTCATATGATCCCAAAGACAATCAGTTTAATGCAGCCAGGAAGGTTATTGTGTACAAAAGTGTAATACCCCCCGCCCTCATTTGTATTTATTTGTTTGTATTATTGGAAATATTGGTGTAATAGCTTTTGCACAGGTCACATTATGTGTAATTTCTTCGGATAAATTTGGCAAATAAACAGTAAATAAACAGTAATTGTGCATTAATAGTGCAGAAGTGTGTTCTGTAGTGGATGTGTTAACCTATGTTAATCAGCTATACATGGAATTTGACCACTTTTGCAAATGTCTGCCTGTTTAATGCCTTAATATTTAAGATTAAAATTAAACAGGTGAAGGCTAATGTCTTGCTATATCAGCACCACACAGTTTTAAAAATAGCTCCTTAAGCAAGATAAAAAAAAATATTATGAAAATTATTATGGTACATTAGAAATACATTAATTTAACTGTTGCTCTCATTAGAACCATGCATTTTGATTTGGGACATTGAGCAGTGTCCAGTTCCGGTCATCTTCAGGCAAGCTCAGGTCAAAACATGATTGTTTGGGTGAGGAACGTTTTGTCAGACTTTGTCAGACCAAAATTTAATTCAAGCCCAAATGTTGGTTGGTATTAGGGGTGTAAGAAAATATGGAATGTCGGGATATTATGTTTTGTGATACTGTATCAATTCTCAAAAACACAGTATCGATACACAGATTCCTGGCAGACAGTGAATCATTGTGTGTTGTGTTGTGTTTAAAACTCTCACCACTAGATAGCAGTGTTGTAATCAATTTTCCGCTCCACTCCAACATTAACAAGCAGCACAAGGACGCAGTGCTATTGTCAGCATTGATAAACCTGTTCATATAGTGGTGTGTTTTAATAGTAGGATTTAAAAAATCACAGTATATCACTTGCAATATCACAATATATTGTGATATATTGAATCGTGACCGCTGTATCACGATATGTATTGTATCAGCAGGTTCTTGCCAACACACAGCCCTAGTTGGTAGGTATCGTGACTTGGCTTCCCAGTTTAGTGTAATGAAGATATGGCGGTGTTATGGCTCCTGTACGTCTGTCTGCAGTTCTTGAAGTAATCTGTTGTTGGAGTTGATTAGACTAAAACTGTTCTGTCATAAACAGAACTTCTGATTAGACTGCGTTTCTTTACACCCTGCTGCGACTGTACTGAAGGATGCAGGAAAAGGAATCGGAATTGTGTAATGAGAGGAAGGATCTCCTGCTGCTGCTGCTGCTTCTTCTTCCTCCAAGAGTTCATGGACCTCAGATTTGCCCAACATGACAAATAGGCTATAGCATCACAACTTATTCATCATATGGTTCATTCATTCGTTTACATTTATAAAGTAAACCGTTTAAGCAGCGAAAGGAGAAAAATCGGTATCGACATATAGAAGCGCATGTTGGCTACTTACTACACAGTTTTAATCAGACTTTCTGTCACAGCTGGTCAACAGATTATTGAAAACACTGGTTAGTGGTCAGTGTTGTATATTGAGTGATTTTACACTCCAAAAAGTGTTATGTGATTTCTTACAAAGGGATTGTATTATCATATTTTTCTCACAATATTATGATTGGCTGAACTATCAACAGGGTTGGGATGTTGGAAATATCAATCTCAACTTTTAAGTCCAAGTTACATTTCTTTCAAGCTGTTATTCAGAATACAGTTACACTTTTAGGAAAACATCCATAAAATGCTATCTATGTTTTAAATATTTTCCAAAAATATCTATGTTTTGTGAATATAAATAAGTAAATTTTGCTATATACCAGAGATGGAAGAATCGATCGGCCATGTATCGGTATCGGCTGATTTTAAATCAAAATATGTCCAATTTAGCCGTTCTCGAGAGCCGATCGATGGCACTAAACAAATAAGCCTAATTTCTGTATTTCCAGCTAGCGTTTCATCCAGGAAGAGGAGTCCTGCGTGAAGGTCCCTGCAATTCCTATCTGAACCACTAGGTGGAAATACATACCGTTTCATTTTCCACAGACTGACTAAAGCAGCGGCTTCGCGAGAACAGTTTACGACGTTCACCACATGTGCGGAAAGAAAACATCGTCCGTCTGGCAGTTTGTTACCGTATGTGACTCAGACTCATCCAGGACAGTTTGTAACATCTGTAAAATTAGTAACATCAGCGTCTCTCGCGGAAACCAAGACAAAGACATTTAACACTATTAATCTGATACAACACTTCAGAGACACCACACAGCTGAATACAGTGAGTATCAGTAAACAGCAGAGCTAGCACACACAGCTAACACAAAACAAACAACCCAGAACACCTACAGACCAGATCTGACCGGTACTAACAGTACAGCAGCAGAAACAGCCAGAGAGCTAAAGAACCACAGTCAGAGTGATTGAGTTTATAGTTCTAGATAAGCAGCTCTTCTCGACTGTAGAAGACGTTCATTCTGCTGCTTAATATTCACCTGGATCTACGCTCTGCTGTTCCTAGTAGAGATACTTTTCAGATGTGGCTCTTCTGGAGCTGTATCAAGCGGTTTACTCCCACATAGACCAACTTCTAATTTAGTTAAAAATATTATACTGTTTCATATGAGCTCCTTAAAAATGGTAATAAACCAGTTTAGACCATGTTTCATGACTTGCTTGCACTAATAATATATAGTGGTGCCCTCGATCGGTATCCGCTATTGGCCGACCGCACTGAAAGGTGATCAGCGATCAGAATCGGCCTCAAAAACGCTGATCGGTCCATCTCTAGTATATACACTAAGTCAAATAATTAACAACAGCGTGCAGTAAAACAAGCAATGAAATGCACAAGTAATGACAGAGTTTAGTGTTCAGCTTGATTAATACCTGCCTTGGCGTGACGGTGTGCTGGTATTGTTGGGTGATGACTGTACAGTTCTACACAGTGACGTTACGTCTGTGGCTCGTGTTAAAAGCCTCTAGCTTTGTGTTCTTAATGTGCTCCTGGTGGGTAAATGCAGGCTAGCTGCCCAACTAATTCACTTACCTCAGTGGGCAGTGTGCCCAGCCGCTTACGAGGGGCTGTCCAACTTGCTGGATCGAACGTTAGGCTTTTTCCACATTTCCTTTGAAATGATGGGCTGCGTTCTGCACCTGCTTCATGAAACACTGCCTTTGTCCCTTGCGGCGTACGGAGCTTAATGTTTTTAAAACCTCTGTCTAATGCGCCAGATGTTGACCATAAAAGGGATGTTTATGTTTCCAGAACTTTATTATATGGTCGCTGGCTGGAAAGATTAATTTGTGACTGTTATTAGTAATAGGGAGGTGCATGTGTGATAAACGTTAGATTCAGTGTCTAGAGAATAAATTGCTTTTAGGATATATTGGCCTGTCGTCCTCTTGTTGTTGGTTTTGGTTAATAGTCTGCATTTGGCTCGATTCTAGTATTGATACAGGGCCAATATATAATAGACTCCATTAGTGAGGGGACTAATCTGGGATCTCAATCCAAGTAGTAGTGCTCATATAATGTAGAAGGTCTTCTGATATGTGCTCCTGCTTTGTGAAGAGCTTTAGTGCACCCCTTGATCTCAAACTGTCCTGAGGAGAGGTGAGTTTGGCACTGACTGACATCTGGCTCTAGCCAGCTGCTTTCTAGAGCTGTGAGCTTGCACACATACACCAGCTGCCCTGTCTTACACTCTGTGGTGGTCTTGCTCACAGCACCTCTGTGACAGGCTTGATTTGTTGGCTGCCAGCTGTCCGGTAAATCCGCACAGTAAGTGCTTTAGCCACAGTAATGTTGTGGGGGATCCCTGTACTGAGGTTTTGGGGGTTTCCCGGTTCTCACCTTATTTACTTACATAAAGGGCTGGTATGTAAGTAATACGCTTACTAATTATAATTATTTATTATTTTAAAACAATTTCTAGTCAAATATATGTTATCAAACAAATATATTGTCGCTGTCCAATGAAAAACAAATATCTCAAAAATTGCAACTTTACAGGAAAGAACAAAAACCTACTTTACTTTCAATGTAAGTCAATAGAACCCAAATTTTTTCCAAGCTGTTTTGGAGCACTTCTATTGGTCCATTCAGCGCGTGTGTGTGTGTATATATGTAAATATATGTTAGAGATGGAAGGATCGATCAGCATGTATCGGTATTATCGGCCGATTTTTAATAAAAATATGTAATCGGCCGATATTTCTCCAATTTAGCCGATCCCGAGAGCCGACTGATGGCGTTAAACAAATTTCCTGCAAGCGTTTCATCCAGGAAGAGGAGCCCTGCATGGAACCCCCTCCAGCTCCCTGCAATTCCTACCTGAACCACTAGGTGGAAATACATACCCTTTCATTTCCGTCAGACTGACTAAAGCAGCGGCTTCGTGAGAACAGTTGAAGCGTTCACCGCTTAAGAAAGAAAACATCGTCCGCCTGGCAGGTTGTTACCGTATGTGACTCAGACTCATCCAGGACGGTTTGTAACATCTGTAAAATTAGTAACATCAGCGTCTCTCGCGGAGGAACCAAGACAAAGACATTTAACTCTACTAATCAGATACAACACTTCAGAGACACCACACAGCTGAATACAGTGAATATCAGTAAACAGCAGAGCTAGCACACACAGCTAACACAAAACAAATAACCCAGAACACCATACAGACCAGATCTGACCGGTACAAACAGTACAGCAACAACAGCCAGAGAGCTAAAGAACCACAGTCAGAATGATTGAGTTTATAGTTCTAGATAAGCAGCTCTTCTCGGCTGTAGAAGACGTTCATTCTGCTGTTCCTAGTAGAGATACTTTTCAGATGTGGCTCTTCTGGAGCTGTATCAAGCGGTTTACTCCCACATAGACCAACTTCTAATTTAGTTAAAATATTATACTGTTTCACATGAGCTCCTTAAAAATAGTAATAAACCAGTGTAGACTATGTGTAATGACTTGCTTGCGCTAATAATATGTAGCCCTGCTGTGGCATATAGCCCCGCTCCCTCGATCGGTATTGGCTATCGGTCGATCGCGCTGAAAGGTGATCAGTGATCAGAATCGGCCTCAAAAACGCTGATCAGTCCATCTCTAATATATGTATATATGTATATACATGTATATGTGTGTATGTGTGTGTCTTATTTCATTTTATTTTTACTAGAAATTGGTTTAAAAAATAAAAATTCCTGGTCATTTGATACTATTACAGTAATACTTAAGTAATAGTGTCTCTTACTTAAGCAGTTTCAGTGTTTTGTCCCACTGGCCCAGAGAGTTGATTATTGTGTTTGGTCTCCTAGGTGGCGAGAAAGTGATTGACGTCATTGATGTGGCCCGTCAAGCAGACAGCAAGATGAAACTGAAAGAGTTCGTCAAGTATTACTACAGTCCTCAGCGGCCGAAGGTGCTCAACGTCATTAGCCTCGAATTTTCTGACACCAAGTAAGTTTTTTTTCTCCTAACATTTTTATTTCTTAAGTAAACCAAATAAATCACCATGTAAGCTGTTCTGTATATCAGCTGTATATAAGATTTTAACTCCTATATAAGATGTTTGCACTTTATTTCTGCACACTGATGAGTCCACTCTTGTGCTTTAGGATGTCAGAGCTGGTGGTGGTGCCAGACATTGCACAGAAGATGTCCTGGGTGGAGAACTACTGGCCCGATGACTCTTACTTCCCCAAACCTTTTGTGCAGAAGTACTGCCTTATGGGGGTCAAGGACAGCTACACGGACTTCCACATTGACTTTGGGGGCACATCAGTGTGGTACCATGTGCTCTGGGTATGTTTCACTGGAAACCCTTCACAATGTTTCAGCTGTCGCAGTCCACCCATTGCTGTGTAGGCGTATAGCCATGCAATCACCATAGACTGTCAGTATAATGAGTCCAATACGGTGGAAAGGTTTTAGAGCAGGAGTACGAGCCGTAAATATTTTTCTGAAGTTGCCACAACTGCATAGCAACACACGCCAAAGAGAGCCACCACAGACGTGTGGTTCAGCTGAGCGATGCAGCCCTGCATGAGTTTAACCATACATTTTGTTAACGACACCTGGGCTCTGCATAGCGTCTGCCTTCAAACATCAAAACAATCTATTAAAATCTAAAATCAGATAATCTAAAAAAGAAAGATTATTTTTAAAGTCCATATCGTCCAGCTCTAATTTCAGTGGTAAATGGTGGTGATAGCTTTGTTACTCAGCTTCAGGACAAACATCTCATTTTTATTGTGTGATAAAAGTAACTGTAGCTAAAGTATTATTAATATTGATGTCAAGACAGGGAGGGGAACAAAAACCTACGTCAACAAAGCACTTTTCACACAGCCCGGTTTCAAAACTAGCCAGCCTGAATGAGCCTTTCTCTGGGTTCACACCTAACACTGCTCTGCATGCGTTTTCAGATCTCAAGCTTAATATCATTTTTGACTAGACCGCTTTCTTTCTACAGTGCCGTTTAACCCAGTGCTGGAAAAAAGCCATCTCCGATTGAGCACAAAGAATTCCTGATCATTAGCGTTTCTCCCGTCTCGCAGGGGAGGGTTCCGTCTTTGTTGTTGTCACCTAACAGCTGCTTCGTGAAGCCCCATTATTTTTTGTATACATTCTCCCAGTAGCTTTTGCATCAAAGCAGCGGTAATTACTCGCCTGAGCACACATTTACATGTCTGGGGATGAGCGTCTCACCCCTGGGGCAGGGAGGGCACCGTTCATCCCTGCTGCTTTGAGGGTGTCTCCTCCCTCCAGATTTAGAATTGTGTCCCATTTGAAATCAACTGTGTGCAAACCAGATGTCTTGTCGCTGTAAGCTCGCCCCGGAGGAAACCTGAGTGTGTTTGAGAGGTTGTGTGCGTATTACGTGGAATTATACTTGTCGCAGCTTTTTAGTAATGAAGGCTCAGAGATAACAGTGTAAATAAACAAAACATGCATGATAGTAAAGTTTAGTCTTCTATGAAACACTCAGCAATGTGGAGAATGGAGAAGTGAGAGAGAACTATAATAAAACATGGCTTGGATTATGGTTCTGATATAGATCAGAACGACAGTAAGTCGTTAGACTCATCACCATGACTGCTGTTTGACTGCTGCGAGGCTGAACAGTAGCTGGAATAACAAAACTTGGATTCATGTCAGACCAGGGGAAAGAGATACATGGACATGTGGAACTGCGGATAGCCACTCAGGCTATATTGGACCAGTCATCATAAAATTGTTATTTTTAAAGTAGAGACGGACCGATCAGCGTTTTTGAGGCTGATTCCGATCACCATCACTTTCCAGTGCGGTCAGCCGATACCGATCGAGGGCCGGGTATACACCACGGCAGGGCTACATGTAGCTCATATGAAACAGCATGATATTTTTAATAAAATTAACAATAAATAAACAAAGTAACTCCAACAAATATCCTAAATACTGCAATCATTAAATTTAGACCCTTAATTGAAAACGCTGAAAGGTGATCAGCAATCAGAATCGGCCTCAAAAATGCTGATCAGTCCATCTCTAATATATGTATATATGTATAAATGTAAATAAATAAAGTAAATAAATACAGTAAAACTGCAGTCATTAAACGCAGACTGTTATTTTAAACGACACTGTAATCATTAAATGTAGATCTTGAATTTATGCTGCTGTTCTGTTCATACCGGTCAGATCTGGTCTGCATGGTGTTCTGAGTTATTAGTTTTGTGCTAGCTGCGTGTGCTAGCTCTGCTGTTTACTGATACTCACTGTAAAGAGATACATGTGTGGAATTGCAGATAGTCAATTAGAATGCAACATCATAGAAACGTTAGTCATAGTGATTCCCTTATATGTTGCTCCAATACTATTATGGGAGGATCGTTCTGTGAGCACAGTTGGGAATTGAATGTAAAGCAGGTCTGAAAAGTAAAATGTTTCATGTAATATAATGATATATTTTGGGGTCCCACATGGATGACAATAGCAAGACAACAAAAGTTGAAACATGTTTCCAAATTTGTACCTTGAGCTACCTGGTATAAATAAGAACACAGTGCTGAAGTGTTGCTGTTCGGTTGGTTGTACTAACAATACAATGATCTCAGATTTGGGTCAGATCTGTGTCCTGGTCAGGACAGATGACCACGCTCAGCTGTCCGAGCATAGTGCATTAACAGAGGTATGCGATGGGCGGAGCATCTGTGGCTGAGACTGCTGTTTGACTGCTGCGAATAACAAAACTTGGATTCTTGTCAGACCAGGGGAAAGAGATACATGGACATGTGGAAGTTCGGATAGCCACTCAGAATGCAACATCATAGACACGCTCGTCATAATGATTCCCTCATGTACTATTATGGGAGTATCGTTTTGTGAGCACAGTTGGGAATCAAATGTAAAGCAGGGCTGAAAAGTAAAATGTTTATATGTAATATAATGATATATTTCAAATTAAACAAAAAGATTTCACTGGTAGTTTGCTGACGTAGAAGTCTCAGTGAGATGAAAATAGATGTCCAGGTACCAACCTCTGATCATTCACTGGAATTACTGCGCCAGCTTGATGCTGGGAGACTGAAAGGACTTAAAATGAAATTAATTTAGCTTTTATTAATTTAGACTTTGGAGTTCTATGGCAGGCTTATAATGTAATGGCCGTATAGACAAAGTACAGAGTGGACATATGTTAACCTAATATTGTTTATAAACTATCTAAAGACATTACGGGTGGTTCTGTATTGTCTTTGTTTTGCACTGGTGGTCTACACTGCAGTCTGTAGCGAGTGTAGGTGTTAACCCCCCAAAAATGGGCAGGGACATGCTTCATCTTAAACATGGCAAGGTTGAGTGTACTGCTGGATGTGCACCCAGGGAGTGGTAGTGTTTGTTGATCGATGAGAGAGCTGTACTTGCTTGTTGGGATACTTTTGGCCTGATGGTTGGCTTTCTGTCTGCAAGCTTCTTTGACTCAAACCCAGAGAGACAATCCGTAGAAAGCCGTGTAGGTGGGACAGCCCACATCAGCCTTGATGTTGGTGAGGATGCAGGTTATGTTGGGAACGCTCTATTCAAATAAATTGACCCTTGAAAAGTTATGGGTTCCCTGTGGCTTGAATGTTGGGGCACTAAAGGTCACTCGTTAATTTGTTATGCAGAATTAGTCTTTGCGTTACTGATTGTAATATGTATTTTTTTAAAAAGTGCAAATGTACATGTGCAGAACAACCTTCCTCGTTAGCTTGTTCTTTGTTGTTTGTTTTGCTTTGGTCAGATTACAGTATATTTTAATTTTATCGCTGTCCAAATGAAAACAAGCATCTCCAAAACAGTAACTTTACAGTTGAGGCCAGAATCGTTCTTTACTTTCAATGTAGGTCAGTGTAAAGAGGTTTTATTCCAGTTGATTTTGGATAATTTCTATTGGACCAGTCATCATGAAATGGTTATGTTTAAATTAGAGATGGACCGATCAGTGTTTTTGAGGCTGATTCTGGTAGCCGGTCACCTTTCAGCGCGGTCGGCCGATAGCTGGTACCAATCGAGGGCCGGGTATACGCCACGGCAGGGCTACATTTAGTTTATATGAAACAGCATAATATTTTAAGCATAATTAACAGTAAATAAACAAAGTAAATCAAACAAATATCCTCAATACTGCAATCATTACATTTAGACCCTTAATTGAAAATGAAAAAAGTTAATTAAATAAATGCAGTAAAAACTGCAGTCATTAAACACAGACTCTGTTATTTTAAACGACAATCTGTAATCATTAAATGTAGATCTTGAATTGCTGCTGCTGTTCTGTTAGTACCGGTCAGATCTGGTCTGTATGGTGTTCTGGGTTGTTTGTTTTGTGTTAGCTGTGTGTGCTAGCTCTGCTGTTTACTGATACTCACTGTATTCAGCCGTGTACAATGCTGTATCAGATTAATAGAGTTAAATATCTTTGGTTCCCACTTGACACTCTGATTTTACACATTTTAAAAACGTCCTGGATGAGTCTGCGTCACATACGGTAAACACTGCCAGACGGACGACATGTGTTCTATCAGCACATGCTTTTCTCATGACGCCGCTGCTTTAGTCAGCCTGTGGAAAATGAAAGTGTGTGTATTTTCACCTAGTGGTTCAGATAGGAATTGCAGGGAGCTGGCTGGAGAGTTCCTTATCCTGGATGAACCGCTAGCTGGAAATACAGAAATTAATCTCATTTGTTTAACGCCATCGATCGGCTCTCTGGATTGGCTAAATTGGAGAAATATCAGCCGATCAACGATCACACATTTTGATTAAAAATCGTCCGATACTGATACATAGCCGATCGATCCTTTCATCTCATTTTTTCTTTGAACTGCAACCATAAATATTGCAAGACATCACTTGTGTTGTGCAGCCCTAATTTGTATGTCTGTATTGTTGTTCTGTGCGTGCCACCCACAGGGGGAGAAGATCTTTTACTTGATCAAGCCGACTTCAACCAACCTTGCTCTGTATGAGGAATGGAGCTCGTCTCCTAACCAGAGCGAGGTGTTCTTCGGGGAGAAAGTGGACAAGTGCTACAAGTGCGTGGTTCGGCAGGGAACTACCCTCTTAATCCCCACAGGTGAGACGTTTTATCATTTCAGCCGTGTTTGTTCTGACCACACTGTTCATTATGGCGGCCGACCTGTCATTATGGTCAGCTGTAATGAGTCTGCGGAGAGATAGATTAGACAGAAACGAGCGGTAAGAGCTGACCTAACCTCTTCAGTCATGCTCGACAAATTTGGCGTTAGCCTGGAACAATAATTCACACATGAAATGTTCAGAATCAAAGAAAGAAGGAAAGTGTGGGTGCTCAGAGGCCGAGCTCAAGGAACCCTCTGCTTTTCCACTTAAAGCAGAGCAGCTGGTCTGGATGGCTTCACAGGAAGACCCGGTTTAATTTCTTCCCTCCTCTCTGGCTTCGGACTCTGTGGGAGTGAACACGTGCAGCAAACACTTTCTCCTGTGAACAATTACAGCAGTCTGAGCTCCAACGTGATGCTTTATAGCAGACCAGGCACATCATTTGAATAAGATACATTCAATATATTAGGCTGAGCTGAGCTTAGTTATTAAGTACACTGTGCGTTTAGAGGACGCATGGCTTACATTCTTCTTAAAGGTTGTTTTTTTCCCCTCTTTGGTTCCACTTATGTCATTGGTGTGATCTCATGTCCCAGCCTGTCTTTACCTCTTGTCCAGGCTGTTTAGTTATTGTGCCTTTAAGACTGAAATGTGATCTCTGTCCTGATTGGCTGCTCTGTGATGTGCCTGATTGTGAGAAACAGTCCAGACTAAAATGCTCCTTACAACTTCAGTGTTACATGAATAGGTGGATGTGTGTTTTGTTTTTGTGACATCACAAAAGCAGTGATGGTTTTTGGAGCTTAGTTTGCATATCGTTGCTGTCCAATAAATAACATGTATTGCCAAAATCTGAACTTTACATTAGAGGCCAAAAACAGTCTTTATTCTCAATGTAAGTCAATGGAACCAGAAGTTTTTCCAAGTGATTTTAAAGCATTTCTATTGGTCCATTCTTCATGGAAATTATACACAATGTAAACGGCAGCCGTCGTGTTCAAATGATGTAGAAAAATGAAAATTGATAAAAAAATGAGATGCATGTTCTTCAATGGACAGCGAAGATATATAGACTGTACGATTGGAAGCATATACTGTATGTCAGGGGTATTTACTTAGAAGGTCCAGTTGGTGGAAATGTCTTCAGGCCAAGGTCCAGACCATCATCATTTCTAACGTGTGTTCTGATTCAGTGGTGTATCCTGTTTACTGGAGTAGCCTAGTATCAGCATCTTATACCATCAGCTACTGAAACACCAACACATCACACATACCGTTCAGTATATTTCAGTATATTTACTGTTTAAATGCTGAACTAAATGAATTATTTTTAAAACTTAAAATAAACACAAGGGCTGTATTAAAAAACACAGAATGCTTTTTTTTTTTTTAAAGTGAGAAAGTTAATAAAATATGCGTCTTCTTGTTAACTTGATTTAACATCTTAACAGTTTATCTCTCTCTTGTTTTCTTCTCTCAGACTTGCTCTTGTTCAGTGAGAGAAGTGAGTTCTTGGTTGTCTAGCCAGGACTTTAAACCTGGGCTGAAATGGTGTGAGGGCCATTCTCACACAACTAAGAGATATACATGAATATTTTTAAGTCTCCACGCTCTCACCACATATGAGCCATGTTGGTTTGGAGCTGTATGTGGGAAGAATAAACATGTCTCGGTCCATTCCTGGTTGAAAAGTCGTTTTTCGCTGCCGAGTTTCCTTTTTTTATCGCACGCCGTTTAAATGAGCCTGTCTCCGACTGCAGCTTACCGCTTCGTACCTCGCCTATGCTGCAGTCTGCCCAGATCTGATTGGCTGAGGAGCGTGTTTGGTGATCTTACAACGCACGCGATTGGTCTGTGAGTTTACTGCGCTGCAAAGCCCGTATACCGTAAAGACAAGAAACATTCCTCTGCCTCAAATAAATACTGTCGAAAATACTGTTTGGGTCCGCATTGGACAACGTCTGGGTCCAGACCCGGACCACGGTCCACCTATTAGTGACCACTGCTGTATGTTTTGAGGCTTTCACAATGTCTGTATACTGCAAATGAAGAGAATGTATGTTTTTTTTCAGTGTATTTGCTCTTTAAATAAGAGTGTTTCTGTGTCCTGGTCCCATAAAGAGACAGATATCAGTTTCAAGGCTAGTTTAGCTCCTTGCAGGATGTGAATGGCTTACAGCTGGAAAAGTAGGAACAGCTGCAGCTTGGCCAGCAACCCAGCTGATTGTGGACTCGGAGAGAGTGAGAGTGTGTGTGAATGTGAGCATCTGTTGGTCAGCTGTTTGTTAGCTGTTGCCAGTTCCTCATCATACAGGACCACAAAAATGTGCTTCCTCTGAGACACGTGAAGCCAGTCACCACATCTTTTCAAACTGCTGCTCACGCAATGCTGGAGGAGGGGAAGGCTGACTGTCCACTCCTGTGTACATGAGCCAGCAAACACCCAGTCCTGGCTAGAGACTGCTGTAGGTGGTGGTGAAGGAAGGACTGAGCCGGTCGCCTGAAGAGGACGGGCCGATCTTGTTCTCCTGCACCGCTGGCTATGGGTGTGTGTGAGAATTAGAATTCAAATCACAGCAACAAGTTCATATGGTGGTCTTTCTTTCTGCAGGATGGATCCACGCAGTTCTGACTTCTCAGGATTGCATGGCGTTTGGAGGGAACTTCCTCCACAACCTTAACATCGGCATGCAGCTCAGGTGAGAAAGCACAGCAGCGTTAACGTCCGAACCCCGAGCTGGAAATGGCATTTATGAACTTGTTTCCAAGCACATGATCCAAACGGGAGTGTAGATCAATTACAATAGGAATGAAAAACTGTGGGCCTTTAAGTGGAGTCTGAAAACACTAGCTGTTTAAAGGAGCAGTGTATAAAATTGAAGAGGATCTATTATTATAAATAGCTGCCATGTATAACCGCTTGTGTTTCTTACCGTAGCCCAAGATGGACAAACCACACACTGGTCTGTCGCATTTTTATTAGAGATGGACCGATCAGCGTTTTTGAGGTGGATTCCGATCGCCGATCACCTTTCAGTGCGATCAGCTGATAGCCGATACTGATAGAGGGCACCCCGCCACGCCAGGGCTACATGTCATTATGTATTAGTGCAAGCAAGTCATGAAACATGGTCTCAACTGGTTTCATATAAAACAGCATGATATTTTAAACAAAATTAACAGTAAATAAACAAAATAAATCAAACAAATATTCCCAATACAGCAATCAATTAAAAACCCTTAATTTAAAACTAAAAAAGCTAATTAATTACATGTAGTAACAACTGCAGTCCTTAAACAACAATCTGTAATCATTAAATGTAGATCTTGAATTGCTGCTGCTGTTCTGTTAGTACCGGTCAGATCTGGTCTGTAAGGTGTTCTGGGTTATTAGTTTTGTGTTAGCTGTGCGTGCTAGCTCTGCTGTTTGCTGATTCCTGTATTCAGCCGCGTGCAGTGCTGTATCAGATTAGTGGTGTCCCCCTACGAGACACATTTTACACATTTTAAAAACGTCCTGGATGAGTCTGCGTCACATACGGTAAACACTGCCAGACGGACGACATGCTTTCAACGCATGCTTTTCTCATGACTGCTGCTTCAGTCAATCTGTGGAAAATGAAAGGATGTGTGTTTCCACCTAGTGGTTCCGATAGGAATTGCAGGGAGCTGGCCTGAGGGCTCCTCTTCCTGGATGAAACGCTAGCTGGAAAAACAGAAATTAGGCTCATTTGTTTAACGCCATCGATCGGCTCTCAGGATTGGCTGAATTAGAGAAATATCGGCCGATCACTGATCACATATTTTGATTAAAAATCGACTGATACCAATACATAGCCGATCAATCCTTCCATCTCTAGTTTTTATGTTAAAGTGGTGGCATGAAAAGCGTAGAAAGAAGAATAATCTTTGTCGGATTGTCCTGCCGGTCTTAATTGGTAGCTCTGTGAATAAAACTATCCAGTTATCAGCTTCTTATTTGCCAGCTTCAGTTCATATTTTCTTATTCCACCATAAATGGTGGAGCATGTACATTATCATTCAGCTTTTTATAATGCATCAGCTGGCAGAATGTAACTCCTGCAGCAGTTAAGGAGGAAAAGAAGAATTCAAATAAGAAACTGTCGAATGTCTTTATCAGAAAATGTCATGAGCGTTGACATAATAATGAGGATAATATGATGGCCCAATTCAGCTTATCATTGGGAGTAATCAGGAGTAGTGATATAGTAAGTCTAGAATTGGTAAGCTGTGTCTTTACTGAGTTACTGTGCTGAACTACTGTACAAATTTTGACAAATGAAAGATCGTACTTATTTATAATAAAAAATCCAAGAAAAAAACAAAGGAGAAATTAGTTAACAAACACAGTGACAAGTAACATCACTGTTTATTGCATTACTATACTTTCTGTTTATGGTAATAAGTGTTTGTCTGAACAAATACATGGTTACCGAGAATGTGCATTTCTGTTTCATTTTAATTCTATGAGATGCTCAGAATGGGATGTTTTCTGCTTTTCGACCAGGTGCTATGAGATGGAACGGCGACTAAAGACTCCTGACCTCTTCAAGTTCCCTTACTTTGAGGCTATATGCTGGTATGTTGCCAAGAACTTGCTGGAGACCCTCAAAGGTATGTAACAACAAAGCAAACATGACATAATGTATGTCAAAACTATCATATGCAGCTCAAAACATCGGCATAAGATATACACACACATACCAGCGTATATATAGGCCCACAAATATTTGGACAGTGACACAATCTTCATGATGCCACTACATAGGGTTTGAAATGAAACCCCCGAGATTCCATTGAAGTGTGGACTTTCAGGTTTAATTCAAGAGGTTGAAATGTTGAGGAATTGCAACACTTTTTCTACAGAGCCTCCTCGATTCAGGGGCTCAAAAGTAATTGGACAAATGAACATTACTGTAAATAAAATGTTATTTTTTAATACTTTGTTGAGAATCCTTTGCTGATATCTGGAACCCATGGACATCACCAAACGCTGGGTTGTGATGTGATTCTTTGCCAGGCCTTTACTGCAGCTGTCGTCAGTCGTTGCTTGTTTGAGGGTCTTTCTACCTTACATTTTGTTTTAAGCAAGTGAAATCAATGCTTAATCGAGTTGAGATCTGGTAATTGACTCGACCATTGCAGAATATTCTACTACTTTGCCTTAAAAAACGACTGGGTTTGTTTCACAGTATGTTTTGGGTCACGGTCTATCTGTACTGTAAAGCGCTGTCCAACCAACCTTGCTGCATTTGGTTGATTCTGAGCAGAAAGTATATCACTGTTCACTTCAGAATCCATCCAGCTGCTTCTGTCTTCTGTCACAACATCAATAAACACCAGTGACTCAGTGCCATTGGAAGCCATGCATGCCCATGCCATCACACAGCCTCCACCATGTTTTACCGAGAATGTGATGTGCTTTGGTGATTTCTTCTTCCCATCATTCTGGTACAGGTTGATCTTAGTTTCATCTGTCTATAGAATGCTGTTCAAGAACTGGCCTCAGTCTAATCTGCACCTTGTGGTGAACCCTCTGTATTTCCTTTCATGAAGTCTTATCTTCATGGTAGACTTAGATACTGTTACGCCTACTTCCTGGACAGTGTTCTTCTCTTGAAATATCTGTTGAGATAATGGTCCAATTACTTTTGGCTATAGAACAAGAGGCAGCTTCATGTTTAAGAGCTGTAATTCCTAAACCCTTCCTCCAGTTAGGATGTGAGTACCCTCAAACTAAAGCTGAGAGTGTGCACTTGAAGCCCATATGTAACTGTATCTTGAATATGTTTTGGTAAACGGCTAAAATGCCAAAACTTGCCTCACTGTCCAAATATTTCTCGGTCTAACTATCTATACTGAGGAAACCAAAAACACAGCATTTTGTGTTCACTGTCCTTTCCAGCTCAGGTCCTTCACCCATAACTTTTGGTCACAGTATACTGGAGTATGAAGTCAAAACAATGAATAGTCATTTTCACACTACGCTTCTTAACCAAGCGTCAACCGTCTAATCCATCTTGTTTGTCTCCATCAGAACTGCGAGAAGATAATTGTCTGCCTCCAGAGTACCTGGTAAAGGGAGTGAAAGCTTTAATCACTGCACTGAAGAACTGGCTAAGGAGAGAGGTACAGTGCTGTCTCTGTGATTTCACCTACTTCTAGTGTACAACTGGGAGCCTAGTAAATTAGCATCGTCCCCTTTTATCGGCTCTTCTGAGCTCATAGCTTAACCTCCCTGAGATGACCTCAGTAATAAATGCAGCAGTGCAGGGCTGATATCTGATGTTATATGAGCAGGGCACAAACAGACCTATCATTGTCCTCTCATGTGTCCTTTTTTTTTTTTTTTTTTTGTCCAGGTCACCGAACCAGCCAGCGAGGTCCCTGACCATATCAGACCGAACCATCTCATTAAGGAGCTCACTAAGGAAATCCGCCACTTAGAGGTACCTATTTGGAATCTCAGTAATGGACTCCGGAAGCTGAAATGTAGAAATCGTTTAGGGCAGGGGAATCAGACTCCAGACCTGGCAGGAGAGTTCAAATAAAAGCTAATTAGCACAGTCTCAATGAGTTGAATTCAGAGGGAGCCACGTTGTGTGCCTGTTGCACCAGCTTTATCTGCAGATCGGGGCTTTATGGGCCGCGTGTTTGGTAAAATGAGTGTTTATGTACATCATGCATACAAACTTATGTCCAGATTGTCAACTGCTCATGAGTTCTCATGCTTGCTATATGCATTTGAGGGTGGGCCACACAAGATGTTACATGTAACTAATAATGACATACTTCTCCGCAATACAAATACACTGTTGTAAGGTGAAAGGGTTTTAAAACTTGGTATAAATTTGTGTTAGGTTCTCATAAGACTTGTTCTTGGGAGACTTTCATACTTTCACATGCTGAAAGAATATTTACTGACAGTATATAACTATTTCCGCTCTGAGGATTAGGTGTAAGTGAGAGGACGCAATAAAAATGGGTCTTGAAATGCACACACACAGCCACCAACGATATTTACCTCTACACCCTTCATGTGGAGTGTTCTTGAGTCTAAAAAACTATAACATTGCTGTCTCCTTGTCACTACAGTTTCATTTTCTATTTTGTCTTGAGTTTGTTAATGGTCTCGTTTGTGGGCAGAGTTACACACAGTTTGTTTCATAAGCTGCTGTCTTTGGAAACAGAAGGTTGCATTCAACAGCATCTGAGTTTAAAGTTCAGAATTATTGGCACTTGTTATTGAGCGTACACACCAGGGTGCAGTGAGCCCGCAGCGATGGACAGCCCTATCCACAATGCCAGAGGAGCAGTTGGGGTCCGGTGCATGTTGTTGGTCCAGGGGATCGAACCAGTGACCTTCCAGTAACAAGATAGTATGTGTGTATAGCTGATTAGTAATTGTTACTCAATGTTGGTCAAAGTCTGTTAACCAGACTGCAGAGTAAACTGTAAACCAGAGTCTGAAGCTCCTACACAGTTGCTGCTTTTTACTGACAAAGCTAGATAGATTCAGATAGATGAGCAATCATGCATCCAGGCAAGCTAATTGCAAATCTATAACAGTTCTGGAACGCAATAGGAAACAGACACTGGTACTCGACCAGAATATGGATAGTTCTGGAATAGATATGCGGTCACATCAGAAGATCTTATGACCAAAAGTTCCCTATTCAGTCCTCAAAAACTCTTAGCCAGTTCGATTTTTTTTGTTTAGTTTCCACATCAAAGCACAACTAGGCCAGAAAATAACTTTTCTTTAGGTTATGGTGGCCTGGCTAAGGAGAGCTTGCACTGGAACATCTCAAAGGCTGGATTGCTAACAAGAATCTTTGAAACAATTCCATTTTTCTATACCCTATAGGAGGAGCAGAGTGGGAATGGTGGAAGCAAGCCAATGAAAACTCAGGGAAGCTTAGCTTGTCCATCTACGAGGTCATCACATGAGAAGGGGCTCCAGGCCTCCAGGAACAGCAGGCGGCTCCGGCATCACCACCACCATCACCACCATAATCACACCCATGCCCCTAAGGCTCCTTCCCACCTGGACATCTTTGAACAACATACTCAAGAAGTTCTGAAAAGACTGGAAATGGACCCCTTCGAGGAGGTACGTGTCGCCAGTGCCTGCAACTACATTCTTTTCTTTTGTCCCAAGAGGCGACAGATATGGACAAGAACAGGACATAGAAATGTAGTAATCTGCAATATGGCACTGCGTGTGTTTAGCAGACTTAATGATGTGCTCTCGTCTCTCCTCTGTTCTGTTCAGGACTCGTCCTTCAGCCTGAAAGTGAAGTTCAATAAAGTGTCCACAGCCTCAGCAGCCGCAGCCGAGAAAAACCTGGACAACCACCTGCATCTGGTGCTGTGCAATGGCCGCATTATCAAGTAAGAGAGCTTTCACAACCTGACGTGTTGCTCAATAGGAATACAATAGTCAGTGTGAATCAGAGTCCCCTGCTGGTGAATGGTTATATAGTGTACAGTTCAGATGTAATTGTAGGGTTTAGATTGGTTGTGGGAAGATGATTTAAAACAATACTGAGTCAGCGTATGTGAAACAGTGTGCATTGGTCGAGCAGAAGTACCTTAAATCAGCGTATATTCCATCCCATTCATTCTCTATGGGCAAAAAATCCGGAAGAAATCTGTTGTTCTCTGGAATCCATGCATCCAATCAAAAAGTTGTATTCAAGCCCGAATCACACAATCAGACCGGACAATCTGGAGTTGGAACGGTGTTGATAATTTAAAAACTGTGGAACAGTTACACAGCGAAGATCTGGCAGAAAGCTAAAAACGAATGTACGTACGCATTGCTTTACAGTAATAAATAAATAAACAAATAAATAAATAAATAAAGGCAGTTTAATGATTTTTTTGGGCCCATGTCCTTAATACATTTGGCACCCTGTGGTTTTATGTACCAAGAACATTCATAATTCAATTGGTTTGGAAGCTGGTTCGATTCCCTGGGCCAACAGCACACAATTGAAGTGCCCTTGAGCAAGGCAGCTAACCCCCACTAGTGTGTATGTTCACTAAATGCGGAGGCGAAATTCTGCTTTTTGCAAACACAAGTGGCAAAAAATTCTGAAAAAATTGGTGTGGTTATTTTCTAGCCTCTCTCTATCACCTAGCCCTGGATTGCAGTCTTGGCTGAAACACTCTGTCAGTTGAACACTGAAAATTTAGATATATGTAAATGAGTTTTGTGACAGCTCAAAGAGAATGGATTAAAAATGGGCTGTTTCTGCTGCCTAGTTTCTATATATGGTCTGTAAACAACTGGACTGCCATATTTTTAATTGATCTTTTAAAGCTCAAGAATATAATAATTATTATTAAATGCAGTGTTCTGTCACCAGAAATTATTAATCACCAAAATACCACAGCTTTATACTTTTTCCTCGTTCATAACTTTGTGCTGTCTTTGCAGAGATGAGAGGTGGCAGGTCCGTGACAAGGGCCCACCAGAAAAAGAAGGGGCTGCTGAGCACAAGAGCTACATGGTAAAGGTGAAGAAGGAGGTGAAGGATGAGGAACAGGAGAAAGAGAGATGGGAGCAGAACTCCTGCCTTGGGGGTGAGACAATTGTTCACAGATGCTTCTTAATCACATGTAATAGTGAGATTAGTGAATATAGTAAGTCCTACATTAAACAGTATGGCTCAGTAGAATATCTGAGGTCTGGTGGTATTTAGTGTGGAACTGATGTGGGTTTTTGTTTATTGTTTTCAGAGACTTTTAAACGGGAGAGCACGGATCCTAGAAACAGCGAATTGGATGCTTCATCTGACTCTGAGTCTGAGGGGCTATGTATTAAACGGGTAAGCTATGCTAGTTGTCACCTTTGTTGTCCTGGACCGGTCAAATATGTTAAATTTTATACACTACCAGTCAAACGTTTTAGATACACTACCAGTCAAACGTTTTAGATACACTACCAGTCAAACGTTTTAGATACACTACCAGTCAAACGCTTTAGATACACTACCAGTCAAACATTTTAGATACACTACCAGTCAAACGTTTTAGTACACTACCAGTCAAACGTTTTAGATACACTACCAGTCAAACGTTTTAGATACACTACCAGTCAAACGTTTTAGATACACTACCAGTCAAACGTTTTAGATACACTACCAGTCAAACGTTTTAGATACACTACCAGCCAAACGTTTTAGATACACTACCAGTCAAACGCTTTAGATATACTACCAGTCAAACGCTTTAGATATACTACCAGACAAACATTTTAGATACACTACCAGTCAAACGTTTTAGATCACTACCAGTCAAACGTTTTAGATACACTACCAGTCAAACGTTTTAGATTACTACCAGTCAAACGTTTTAGTTCACTACCAGTCAAACGTTTTAGATACACTACCAATCAAACATTTTAGTACACTACCAGTCAAACGTTTTAGTACACTACCAGTCAAATGTTTTAGATCACTACCAGTCAAACGTTTTAGATACACTACCAGCCAAACGTTTTAGTACACTACCAGTCAAACGTTTTAGATCACTACCAGTCAAACGTTTTAGTACACTACCAGTCAAACGTTTTAGATACACTACCAATCAAACATTTTAGTACACTACCAGTCAAACGTTTTAGTACACTACCAGTCAAACGTTTTAGATCACTACCAGTCAAACGTTTTAGATACACTACCAGCCAAACGTTTTAGTACACTAACAGACAAACGTTTCAGTACACTACCAGCCAAACGTTTTAGATCACTACCAGTCAAACGTTTTAGATACACTACCAGTCAAACGTTTTAGATCACTACCAGTCAAACGTTTTAGATACACTACCAGCCAAACGTTTTAGTACACTACCAGTCAAACGTTTTAGATACACTACCAGTCAAACGTTTTAGATACACTACCAGTCAAACGTTTTAGTACACTACCAGTCAAACGTTTTAGATACACTTCCAGACAAACGTTTTAGATACACTTCCAGACAAACGTTTTAGATACACTTCCAGACAAACGTTTTAGATACACTACCAGTCAAACGTTTTAGTACACTACCAACCAAACGTTTTAGATACACTTCCAGACAAACGTTTTAGATACACTTCCAGACAAACGTTTTAGATACACTTCCAGCCAAACGTTTTAGTACACTACCAGTCAAACGTTTTAGATACACTACCAGCCAAACGTTTTAGTACACTACCAGTCAAACGTTTTAGATACACTACCAGACAAACGTTTTAGATACACTTCCAGCCAAACGTTTTAGATACACTTCCAGCCAAACGTTTTAGTACACTACCAGTCAAACGTTTTAGATACACTACCAGCCAAACGTTTTAGATCACTACCAGTCAAACGTTTTAGATACACTACCAGCCAAACGTTTTAGATACACTACCAGTCAAACGTTTTAGATACTCTACCAGTCAAACGCTTTAGATACACTTCCAGCCAAACGTTTTAGATACACTACCAGACAAACGTTTTAGTACACTACCAGCCAAACGTTTTAGTACACTACCAGCCAAACGTTTTAGTACACTACCAGCCAAACGTTTTAGTACACTACCAGACAAACGTTTTAGTACACTACCAGCCAAACGTTTTAGTACACTACCAGCCAAACGTTTTAGTACACTACCAGTCAAACGTTTTAGATACACTTCCAGCCAAACGTTTTAGTACACTACCAGTCAAACGTTTTAGATCACTACCAGTCAAACGTTTTAGTACACTACCAGACAAACGTTTTAGATCACTACCAGCCAAACGTTTTAGATCACTACCAGTCAAACGTTTTAGATCACTACCAGTCAAACGTTTTAGTACACTACCAGACAAACGTTTTAGATCACTACCAGCCAAACGTTTTAGATCACTACCAGTTAAACGTTTTAGTACACTACCAGTCAAACGTTTTAGATACACTACCAGCCAAACGTTTTAGATCACTACCAGTCAAACGTTTTAGATCACTACCAGTCAAACGTTTTAGATACACTACCAGCCAAACGTTTTAGATCACTACCAGTCAAACGTTTTAGTACACTACCAGACAAACGTTTTAGATCACTACCAGTCAAACGTTTTAGATACTCTACCAGTCAAACGCTTTAGATACACTTCCAGCCAAACGTTTTAGATACACTACCAGACAAACGTTTTAGTACACTACCAGTCAAACGTTTTAGTACACTACCAGTCAAACGTTTTAGATACACTACCAGCCAAACGTTTTAGATCACTACCAGTCAAACGTTTTAGATCACTACCAGTCAAACGTTTTAGTACACTACCAGTCAAACGTTTTAGTACACTACCAGCCAAACGTTTTAGTAACACTACCAGTCAAACGTTTTAGTACACTACCAGCCAAACGTTTTAGTAACACTACCAGACAAACGTTTTAGAAACACTACCAGACAAACGTTTTAGATACACTACCAGTCAAACGCTTTAGATACACTACCAGTCAAACGTTTTAGATACACTACCAGTCAAACGCTTTAGAACAGTTCTAGAACATTTGGATGGTAGTGTACATACAGCAAAGAAACAATTACGTTGCAAGACTGGCAGTAGCAATTAACACCGGTAAGTGTTCAAAACCATTCTTTGACTTGCTTTAGAAACATGAATTGTATTGAAGTAAAGAAACGCTGGCAAGCTAAAGATGATCTGGTTTAAAAATTGGACTGAATGGACTTTCTGTTTGTTCTTCGTTGCAGTTCAGCTCAGATTGTTGAAATATATAATAATATGTGACTTCTCATGTTATCAGTCTATGTCTGCAGTCATTAGGCCAACTTATACGCTTTTCTGTTTGTGTACCAAAGAAAAAGAAGCTGTCGTCTGAAGAAGACTCAGAGAGCTCATCAAGGGAGGAGGAGGAGGAGGAGGAGGAGGAGGAGGAGGAGGAGGAGGCAGTGAGAAAGAATAGCGTCCTGTCTAAAAATTTGACCCAGTGTAGCTCCAGCAGCACAACAGAGTCCAACCACGTCAGCCACCGACTCGGACACCACAACAAACCTCTGAAAAGGTCAGAAAGGGTTCTGTGTTTAGTTTCTTGGCGGATGACGAGCTCTCACCTGCTTTACTGAATTCAGAATTGGGATGTTGACGTTTATAATCTGACGTGAACTTTTTGTGCATGCAGAGACCCGTCTACCTCACCAAGTACAGAAGAGGACGCTATTCAGGGCATGCTGTCTATGGCAGGGCTGCTGTACCCTCATTCATCAGAGGAGGGTGCCAACTCGCAGGAGTCCTGGTGGTCCTGCACCACCCATCCTTCCCCTGACTACAGTAAGAGTTTGATAGAACAAACAGAGTGTTAATGTTTGTATGCTATTGAGGGTCACAGAGAAATTCAGTGCATTCTCCTAACCTGATTGGGCCAGAGCCTGAAATCTGTACTGTATACGCTGTGTGTTCTTCTAACTTTCCTTTTGTGTTTCCTAGGTGGAAAGGAGCCAGTTTCAGGAGAGGAGAATCCTGATTCAGACAGCAACTCCACAATCAGCAGCCAGGTAACTTCAGTGCTGGACGTGGAGCTGTAATGGGTTTTGCTCCAGGGTTGCCAAATTATTTCTTTTTATTTTCTTTTTTTTTCCAGCCGACAGCCAAAAAATGTTATGCATTTGTCAAGTTATGTAATATTTTGCGTGTGGCATTAAAGCCCCCAGCCTCATCAGCTTGCCAGAATTGTCCACTTTTTTTATGAACCCCGTTTACAGGTACACTTTGATGTTCAACACCTACAGACTGTAGTTCACCTGATTCTCCTGATACTTAGTTACCCTGTTCTTCAATAATCACCACAGAGCAGGTGTTATTTGGATGGTGGGTCATTCTCAGCACTGCAGTGACACGAGTGACATGTACGAGTGGATCAGACCCAGCAGTGGTGCTGGAGTGTTTAAACACTGTGTCCACTCACTGTCCACTCTATTAGACATGCCTACCTTGCTGGTCCACCTTGTAGATGTAAAGACGGCATCTCTGTTGCTGAGCAGTTTGCGGTGGTCGTCCTCCAGTCCTTCATCAGTGGTCAAAGGATGCCGCCCACCAGACACTGTTTGCTGGATGTTGGATGTTGGTGGTTGGTGGACTATTCTCAGACGTGTTTAAACACTCCAGCAGCATTGCTGCGTCTGATCAACGCATACCAGTGCAACACACACATACTAACACACCACCATCACGTCAGTGTCACTGCAGTGCTGAGAATGACCCACCACCCAAATAGCACCTGCCCTGTAGGACCTGACCATTAAAGAACAGGGTAAACTAGGATAAACAGAGTTTACAGAGAAACAGATGAACTATAGTCTGTAATTGAACTACTATATGGTGCTCCTATATGGTCAGTGGAGGTGATCAAATGGACAATGTGTGTAGATATAACGATGTGGTGTGTGTGTGTGTGTGTGTGTATATGTATGTGTGTATATAATATATATATATATATATATATATATATATATATATATGCTTTTTATAGTCTTTAAACAGGAAAATCTCACTCTAGATACAATTGTAACACCCCAGGAGACAAGTATACATACCAAAAACTTGTAAATGTTTTTATGTCGGTCAGAGAATCCCTTTAACCTAATAGTCGAGCTATTGATTTTAATTGAGGATTTTAAATTCAGCTTAATATGCAAATATAACTGATTGACTTTTATACAGTGTTACCAAGAACTTTATTTTAGTTTTTAGTTGTTTTTTTTTATTCTTTATTTTTCCAGTGTTAACTTCCAAGCATTGACATTTACAATATACAATATACGATTTTGCTTTTGTTATCACTTCTGATATCACAATTATGTCAGTTTTTATATCTTTAACAGAAAAAAAAACATTTACAAAACAAAGAACTATTAACATGGAGGGTGTCTTCATATAATGCAAACAAAATGAAATAAAACAGATATCTGGTCTGGTCTTTTACTTTTATATAGATTGTCCATTTTGACCATGGTTTTGCAAATTTTGTCTTCTGTAGCCTAATAGCAAAGGTAATTTTTTCCATTACATTTATTTCTTTGACTATGTTTATCCACTCTTCCATTCCAGTACACGCCATCTCCTTGTTAGGGCTTTTTTTACTTGCAATCAAGAGAATATTTCAGAGATATCTATTTGATCTTATTTCTTACAAATTTTTGAGGACTGATCTCAAAAATAAAATCTGACCTAAAAATAAAATGTCAAATCTCAAGTTAAATTCTAAGTCTAATATTTTTTGTAATGTATTATGCAAATCTAACCAAAAAGCCCTTACTTTCGGGGCATCCCCAAAATATATGCTAGTGTCCAGCTACCTGACCACTCCGTCGCCAGCATTCCCGGTTCTGTCTCAAAATCTCTGTATAGGTGCAATAAAAAAACGAATTATACATTTCCACCCGAATTCTCTTCAATAATGTGCACTAGTACCAAGTACTTTATTTTAGTTATTTTATTCTATTATTGTTAATATTATTGTTGTTGTTATGTAGCTGTTGTATGTTTGGAAAAAGATTTGCGTGATTGGATAATTTCGCTGCTCAGATGGATCGTTCTCATTGCTGTCTGTCTCTGTCCGTGGAGCAGGAGGGCCGGCAGGTACGGAAGCAGCAGCGCAGGGAGAGTCAGAGCCTGATGGACAGTCAGGGCAGCTGCAGCAGCAGCAGCGAAGCCTGGGGCAGCCACACTCACTCGCCAGGGTGTGAGGACAGTTCCCCGACAGGCTACCAGTACTCCGAGACCTCGCTCTCGCCACCCCTGCACCCCTCTAAGCGGCCGGCCCCCAACCCCCCACCAATCAGCAACCAGGCCACCAAAGGTACTTTTTCTTTGATCTCTTCAGAGAAGTGGCTCATTTACATGAAGGCAAAGGTGCGTGAAGAGGTGATCATGAATCGTTCACACAGTTGTTCTCCATCCAGCTGCTGAAATAAAGTCAAGCAAACTATTTAAATATGGCCGACAGTTCTGCAAATAAAGCTGCCTCGTCTGCCGTTTCAAAATACAGGCTCAGAGAGAAATTTGTAATATTGGAAAATTCACGTGAACATGGTGAAAGTGCAGACAGAAAACAAACACAGGATTTTCTCCTATCTAATTAAATTAATTCCGATTATAGATTAAGTTTGTCTGAAATCACCCCTGTGTTATTCAGGTTGTCGCCCATTGTGTAGTGTTGTCCGAGTTCTCATTGGACAATTAGATTCCCTACCTCGTATTTACTATACTGTTACCCACAAAGCACCGTAAAACTAGTGGACAACTGAACATAGTCATGTTAAATACATAATGCTTTTTCTAGTCTTTTCTAGTTTTTCTAGTCTTTAAACACGAAAATCTCACTCTAGATACAATTGTACCACCCCAGGAGACAAGTATACATACCAAAAACTTAGTCATGCTTATGTATTGTCCAAGTTCTCATTGGACAATTAGATTCCCTACATAGTTCACTTTACTGTTACCCACAATGCACCGTAAAACTAGTGCACAACTTATGTACACTGTTTACAGGTTGACACCCCAATGCATAGTCATGTAATATATATAATGCTTTTTCTAGTCTTTTCTAGTTTTTCTAGTCTTTAAACAGGAAAATCTCACTCTAGCTACAATTGTACCACCCCAGGAGACAACTTAGTCATGCTTATGTATTGTCCAAGTTCTCATTGGACAATTAGATTCTCTACATAGTTCACTTTACTGTTACCCACAATGCACCGTAAAACTAGTGGACAACTGATGTACACTATTTACAGGTTGATGCCTACAATGCATAGACCTCTGTGTGTGTGTGTGTGTGTGTGTGTGTGTGTGTGTGTGTGTGTATATATGTATATATATATGTGTGTGTGTGTATATATATATATATATATATATATATATATATATATATATATATATATGCTTTTTCTAGTCTTTAAACAGGAAAATCTCACTCTAGATACAATGCAGCCACAATGCACCGTAAAACTAGTGGACAACTTATGTACACTATTTACAGGTTGACGCCCACAATGCATAGCGGTTTCTTTTAAAGTTCGTCGTCCAAATTCCCTCTATAGTCTCCCTCACTACTCCCCTATATAGTGTTCTACATAGAGCAGTCTTTGTAGTGACCAGGGAACAAGTTAACGAGTGGACCATTTCAGACACGCCCTAGGACTGAGGTGTTTATATGCTCACTCTACGCAACAATCAGCACAAGCCATCAGCTATCAGAGCCGTTACCATGACAACGAGCCTCAAGCGAGTTGGATCAGAGTGAGCCTGGTGTTTTTAATTGCTTTAAATTGATGCAGACTCAGGAAAACATACTGCACGTGTACTCATTAAAGAAGGGGCGAGAGGAAGATGTCCCGTCCTGCCACACCGTTTTCATCCGTGTTAGCTTTGGGTCGATCTCCCAGGAATTCATCTATGATTTCGTAAAACTGGTAAAGTGGGCGGAGCGGAGCCGCTTTTACCGTTCTGGGTTTTCAGCTTTGTGATATGCCGATTTGAGAAACGTTTCTGTTTTTAATTCGCTCTAGAGTTCGTGTAAACCTGCCGTCGTGTATTTGCTCATATACTTGGCCATCCAGCCGTTTTTAATTCTTTAAGATTTTGAAGTACAAACTTTGTCTCTTCTGAAGACCAGTTTCTAGCTCCCGCCATGTTTAAACTTTCCCTATGACGCCACTACACACGCGCACGGCTATTATTCTTCTATTAAACGGATTATTCACGGGATTACCCACCTCGTTCAATCAAATAGAAAGTGTAATCGGAACGACCTCAGAAGTTCATTCGGATTTAGGTGTATATATGGACGTATTCTGTTCTGAATTAGCTATTAGTTGGATTATTAACAGATTATCAGGCTGCATGTAAACATAGCCAAACAGCTGGAGAAATGGACACACTCGAGCAGCCATATGACTAATTTATTTATATCTTTACATGATGTATTCAGCAGATGTGCTCTCATATGTGTTTTTGTATTCAGTGTGTCTTGTTATTCTTTAAAACGCACGGATGGAAGAGTCTTCGATGTGTTTTCATTGTTTTTCCTGCTCCGTTCTTTCACAGGGAAGCGTCCTAAGAAAGGTATGGCCACCGCCAAGCAAAGACTGGGGAAGATTCTCAAGCTCAGCAGACATAAACCATTCTTTGTGTAGCACTGAAGGTGGCAGAGGACGGCAGACGGTGACAGGGTATTAAAAGAGCACAGTTCTTCACACTGAAACCATCGAAAGCACATCATTGGCTACCATCACGTACAGTCAGCAACAGATCAGCATTTCATCAGACAGAGCGTGTGGATGTGACCTTCCTTCATTTGGGATCCTCCGTTTCTGAATGATAACTGAAGAGGAGATGGATCTCGGAGCTAGTTTGACCACAGTGTTCTACGTTTAATCTTTCTTTCCTAGCTGAGGCAGTGCCCCAAGAAAAAAACATTCACCCACAGCCATCACGCCACACACCTTCCTTCTGCTTTCAGTGACTTTGGGGTGAAAATACGAGACTTAAAAGTGAAGCGGTGCGTGAGCGATGAATTGATTTACTAAAATGGTGCTAGAGTGGTATGTGCTCCCGCTGTGCACAGGGCCAGTCTCAGTGTGGATGAAGGACAGTCTTCCTCAGCTTCCTCTTTTCTCTTTCTCAATGCTTTAAAAGCGGAGCATTCAGGAGAACTTGGAATGACCTGCACCAGCTACCTGACCCTTCATCCTCAAATCAGGGGGAAGGGATGGATCACGTTCTCATCTTTTCTTATCTCTTTTTTTTTGTTTTTGTTTTTTTTTTTTAAATGTATTAAAAAAGAGAAACATATTTTTGTTACCATTTTTACGCCCGTGGAGCCCATCACATTCTTGCTTCATGCATGGAATCAGTGAATGGTCAAGAGGTGCCCCCTGGTGGTCAAAGCGCATATCGTGGGAATAAACGAGTGTCGTACTGTGGGGTTTACATTGGGGGACAGCTAACAAACTTTTTCCTTTTAATTTATTCCATTTTTTAAACATTTTTTGGTGCTTTCAGTTGTTCATGTTCTGTTCATAATGCTGTTAATTTGTGTATTTATTATTGTTGAGTGAACAATTATTTTATTTTAATATGAATGTTGTTTTTTATGGGTTTGCTTGTGTAATAAGAGGAGCATTGTTTGACATATTGCAGCACAATTAGGATCAAAATCTATTTGTATTCCAGTTTAAACAGATGAATAGTAGGAGCCTATGTGGTGGCATTTCAGGACTCAGTAAAAGTAGCTTCACGTGAGCTCACCTTATTATGGAATTGGAAAGATTGAGGAACGTTAACATTGCTGCTAAATTGACCGTGTCAACTGTTTTTAAGCTCGCTTTTGTTAGCATTCACATTTTGGTTACATTATATAAGCTTTGCTGCCTCAACAAGCTAGACAGAATTGAAACACTGTTTGAACTGGTGCTGACAGTTGTATAATAATAAGAATGATCATTTTTTTTCATATAAGGATTGGTGTAGTAACGGGTGGGAGTGGGGGGTGTTTTTGTGTTGAATTGTATTTGGCTATTCCTCGTGTTTTTACAAAGAATTGAAAGAGTATTTATTTTTGTAAGACAAGTCTTAATCCATGTAGAGAGAAGTTTTGCAACTGTACCGACAATGTGTACAACGTGTGTGGGTTTCATTCAAATTACAAGTATGGCTTGATGCATCATGGCACAGTAAGACCCTATGTGTGTGTTTGTGTGTGTGTGTGTGTGTGTGTGTGTGTGTGTGTGTTATATATATATATATATATATATATATATATATATATATATATATATATATATATATATATATATATATATATATGTATGTATGTATATATATATATATATATATATATGTATGTATGTATGTATGTATATATATATATATATATATATATATATATATATATATATATATATATATATATATGTATGTATGTATATATATATATATATATATATATATATATATATATGTATATATATATATATATATATATATATATATATATGTATGTATATATATATATATATATGTATATATATATATATGTATATATATGTATATATGTATATATATATATATATGTATATATATGTATATATGTATATATATGTATGTATGGATGTGTGTGTATATGGATGTGTGTGTATATGTATGAATGTATATATGGGTGTTTTTGTGTGTGTGTGTGTGTGTGTGCACGCATGCGTGTGTATGTATGTGTATATGAGTGTGTGTATATGAGTGTGTGTGTATGTATGTGTATATGAGTGTGTGTGTGTGTGTGTGTGTGTGTGTATGTATGCATGTATGGATGTGTATATGGGTGTGTGTATATGTATGAATGTGTGTGTGTGTGCGCATGCGTGTGTATGTATGTGCATATGGGTGGGTGTGTGTGTATGTATAATGTGTGTGTGTGTGTGTGTGTGTGTATATGTATAATTTCTTTGTGTGAGTGTGTATGTATGTATAATGTGTGTGTGTGTGTGTGTGTATATGGATGTGTGTGTGTATATGTGTATATGGATGGGTGTGTGTATATGTATAAATGTGTATATGAGGGTGTGTGTGTATGTATAATGTGTGTGTGTGTTTGTGTGTGTGTGTGTATGTATAATTTGTTTGTGTGTGTGTGTGACAGAATTTGCTCTGGTTCTGTTTAGTCTGAACATCCTCAGGTAGTTATCAGACCAGAGCTTGAGGAATGGGTCCCTTTTAAATGCCAAATAACGTTATGATTTTCACCTTCAAGTTCAAATCTGTTCTTTTCGATTGTGGCGTCCCCCAGGGATCAGCGCTCGGCCCTGTGAAAGTCACCAACACCAGCAGCGAGATGAGTCAGTTTGTTTGTTGCTTTTTTGTTTTTTTTATTTTGGTCTCATGTTCAGGTTAGATTTCTAATCCAGGATACAGTCTTCCCACTCGCATTACTTCAGTCTTTATATCACTCAGTGGTATCTGAGGGTACTTCAGGTTGGTATTTTCTTGCAAGCTTTGCCAGGAAACTAAAAAAAAAACAGTATCTTCTTCAGGCAATAAAACACTTCTCTTAGGTTTCCAGACACTTACCCTGTCCAACCGGACTTACTTCACCGCTTATCGAGGTACGATGATAAACGCTCAGGACTTGCGCGACTGTTTCAGCAGACAACTTTTGATATTAATTGTTTGTAAGGACTTGGATAGCAGACTTTTGCTCAAATAACTGTTCAGACTAGAGTCTAGGCATTCTGACTTTGTCTAACTGTTTGGACGGAGGCTCCCCAGTGAGGTCCAGTCTTTTTTTTTTTTTTTGTTTAAATGTCAACTTGCTTGCACTAACTTAGTCAGCCTACCTTTCTTAATGCAGCTTTTGGTGTTTTTGTACAAAGAAAGGGTTTCCCAGTCCAGCTCCTGAAGATTCCCACCTCCGCAGAGTATAGACGTGTCCCAAAGCCAAGGGCGGCACTTCTCACTCATTTCTCACTAAGAAATGTACTTACGAGATCTTCCCTCAGCCGCAGATCTTCGCCCACAGCATAAAACAATCCAGGAACGAGATTCTGCAGCAGCAGATTTTGAAACTAAATATGAATTTGCGTTTAATGATGTTAAACATAAGATACCAGCGCTAGCTATTCTCTCCTACCTCGGCTGCTGCCTTTGAGACGAGTCTAGCATCTCTAACCTTAAACACGTCCTTCCTCTAATCCTCCTGAAGAGCCTTTATTAGCTGGATCTGGTCTATTTGGCTCTGCAGATTTGAAATGTCAGTCATCAAGGGATGGAAACAGGTTCTCAGTGTCTCCAGAACGTCAGGGAATTCCATTTGCAGCAAACGTGACTGGGGCTTCAACTTGTTCAGCTGAATTACATGTACTTATCAACATCCCCTCGTTTGTTATGGTGCTATTTTTGTGTGACAGTACTCTGGCCAAAGTGCTTATTATTATTATTATTATTATTATTGTTATTATTATTATTATTACTATGCTGTTTGAAATTATGTTGGTTAAACAAAAAAAGGTGTTTTTGTTTGATGCTCAGATGCCGTGTGTCAGTTTCCTCCCCACAGAAACGCTGCACTCACCAAGCCCTGCGCAGCTGTGTTGCATACACTACTCAGTCCAGAAACCTCTCTGCAAACTTCCTAATGTCTCCGTAACGTTACTGGCCTGCAGGCAGGGTTTGTATCATGCAGTACTTGTACAGTATTTATTTGGCCTTCTCCAGTTTTCTATTCCTTCTGCTCAGTTTTAACGCAGGACCGAAGTGTTGTGGGTCATAGTGTGTACTTTTTCTAGTTCCGATGCTCTGAATTTTGAATGTTTTCGGTTGATCTAATCTTGTGTCAGCTATTTCTCGTCACACTGTAACAAATTGCGATGGATCTTTTCAATTGGACGTTTCAGTTGTACTATGTGGCCTGTACATATTAAAAGATTTATGAGTGAAAACGCGTGTTTGTGTGTAATTGAAGGGGGTAAGAAATATTGTCACAGTATCGATACACAGATTCCTGACAGACAGTGAATCATTGTGTATTGTGTTTAAACCTCTGTCCACTAGATGGCAGTGTTGTAATCCATTTTCAGCTCCACTCCAACATTAACAAGCAGCACAAGGACGCAATGCTATTGTAAGCATTGACAAACCTGTTCATACAGTGGTGTGTTTTAATAGTAGGATTTGAAAAATCACAATACATTACTTTGCTTGCAGTATCTCAGTATATCATAATATATTGAACTGTGAGCGCTGTATCACGATACGTATTGTATCACCAAGTTCTTGCCAATACACAGCCCTACTGTGTACGTACAAACGTATTTCAGCCACATGGAGAGTTTTCAGTACTAACTGTATAATATACAGAATGTAAGGAAGTGAAGTGCTGGTTCTGTTTTGTCAGGTTAAAAAGGTTGAATCTCTGTTTATGTTCCAGCTGGAGATCTTAGATCTGCAGATACTGACCTGTAAAAATACTGAAAAACCTGGAGAGACTCTTTCAGCTTCTGCTTATAAACTGTGGAGCTCAGTTCAGCTTTTATTACACTGTTAAAAAATTATTTGTTGACTCCACTTATCTCAGTCAAGTCATCTTTTTGCTTTGACTGAGCGTCTTTTTGCTTTTACTGAGCGTAACTAAGTTTTGTTTACTCGCTTGTTTACTGAAAATGTACTCAACTAATTATTTTAAGTGGACTCACAGAAATTAATTTTGTTAAATCAAATTGGCAGAACTTATTGTTTTCAGTTTTCACAACAATGCAGGAAGTTCTCTTAACATGATATGGCAAGTTTTCCAACATACATAACTGGTCTAATTTAAGTAACAGTTCATATAATAGTAACAGTTCAAATCAGCCTGCTGGAAAATTACTCTGAAACGAGAAATATTTGGTTTGGTAAGATCCAAAACCTTTTTCTTAACAATTCACAATATTTCCATTAGTTTGTGGAAGCAGAAACATCATCAGCTGGGGGCAAGAGCCTCACACTGTTAACACATCAAGGAGCCTGTGATTCTGTGAAGAAAGCATAGAAAAAAATACTGAAACAAAACTTAAAACACTTGTTTTAATGCATTCAATTGATAGTTAAAAGGCCTGTAAAACATTAAAACATCTAATATCACTGCTGACAGGATTAGTGATTATTGTGGACTGTTATTCAAGTTTGCCTAATATACAATACTTTATTTTATAATTAGACCCTTTTAAATGATCTACACCTCAAACTGAAGGCCCTGAAATACATTTTGGCTTAGGAATAATATTAAAACTCAAACACCTCATTCCATCAAATCTTATTGATTGCAATTATATGTCACATTCCAACATGAACAAGTGCTGACATCAGACTCTCGGCCCATGTGTAGTATATGAAAAGTTCTCTGGAAAGAGATTTTAAGTTTTAATGTTCTTATTTGAGTTGAAGTTATTAGAACTCCTTTTATTTCGTTGTAATAGACAATTCAATCAACATAGTTCAATCAACATGATGATAGCAGTCCATCTAACTAAAACATAAAATCACTCTTTAGAGTGTAGACAGTGAAGCTCCGAGCTCACTTTTAATACACGTTTAAAAACATCTCTCTTTAACTCTGCGCTTCATGAGAATTCTAATATCTTGGTACTTACTTGAACCATGTCTGGATATTAAGACTCAGTTTAAGTTATTGCTGATTAAAAATGTCTGTAAAGCACTTTGTGCTCCCACTAATATGACGAGATCTATAAATAAAGATTATTATTATTATTATTATTATTATTATTATTATATAGAAATGCTCCAAAATGACTCCGAATAAACCCCTTTTTACATTGACGTACATTAAAAGTGAAGAATGTTTTCAGTCTCTCCTGTAAAGTTACTATTTTGGAAGTACATGGGTTTTTTTTGGACCGTGATGATATTATGATACAAAAATGTTCATATACAGTTATTAAAACTGTTCAAACACATGAATTAGACCATCATCACCTACATACATCCCTTTATTTACCTCCGAGCAGTAAAACAGGTAAACAGGTTAGATAGGTATACGTATAAATGTGGACTTTGAGTTCAACATGACGCGCCTGTGCTGGGGTTGTTAGCTGTAGGATGAAGATGTTGAGGGTCAGTTCCCTGAGCTATCTCATACTGAGGAATTAAAGCTGGGCATTCGGACCGCTGCTCTGTTTTCATAAGAAGCTTTAGTGCACGGGGCGTTGTGGAACTGGGGGCTGCTGCCAGTTTTCAAGCTGTGGAAAAAAGCATGATATAACACGCATTACAGCAAATCCCCAATCTTCTTAAGGACAGCATTCAAAACCCCTACAGTGCAAAGCTTTTCAGAACAGGCAGCACCTTGTAGCTGTATCTTTTATAGCCTGGATCTGTTCTCGTGTTGGTTTTTGCTGTGAGCTCCACTCAGGGCGTGTGTCTAGGTACCAAAAAACCTGTCATAATTAAATTGTACATGGGCGGCACTGTAGTGTAGTGGTTAGTGCGGTGGTGTAGTGGTTAGTACGGTGGTGTAGTGGTTAGTACGGTGGTGTAGTGGTCAGTATGGTGATGTAGTGGTTAGTACGGTGGTGTAGTGGTCAGTATGGTGGTGTAGTGGTTAGTATGGTGGTGTAGTGGTTAGTATGGTGGTGTAGTGGTTAGTATGGTGATGTAGTGGTTAGTACGGTGGTGTAGTGGTTAGTATGGTGGTGTAGTGGTTAGTACGGTGGTGTAGTGGTTAGTACGGTAATGTAGTGGTTAGTACGGTGGTGTAGTGGTTAGTATGGTGGTGTAGTGGTTAGTACGGTGGTGTAGTAGTATGGTGGTGTAGTGGTTAGTATGGTGGTGTAGTGGTTAGTAAGGTGGTGTAGTGGTCAGTATGGTGGTGTAGTGGTTAGTATGGTGGTGTAGTGGTTAGTATGGTGGTGTAGTGGTTAGTATGGTGATGTAGTGGTTAGTACGGTGGTGTAGTGGTTAGTATGGTGGTGTAGTGGTTAGTATGGTGGTGTAGTTGTTAGTATGGTGGTGTAGTGGTTAGTATGGTGGTGTAGTGATTAGTACGGTGGTGTAGTGGTTAGTACGGTGGTGTAGTGGTTAGTACGGTGGTGTAGTGGTTAGTATGGTGGTGTAGTGGTTAGTACGGTGGTGTAGTGGTTAGTACGGTAATGTAGTGGTTAGTACGGTGGTGTAGTGGTTAGTACGGTGGTGTAGTGGTTAGTACGGTGGTGTAGTAGTTAGTATGGTGGTGTAGTGGTTAGTATGGTGGTGTAGTGGTTAGTACGGTGGTGTAGTGGTTAGTATGGTGGTGTAGTGGTTAGTATGGTGGTGTAGTGGTTAGTAAGGTGGTGTAGTGGTTAGTATGGTGGTGTAGTGGTTAGTATGGTGGTGTAGTGGTTAGTACGGTGGTGTAGTGGTTAGTATGGTGGTGTAGTGGTTAGTAAGGTGGTGTAGTTAGTATGGTGGTGTAGTGGTTAGTACGGTGATGTAGTGTTTAGTACGGTGGTGTAGTGGTTAGTATGATGGTGTAGTGGTTAGTATGGTGGTGTAGTTGTTTGTACGGTGGTGTAGTGGTTAGTATAGTGGTGTAGTGGTTAGTACGGTGGTGTAGTGGTCAGTACGGTGGTGTAGTGGTCAGTATGGTGGTGTAGTGGTTAGTACGGTGGTGTAGTGGTTAGTACGGTGGTGTAGTGTTAGTATGGTGGTGTAGTGGTCAGTATGGTGGTGTAGTGGTTAGTACGGTGGTGTAGTGGTTAGTATGGTGGTGTAGTGGTTAGTACGGTGGTGTAGTGTTAGTATGGTGGTGTAGTGGTTAGTATGGTGGTGTAGTGGTTAGTACGGTGGTGTAGTGGTTAGTACGGTGGTGTAGTGGTTAGTATGGTGGTATAGTGTTTAGTATGGTGGTGTAGTGGTTAGTATGGTGGTGTAGTGGTTAGTATGGTGGTGTAGTGGTTAGTATGGTGATGTAGTGGTTAGTATGGTGGTGTAGTGGTTAGTACGGTGGTGTAGTGGTTAGTACGGTAATGTAGTGGTTAGTACGGTGGTGTAGTGGTTAGTACGGTGGTGTAGTGGTTAGTATGGTGGTGTAGTGGTTAGTATGGTGGTGTAGTGGTTAGTACGGTGGTGTAGTGGTTAGTACGGTGGTGTAGTGGTTAGTACGGTGGTGTAGTGGTTAGTATGGTGGTGTAGTGGTTAGTACGGTGGTGTAGTGGTTAGTACGGTGGTGTAGTGGTTAGTACGGTGATGTAGTGGTTAGTACGGTGGTGTAGTGGTTAGTACGGTGGTGTAGTGGTTAGTATGGTGGTGTAGTGGTTAGTATGGTGGTGTAGTGGTTAGTACGGTGGTGTAGTGGTTAGTATGGTGGTGTAGTGGTTAGTATGGTGGTGTAGTGGTTAGTAAGGTGGTGTAGTGGTTAGTATGGTGGTGTAGTGGTTAGTATGGTGGTGTAGTGGTTAGTAAGGTGGTGTAGTGGTTAGTATGGTGGTGTAGTGGTTAGTAAGGTGGTGTAGTTAGTATGGTGGTGTAGTGGTTAGTACGGTGATGTAGTGTTTAGTACGGTGGTGTAGTGGTTAGTATGATGGTGTAGTGGTTAGTATGGTGGTGTAGTTGTTTGTACGGTGGTGTAGTGGTTAGTATAGTGGTGTAGTGGTTAGTACGGTGGTGTAGTGGTCAGTACGGTGGTGTAGTGGTCAGTATGGTGGTGTAGTGGTTAGTACGGTGGTGTAGTGGTTAGTACGGTGGTGTAGTGTTAGTATGGTGGTGTAGTGGTCAGTATGGTGGTGTAGTGGTTAGTACGGTGGTGTAGTGGTTAGTATGGTGGTGTAGTGGTTAGTACGGTGGTGTAGTGTTAGTATGGTGGTGTAGTGGTTAGTATGGTGGTGTAGTGGTTAGTATGGTGGTGTAGTGGTTAGTACGGTGGTGTAGTGGTTAGTACGGTGGTGTAGTGGTTAGTATGGTGGTATAGTGTTTAGTATGGTGGTGTAGTGGTTAGTATGGTGGTGTAGTGGTTAGTATGGTGGTGTAGTGGTTAGTATGGTGATGTAGTGGTTAGTATGGTGGTGTAGTGGTTAGTACGGTGGTGTAGTGGTTAGTACGGTAATGTAGTGGTTAGTACGGTGGTGTAGTGGTTAGTACGGTGGTGTAGTGGTTAGTACGGTGGTGTAGTGGTTAGTATGGTGGTGTAGTGGTTAGTGTGGTGTAGTGGTTAGTACGGTGGTGTAGTGTTTAATACGGTAATGTAGTGGTTAGCACGGTGGTTTAGTGGTTAGCAACGTGGTGTAGCGGTTAGTACGGTGGTGTAGTGGTTAGTATGGTGGTGTAGTGGTTAGTATGGTGGTGTAGTGGTTAGTACGGTGGTGTAGTGGTTAGTATGGTGGTGTAGTGGTTAGTATGGTGGTGTAGTGGTTAGTACGGTGGTGTAGTGGTTAGTATGGTGGTGTAGTGGTTAGTACGGTGGTGTAGTGGTTAGTACGGTGGTGTAGTGGTTAGTACGGTGGTGTAGTGTTTAGTACGGTGGTGTAGTGGTTAGTACGGTGGTGTAGTGGTTAGTACGGTGGTGTAGTGGTTAGTACGGTGATGTAGTGGTTAGTACGGTGGTGTAGTGGTTAGTACGGTGGTGTAGTGGTTAGTACGGTGGTGTAGTGGTTAGTATGGTGGTGTAGTGGTTAGTACGGTGGTGTAGTGGTTAGTACGGTGGTGTAGTAGTTAGTACGGTGGTGTAGTGGTTAGTACGGTGGTGTAGTAGTTAGTATGGTGGTGTAGTGGTTAGTATGGTGGTGTAGTGGTTAGTATGGTGGTGTGGTGGTTAGTATGGTGGTGTAGTGGTTAGTATGGTGGTGTAGTGGTTAGTAAGGTGGTGTAGTGGTTAGTATGGTGGTGTAGTGGTTAGTACGGTGGTGTAGTGGTTAGTACGGTGGTGTAGTGGTTAGTATGGTGGTGTAGTGGTTAGTACGGTGGTGTAGTGGTTAGTACGGTGGTGTAGTGGTTAGTATGGTGGTGTAGTGGTTAGTATAGTGGTTCATTTACATTTATGTTCCAGTAAAGATTATTGATAACATGTCTTTGAAGTTTTTACTTTTTACACCATTATAATACTTATAAACAACTAGTCATCATATCTTCTGCTCCATGAAACACATGTTAATGTTCAGTAGTAACAGATATGCTTCTTTAATATATTTACATTGTACTAAACTACATTCATGTTCAATGGGTGTATATGCAGCTGAAACAGGAAGCCTAGCGCATCCCAAATTTATCAACATTAACATTTTAATATAACATTATAGTCATTATAGCTTTTAGAAGAATGGGGTTTTTGGGGAGGTGGGCTAGAGCACTATAGACCCCTGTGGTGCGGCCTGAGCTTTTGTCTTTAAAGGTATTTTTTTTCTTACATTACTTTTACTTTTATATTTTAAGTAGTTTTGAAAGCAGTACTTTTACACTTTTACTGGAATAAAAAGCTTGAGTTGATACTTCAACTTCTACAGAAGTATTTTTAAGCCCTCGTATCTGTCCTTCTACCTGAGTAATGAATGTGAATACTTTTTACACCTTTGAAGAGGATCCAGCTGCAGAAGACTGGGGTAAAGTTATTTTCTCTGATGAAGCCCCCTTCAGACCTTATGGGACATCTGGAAAAATTATTGTCTGGAGAAGAAAAGTAGAGCGCTACCATGAGTCCTGTGCCATGCCAACAGTGAAGCATCCTGAGGCCATTCATGTGTGGGGTTGCTTCTCATTCAGGGAGTGGGTTCACTCAAAATTTTGCCTGAGAACACTTCCATGAATAAGGAACGGAATCAAAACATCCTCCAAGAGCAACTTCTCCCAACGATACAGGAGCAATTTGGGTCCATGGCCAGGAAACTCCCCGGATCTTAAACCCATTGAGAAGCTGTGGTCAATTCTTAAAAGAGAGGTGGACAAACAAGAACCCAGAAAGCCAGGATCTAAACAAACTGAGGCAGCAAATTTTGTGAAAACCAAAATTTGTGCCATTCTCAAACTTTTGACCACGTCTGTGTACAGTCAGTGGAGCTGATAAAACAGACAATACAATATATTATTTTTAAATAATATTTAGCTAAATGTGTGTTACTATAGTTCGTCTAAAGCGTTTTCTATTCAGGGTGTGTTTAAATAGCGCGCTAGAAATTACGAATTTGTTTCTCCTCAGTTTGCGCGTCATTTGATAGGTCGTAGGGTCGCGCGCATCGGGCACGAGCATACGAACGAGCGCTGTTTGAGTTTGATTCAGTTCAACAGACGGATTCTTTTGAACTCTCCGATTCGATCAGTGGGACATTCGATTCAATGAATCACTGAATCACTGAATCACAAATCATGACAGCTTTATTTTCACCTCTCCGGATTCAGTAACAAGTAATTAGTCCTTCGGATAGTTTGCGTTGAATCTGTTTACTAAGTTCTGTGACATCATAACTACAAACATCGTCTCTGACATCAGTGTATATATAACGATTTCAATAAATAACTTTCTGTGAGGGAGTTTTCAGAGGTGGACGCCATTCACCACCACTGTAGACCATTCTGACTCAATATGTTCCACTAGAACAGAGTGGAACTGAACTACTTAATTCTGGAAGATTTTTAAAACGTTTTAAAAAGTTCCTCTACATCAAACCACTCACTTTGTTTACAATTCAGTCACCCAAATATACAAAATTTTAAAACAATCTGGTAATTCAGCGAATGTAAAAAAATTTCAAATTCATTCATTATTTTCCAACACTTGAACACCACAGCAGACGTTTACATTGTGTGAAAATCTCACGATGAATGGACCAACAGAAATGTTCCAAAATAATAACTTGAGGGAAAAAATATGGTAGCATTTTATACAGTATGTTTAATTTTTTTTTCTTTGGACAGCGATGATACTGGTGAGGACAGCAGATTACTTCGTAGGCAACAAACTACCAGCCTTACAGGACATCTATCAGTACCGCTGCCTAAGGAACAAACTACCAGCCTTACAGGACATCTACCAGTTCTGCTGCCTAAGGAACAAACTACCAGCCTTACAGGACATCTACCAGTCCCGCTGCCTAAGGAACAAACTACCAGCCTTACAGGACATCTATCAGTCCCATTGCCTAAGGAACAAACTACCAGCCTTACAGGACATCTACCAGTCCTGCTGCCTAAGGAACAAACTACCAGCCTTACAGGACATCTACCAGTCCCGCTGCCTAAGGAACAAACTACCAGCCTTACAGGACATCTATCAGTCCCATTGCCTAAGGAACAAACTACCAGCCTTACAGGACATCTACCAGTCCCGCTGCCTAAGGAACAAACTACCAGCCTTACAGGACATCTATCAGTCCCATTGCCTAAGGAACAAACTACCAGCCTTACAGGACATCTATCAATCCCGCTGCCTAAGGAACAAACTACCAGCCTTACAGGACATCTATCAGTCCCATTGCCTAAGGAACAAACTACCAGCCTTACAGGACATCTATCAATCCCGCTGCCTAAACAACAAACTACCAGCCTTACAGGACATCTATCAATCCCACTGCCTAAACAACAAACTACCAGCCTTACAGGACATCTATCAATCCCTCTGCCTAAGGAACAAACTACCAGCCTTACAGGACATATATCAATCCTGCTGCCTAAGGAACAAACTACCAGCCTTACAGGACATATATCAATCCCGCTGCCTAAGGAACAAACTACTAGCCTTACAGGACATCTATCAATCCCGCTGCCTAAACAACAAACTACCAGCCTTACAGGACATCTATCAGTCCCATTGCCTAAGGAACAAACTACCAGCCTTACAGGACATCTATCAATCCCGCTGCCTAAACAACAAACTACCAGCCTTACAGGACATCTATCAATCCCTCTGCCTAAGGAACAAACTACCAGCCTTACAGGACATCTATCAATCCCGCTGCCTAAACAACAAACTACCAGCCTTACAGGACATCTATCAGTCCCATTGCCTAAGGAACAAACTACCAGCCTTACAGGACATCTATCAATCCCGCTGCCTAAACAACAAACTACCAGCCTTACAGGACATCTATCAATCCCGCTGCCTAAGGAACAAACTACCAGCCTTACAGGACATCTATCAATCCCTCTGCCTAAGAAACAAACTACCAGCCTTACAGGACATCTATCAATCCCGCTGCCTAAGGAACAAACTACCAGCCTTACAGGACATCTATCAATCCCACTGCCTAAGGAACAAAGTACCAGCCTTACAGGACATCTATCAATCCCTCTGCCCAAGGAACAAACTACCAGCCTTACAGGACATCTATCAATCCCGCTGCCTAAGGAACAAACTACCAGCCTTACAGGACATCTATCAATCCAGCTGCCTAAGGAACAAACTACCAGCCTTGCAGGACATCTATCAATCCAGCTGCCTAAGGAACAAACTACCAGCCTTACAGGACATCTATCAATCCAGCTGCCTAAGGAACAAACTACCAGCCTTACAGGACATCTATCAATCCAGCTGCCTAAGGAACAAACTACCAGCCTTACAGGACATCTATCAATCCTGCTGCCTAAGGAACAAACTACCAGCCTTACAGGACATCTATCAATCCTGCTGCCTAAGGAACAAACTACCAGCCTTACAGGACATCTACCAGTCCCGCTGCCTAAGGAACAAACTACCAGCCTTACAGGACATCTATCAATCCCGCTGCCTAAGAAACAAACTACCAGCCTTACAGGACATCTACCAATCCCGCTGCCTAAGGAACAAACTACCAGCCTTACAGGACATCTATCAATCCCGCTGCCTAAGGAACAAACTACCAGCCTTACAGGACATATATCAGTCCCATTGCCTAAAGAACAAACTATCAGCCTTACAGTACATCTACCAGTCCCGCTGCCTAAGGAACAAACTACCAGCCTTACAGGACATCTATCAAACCTGCTGCCTAAGGAACAAACTACCAGCCTTACAGGACATCTATCAATCCCGCTGCCTAAGGAACAAACTACCAGTCTTACAGGACATCTATCAGTCCCATTGCCTAAGGAACAAACTACCAGCCTTACAGGACATCTACCAGTCCCGCTGCCTAAGGAACAAACTACCAGCCTTACAGGACATCTATCAGTCCCATTGCCTAAGGAACAAACTACCAGCCTTACAGGACATCTATCAATCCCGCTGCCTAAACAACAAACTACCAGCCTTACAGGACATCTATCAGTCCCGCTGCCTAAGGAACAAACTACCAGCCTTACAGGACATCTATCAGTCCCATTGCCTAAGGAACAAACTACCAGCCTTACAGGACATCTATCAATCCCGCTGCCTAAACAACAAACTACCAGCCTTACAGGACATCTATCAATCCCACTGCCTAAACAACAAACTACTGACAAACTACAAACTACTTATTCTGATCGCTGCTTGGACAATAGCACTAAGTCACTTTAAATAGATGTATCTTCTTAGATAACCTGCCAATGCAAAAGTTTCTACACATGTCCTCCTGTATATCTTATGTATATATCTTGTGTATGTTTTGTATAGTCCTTTATATATTTCAGTTATAACTATATGTATAATTTCTAGCTTATTTTTACTTCAATATTGTCTATTTATTGTATGTTTGCACTGTTTTTACTAAATATATATAATGTTGTCCTGCTGTAGAGCTGTATCTGAGCCTCACCCCAAGCATTTCAATGTATGTTACGTCCTGACATGATGTGCAAATGACTAATAAACTTGAAACTTGAAACTATTTATTTGAACTACGTTCGATTCAACTGGGATTCAATTATGAGTCGGTTCCCATCCGTTCGCACGAACCGACTCTTCTCTCGCGAGTCCGAACGTTGCTAATAAGAAGAGCAGCACCGCTGGGTGCGCGCGAGCTATGATAGTCGCCATTTTATTTTCTAAAAACTGAACAGGACCGGGAGGAACAGCGACCTTTCAGCAGAACACATCGAGCCGAGAAACGTAAGAGAGAGAACACAAACACCGGCGCGTAGTGTTTATGAACCGGCGGACGCGTTTCTGCTTCGCTCTCGTTTGAAAACCCAGCCGCGTGCGCTTAGTTCTCGCTGTGTTGTCGGACGGCGCTGCTTAGTTAGCTCCGTGCTAACCCACCGTTAACGCGTAGCCAAGCTAAAGCCGCTCGACACGCCGCACCGAGCGGGGTAGCACTCACCGCATACCCTGGGACTGAGAGCCCCGCAGCGTGTACACATGACTTAGCCCCCCGTATCAGCCTTCTTGTTTAAATACCGCACCTTTTTTGACCGCTTTCGACTTTCTGGACGCCCGTGTTCCAGCTCAGAGGACCGCTAAAGTCCGGATTTTATGTTCACTGTCCTGCTTTAGCAACAGCGAGCTAACGTCAGTTTCACTGTAGCTTAGCTTAGCTTGTTTAGCTCAAGTTGGCTTCCTATTCGAATCTTGCCGTTCCACCTTAAATGGTGCAGCCTGGGGCGCCACTAGAAGTGCTGCACTATTTAAGGTGGAACGGATTAATTCGCCAACTGTATCCTCGCTGTTTACTGAACGACAAAGCAGCTTCAAAGAAAGTCGTTTGTTAACATAAACAGCTGGACAACTAAACAGCTCCGTGTTTACGGTGACACTAGTGTATACAGCCCGCTGTAGAGAGGGCTTGCTAGCGTGTTAGCTCCAGCTCCACTGCTGGAGGCCCCAGTTTACCTGCAGTGCAGTTTTGCGTAGCCGAATCGGGAAAAGACCGAACCCTTTCTTCATGAGATCGCCAACCTGTGAGGTAAATACGGGCCTCCGTTGTAGGAGCTCTCGGTCAGCTAGAAGGTAGATGGTATGCTAAGCTAACAAATGCTGTGAGCCGAGCGTTAGCTAGCTAGCTAGGTTGGGAAACAATAGCTGGTGGATCGGCTTGCTAGCAGAAATGGTAGCCAGGTTAGCCGTTCAGCTAGCCAGACACTGGTTAAACATTTATTCATCTAAGCCAGCCAGTTAGCCTAGCGGGATCAGCGCGAACAGTTGCTGGGTGCTCGGTTTATTAGCTGTAGGCCTGAAGCGTTTCAGATGTTTTCCTTTTTTTATAAAACACCGGACGCAACTCCTTACCAAGCTGGTGTTCAATTATAATAGTCCTATTGAGCTGTAATAGCAGGATATGTGTCGTTAAAACGCCATACTCAGCTCGTTTATTTGCTGTGATCGTTTGCTATGATACAGCTGTTACTTACGCTAGCATGTTAGCCGCTAGCTACAGGCTTCTTATCTGATTTATTAAAATGATTGTTTTGTGCGTTGTAATCTGTCAGGCTGGTGTTGGCCAACTTTAATAGGTCGTGTTTTACCTGTCCTGATAAATCAGACTAGAGATCCTCTTTCATGCTAACGTCAGACTGGTGATTGGCTAGCTAGTAGACGGATCTGGCTAGTTTTGGTTGTGTGCTGGGGTTTAAACCTTTGCAGAAATGTCGAAATCAAATATATAAACTGTCAGATAATCTCACGATTTTCTGTAGTAATCAATATTCTGTCAGAGCGCTAACGCCATGCTAACGTTATCCTGGTGAGGGCACTTGAGCTGACTTCCGTTTTAGTCCATGTTTGTATGTCCCTAGGTTAAAAACATGTTATTGACAGGCAGCCACCTTGACATGTTCATGTTTGATGGTAGCTACATGACTGAGAGAGGCTTCGGATGCATCAATGTCTAGATTTTCCCTTCTAAACTGTTTGGTGGAGGTGGAAGTGTCTATGTAGGACCACTGTAGTCTATAAAATGTCAATAAAGCAGTCAAGTTTTGTGGATTGGTTGGATGCTGAATGCTCTCTCAGCTCCTTGTATCCACAAGGGAATTGCTTTCGCCTCAATTGCCTATGATCTGGTGTACTATGTATGTTTCGTCCTCATGTCAGGGAGTTTTGTTTTTTCCTCTAAACTAAACAGCACAGCCTAACTAGGGGCTTAATATGGTCTCCGGATGCACAGCTGCTGCAGCAGCGTAGTTTTTCTTTCACTATGGTGTCACAGCCATGGTTGTGGTTTTAGGAACCAATACGCTCAGTTAGACTCGTCACTGTTTCTGCTTCAAGAAAGTTGGCCTGCTAACCTATAACCTTTACAGTTCACCGTATAACTGTCATCAGTTATTTTCATTTATCTTGTTGTTGCATACTTGTGTTCATTTATTTCTTTCCTTCTTTCCCCGAAACCTGTTTAGATGTCAATCTTGAATTTGCACTGAAGGACCGTACATTGAATCAGGACCCACAGACAGAAGCCGCTTGTTGGACGCACGGACATTTTCACACCTGGGGAGGGGGGGGAGCAGAAGTAACCTATCACTGAAGTGACTAAAGGGGAATAATGGTGATTTTGCGCCGGGCTCGGCCGCCTGCTTCCGCCCCAACCAGCAATGAATCTTGACTCGCTCTCGCTGGCTTTGTCTCAAATCAGCTACCTGGTGGACAATTTAACTAAGAAAAACTACAGAGCCAGCCAGCAGGAAATACAGCATGTGAGTTTCTCCGTTTTATTCTCCAACACTTCATTAGAGGAGTTGTCTAATTGAGTTCTCGCTTGATTTGGAAATTAATAGCAGTGATCAGTATCGTAGTAGTGGTGGGCAATGTGATGATATATATTGTTGCCTTGATAAACTCTCTCAATACCTTATGCTTTTCTGAACATACTGTGTATATTGTCTGTATTTGTACTGCATTTTTTATGATGGAGAGCAACATTTGTCCTTTTTACGTGAAATACAGTGTGTAAAATATTTCATGAAGACTCACAAGTTTTTTTTATAAAATCTAGCTCTACTGGTTCTTTTTCCCTGTTGTAACTGATCAGATATCTGTAATATTGGCTTATATCACGAAAATATCTAAGTATTGCAAAATCGACTATGTTTTTATCTCACCCACCTCTATTGCGGCTGATTTTAGAGCTTTAAGGAAGTTTTGAAGCCACTTGATGTACAGTGTCATGATCCTTGATTATTGGAAGGTAGTTGTTTTAATTGCATTGTCCACATAGGAGGAAATTTTAGATTTGACTGATTTCAGACTGGTAGTTGATATTTATTACGCTTGCCTACTAAGTTAACTTTAGTATTGGTAATGGGATCGAGGGGTTTTGATGCTGGCAGAGCAAACAGCCATTTCTAGTCCAGAAATGAAATGAAACCATGAAATGGTTAAGCAGTGTGGTTTCCATCACTGTTATTTCGTCCTTATCACCGATACACATGTATGGCAGATCTTTAATATCAGCATCAGCCCACAGTTCCCTTCTTGGTGCATGCTTAAATCTCAGTTCCGGATTATTTTGTTGCCTGTCATAGAAGTACTTAATTCACACTTACAGTAATTGCTAAGGCTGTGAGGGTCACTGTTGCTTGATTGATGCTCTCTCTTTCTCAGATTGTGAATCGTCACGGCCCTGAAGCAGACAGGCATCTATTACGCTGTCTCTTTTCCCATGTGGATTTCAGTGGCGATGGTAAAAGCAGTGGCAAAGATTTCCACCAGGTATTTTGTTTAAGTGGTTCAGTTGGTTGTGTTTTTTTTTTTTTTTTTGTACCTTTGTCTCTTGTTTATGACTGGTTTTGAGATAAATCTGAAAAATAGTAAGCTGTGTTCTGCTATTGTTTGAAATGGCTTCTGCCAGATGAAATGCAGATCTGTTGATCAGCCCATACGCAGTCCACTTGGGCCTCGTGCACACTGCCAGCCCAAATCAGTTTTTTCTTGTTTCCAGATGTTTGATAGTCTGGACCGCATGTAAAGATTTTTACAGATGCATCTTGGCAGCTCAGATCGACTGCCTGAGTGGCTGTTTACTCACTTGTGAATAGCAGTGTGGACATGTGTCTCAAAAGATCTGATTAGAGACACAAATACAACATGTCTGCTGCTGGAACACAACTGAACCCAGGTCTAAATTGATAGTTGGGCTGCTAGAATGACAAACGTGGTTTACAGCAAACAGGCACTGCCGAAACTGATAGATTGATTAAAAATAGTAATAATAATAATTGTTATAACCTAATGCCTAGAGCCTTTGGGTCATGTATTATGGTAAATGTTCAAAATTCCATGTAATGCTGAGGTAATAATTGGAACTTGTTTTAGTTTATATACTTGTTAGTTCCCTTTCTTTAACATTTTTTAAAAAAAGTGTATATTTTAACGTATTGTGTTCTTTTTTTTTTGTGTTCCTCTGTTTGACAAAGACACAGTTTCTGATTCAGGAGTGTGTGTCTCTTATTACGAAGCCAAATTTTATTTCAACTCTCTGCTACGCCATTGACAATCCTCTGCACTATCAGAAGGTACGTGTGTTCTGGCTGCACTGTTTGCCTTACCTACCGTTATCTCGAGTGTGACCTTTTTTTTCTTCTTTTTTTTTAAATTTGTCATCAATTCAAAGATCAGTCGATGTCTTTTGTGTTTAATTTTCTTTACTTTCCCCTCCTTCTACATTTTTGACAGAGTTTGAAGCCATCACCGCACTTGTTTCCTCAACTGAGTAAAGTTCTCAAACTAAGCAAGGTCCAGGAGGTAAGCAGAATGACTGCCTTATCAGCGAAACGCTTAGGAAGTACTGTAATGTATAACTCCTTTCCTAGCTGAGTCTGACTTTGAGCTTGCCAGATAACTCGCTCTCTTTTGCACTAGGTTATTTTTGGCCTTGCTCTTCTGAACTCCAGTAACTCGGACCTGCGAGGGTTTGGTAAGTGTGGCTTATGGTTCTACCTATAGCTGTTTCAGTCTTGCCTATTTTATTGTAGTGTGTTTTTAGGGCTTGTTTACACTTAGTTTGTGTTATGTTATACATAGTTGGCGTTAATTTTGCTTGGACATGCTGATGCTGGAAAATCTGGCATCTGATTTAAACAATTTTTTTCTGTGTGCGCGTGCGTCTGTCTCTTTCTGAGACTGGGCTAATTTGGTTTAAATAAGTTCTGTCTTTTTATGTTTGTGCACGTTTGTGGCAAGCACCAAGTGGCTGGGGAGAAAGTAACTGACACCAAGTTTTAATCTCTCATCTGTGCTCAGCTGCCCAATTTGTGAAACAGAAGCTACCAGACCTCCTGCGCTCATACGTGGACGCGGACCTCGGAGGCAGCCAGGAAGGTGGCTTCCAGGACATTGCCATAGAGGCTCTGCACCTGCTGCTCTCTCACCTCCTGTTTGGGCAGAAGGGCTCCAGCGGAGTCGGGCAAGAACAGATAGACGCCTTCCTCAAAACACTGTGCAGAGGTACGAAAGACGGAACACTGTGGAGAGCAAAACGTGTTGCAAGTAATAACATGGATGCGTTGAAACTTTTGTGCTTACGTGTTTACTTAAGTTCACTTAATCATTGCTTCGCATGCTCCAGTGGTTAGCGTGATGGCACTACCACACTTTTGGGACCTTAGTCTCTTAATAAGCAGGCTGTTCTACAGGTGACAGTGGAGTGACATTATTTGTGCTGGTCCTTTACAGATTTCCCGCAGGAGCGCTGTCCTGTGGTGCTCGCACCACTGCTGTACCCTGAGAAACGGGACATTCTCATGGACAGGATCCTGCCAGACTCTGGAGAGTTAGCCAAGACCATGATGGAGAGTTCCCTTGCGGAGTTTATGCAGGAAGTTGGCTATGGCTTTTGCGCAAGGTTCTTATGTTTAAGATATTCCATTTGGGGCCGTTGCAATGAGTAATTTTGTGTATTTACAAATAAATGTTGGACGTGGCTGAACAATAAATACAGCTGCAAAGCTTTTCAAATATTTTAAGATATTGTGTTGGAAAATAATTGAGTCTGTGTAAAGATATATTCTAAATAGGTACATCCATCAATAGAAATTTTTGATGTTTGTTATTCAGTTGCATATCTCTTTTTACTTATGTGCAGTGTCACTGAAGTTATAACATGACTATTGCCTATGTGTTTCCAGTGTTGATGAATGTAGGAACATAATCCTGCAGTATGGGGTGCGTGAGGTGACTGCAAGCCAAGTGGCCAGAGTGCTGGGCATGATGGCTCGCACTCACTCTGGCCTTTCAGATGGAATCCCTCTACAGGTACTGCAAAACCTCATCACAAGCAGATTTTTTTTTTACCCAGATACTGCTGGGTTAAGATTCCCATATTGAATACGGTTAAGTTGATCGCTTGGTTTTGCTGCAGTCTATCTCCGCTCCGGGAAGTGGCATCTGGAGCGACGGGAAGGACAAAAGTGATGGCTCTCAGCCCCACACCTGGAATGTAGAAGTTCTGATTGACGTTGTTAAGGAACTCGTAAGTCCTTTTCACTGCTATTTGGTACATTGTAATTTTTTTTTAATTAAAAGGGCTTAGTTGGTGGTTTATGAAAAAGCTTTTGCTAAACGTCTTTGTTATTCTTCTACCATGTTAGTCAATCAAACTTTCCGACCTGAGAGTTTTAATTTATGGATTTGTTCCCTTTTAGAACCCCAATCTGAATTTCAAAGAGGTGACCTACGAGCTAGACCACCCAGGCTTCATGATCCGGGACAGCAAGGGGCTGCAGATGGTGGTATATGGGATTCAGAGGGGATTGGGTATGGAAGTCTTCCCTGTGGATCTCATCTACAGGCCATGGAAGCACGCTGAGGGCCAGGTAGAAAACTGACACGTCACGTATGCTCCGGAGTAGCTAAGATGTGATCGTCATTAAGAGAATTGTTGATTGTTAGAATTGTTATACAAACATTGCTACTTGTAAACTATTGCTGCTGCGCCTCAATTTGGCATTGCCAAGTAAACCAAAAATGGGCTATGGCAGTGTTCTAAATGAGTGCTATCTTATCCAAGTATAGAATATTTATAGTTAGATATAAAAACATATAAAACATTTACGTAAAATATTGATGTCAGTGTAAAAATTGTCAGTTCAGTGCACAGTCGCAGTAGCTTACAAGTAGATTTCTTTTTAGCTCTTTAACAAGTTCAAAGAGTCCAGTGGTGTTCATGAAGGACAAATTTCATGGACCTAGAGTTCCTTTTTTTAAGCATAGCGTCATGGTGCCAATGTAAATCGTCGTCTGTGAACATAACACAAAGATAACGCAGAGAAGTAGTTTTATTTATCCAGAACAAACTGCCAACCTGCATGTTAAATTAATAAAAAATTTTGTCTTATACTGTTCTGCATATACTTAATATTGGTTTGTAAACATGTTTTTTGGCCAAAGGCTAATCTTAAAGCTATCAAAAAGCAGTGTTTTGGACATGAGGCAGCTTTTTTGTAACCACTTCATAACTATATTTTAAAGATGTTTAACACTTTTTCAATGACTGCTCATCTTGGTGATTATGCAGAAAACATTCTGTGGAATTACCTTTTTTGTTGTTGTTGTAACCATTTATGCCATTGTGGTGTCCAAGCTTATAACTTTTTTTTTTTTTTTTTTATTTACTCCTCGCAGCTCTCCTTTATCCAGCAGTCGTTATTAAGCCCAGAAGTGTTCTGCTTTGCTGATTACCCCTGTCACACAGTTGCCATTGACATCCTCAAAGCTCCACCTGAGGATGATAACAGGGAGATAGCTACATGGTCTGTACCTTCTTTCATAATCTTGTACACATACATAAATACCATCTACCTGAGAAAGTAATTACTGGTTGTGTCTGTATTAAAAGTTGAAATAAACTTTTTTTCTGAGCTTTAAGTGTCACTTTAGTAGATATTCAATGGGGGTCTGTTTTGTGATGTTTTGCAGGAAGAGCCTGGACCTGGTGGAGAGTCTACTGCGGCTGTCTGAGGTGGGCCAGTATGAGCAGGTCAAGCAGCTCTTCAGCTTCCCCATCAAGCACTGCCCAGACATGCTTGTTTTGGCGCTGCTGCAGATCAGTACGTCCTGGCACACGCTGCGCCATGAACTCATCTCTACCCTTATGCCCATCTTCCTGGGCAACCACCCCAACTCAGCCATCATCTTGCATTATGCCTGGCATGGGCAGGTATGAACACTTTTGAGAGCCAGAAAACATGTTTTTCTGTTTGTCTTGGCCTTCTGTTTGTGGGCGAAGTAAGGTTAGCATTGGGGGATTTTTATAATTCAGTAAGACTAAAATAGCCGTCTCTCTGCTGCTGATGTGTTTTAGGGCCAGTCACCTTCTATTCGCCAGCTCATCATGCACTCAATGGCAGAGTGGTACATGAGGGGGGAGCAATATGACCAGGCCAAGCTCTCGCGCATCCTGGATGTGGCTCAGGACTTGAAGGTACTGCTGTGCTTGCCTTTTAGTGTGTGTTCACATACAAATGTATGTTGTGGCTTGTTTACTCAACTTTTCTTTCCTCTGTCTGTTCCAGTCTCTATCGATGCTGCTCAATGGTACTCCATTTGCCTTTGTAATTGACCTTGCTGCACTTGCCTCTCGCCGCGAATACCTCAAACTAGACAAATGGCTGACTGATAAAATAAGAGAACATGGGGTAAATGTTTGTGCATGTGTTACACACGAGTATGTTTGTTGTTTTTGAATTTGGGAAAAGTCTGAAGTTGCTTTGTTTCTTCTTAGGAGCCGTTCATTCAGGCATGCGTGACTTTCTTGAAGAGGCGCTGTCCCACCATCATGGGAGGACTGGCCCCAGAAAAAGACCAGCCCAAAAGTGCACAACTGCCTCCTGAAACGCTGGCCACGATGCTGGCCTGTCTGCAGTCGTGTGCAGGGTAAGAATTATGGCATCTGTATTTAACTCCTTAAAGTTATTGCTTTTTAGAAAAATGCTAATCTTGGTCACAACCCATGTTATTTTTAATTATTTTCTAAATACATTTCATAATGAATGTTCAGATAGATATTTTGTTTAGGACTGAATATGCTTTTTATATGGCGTGTGAGCAATGTACAATTAGGTTCTTTAAGTCATGACTACTGTTTTTATTTTTATTTGAACAGGAGTGTGTCTCAAGAGCTGTCGGAGACAATCTTGACCATGGTGGCCAACTGTAGCAACGTGATGAACAAGGCCCGTCAGCCTCCGCCAGGAGTCATGCCAAAGGGTCGTGCTCCTAGTACCAGCAGCCTTGATGCCATTTCCCCGGTAGGGCCTGGCGGTAGTTAATTTTCAAAATGGCTATACAGCCTTGCTTGTAATGATTAAGTGAATGACTGTGTTGTATTTCTGCAATTCAGGTTGACCCACTCACTGCAATGGGCTCGCTAAATCTTGGTAGCTCAGCCACCTCCCACACACAGAACATACAAGGTTTCCCCACACCGCTGGGTTCAGCCTTTAGCAATCCACAGTCTCCTGCTAAGGCATTCCCCCCTCTGACCAACCCAAACCCCAGCACACCCTTTGGGGGCATCAGCGGCCTCTCTTCTCAGCTCCCAGGTGATTAATGAATCTAATAATCTCATTTTATGAGCAGACTTTATACTCTGACCTGAAACTACAGGCCACCTAAAAACCTCTTTGCCCTTCCTTAAAATAAGCATACAAAGCAAGTCTATCTTGAAGGTTGTTTGTACCCGTAGTTTATTTTGACATACAGTTTAGTTTGGTTTGCTTTCTGACCATAACCCCTCTTGACAGGTCCGTTGGGTTCAGGCAGCTTGAGTGGGATTGGTTCAGGTCTGGGGATGCCAACAGTGAGCAGTGATCCGTTTGGCCCAAGGAAGATGAGCACACCAGGGCTGAACCCACCCACCTTCCAGCATTGTAAGTTGAAGACCTATAAGTGGTGGGACTGTGTTTCTGTCTAAATTCAAATAGACCCCTAAAACGGGTCACTGGAGAGATTAAAATGGATATACATCAGTCTTCATTAGTGTACTCTCCTTCCGTAGCCTACTTTCCTTGGCAACTGGATTTAATTTAAGGTTCTTTTTGAATGTATTTGACTTCTGAAAACTGAGAATTAAAAAAAATCAAGCTATGGGCAAAGAATCAGGTGCTCATTTGCATGCATTTCTTCAAAATGTCATTTATTCTTCAGAGCATCTTATTTAAACCAGTGAGTAAGAGAACTTCTCTACCTTGTTTCTTCTAGCTGACCTCTCTCATGTGTGGCCCGAGGCAAACCAGCACTTTAGTAAGGAGATAGATGACGAGGCCAACAGCTATTTCCAGCGCATTTATAACCACCCCCCTCACCCTACCATGTCCGTGGATGAGGTGGGTAAACGCGCGGCGACCCCGGTACAATAAGTTACATAGAGTATCAGTATTAGAGCACACCCGTAGAAGTGTGAAGAATTTATTTTATCTCTTGCTTTCTCAGGTGCTGGAGATGCTACAGAGGTTTAAGGACTCTAACATCAAACGGGAACGGGAGGTGTTCAACTGCATGCTGCGCAACCTTTTTGAGGAGTACCGCTTTTTTCCTCAGTACCCAGACAAAGAGCTCCACATTACCGCTTGCCTGTTTGGGGGAATCATAGAGAAGGGCCTGGTCACATACATGGCCCTTGGCCTTGCCCTACGATATGTCCTGGAGGCGTTGCGCAAACCGTATGGCTCCAAAATGTATTACTTTGGGATTGCTGCACTGGATAGGTTTAAAAATAGGTATGTTATTTATGTATATACATACATCTGCGTTGTTTTAACTCTCAAATTTTCTGTGCCTTTAGTGATTTGATTGACTCTCTTTTGCAGATTGAAGGATTATCCACAGTATTGCCAACACTTGGCCTCCATAGGCCATTTTCTGCAGTTCCCCCACCATTTGCAAGAGGCAAGGAGGTTTTTGTATTTAATTCTTGTGCATCTTGCTTCCATCTCCATGTAGTTCAAACTGAAGTTGTCTTTAAAGCTTCGTGCCCTGAAGGGAGCAGTTGTCTTACTTTTTGGTCAATGTGTTTGTGCCTTGTGTTTTGTATACAGTATATTGAATATGGCCAGCAGTCACGTGATCCTCCGGTGAAGATGCAGGGCTCAATCACCACTCCTGGCAGCCTTGCTCTGGCCCAGGCCCAGGCCCAGTCTCAGCCTCCCAAAGCCCCTCAGCCTGGTCAGGCGAGCACCCTGGTGACCACCACGACCACTACCACCACTGTCGCCAAAACCTCCACCATCTCCAGGCCCACTGCAGTAGGTTTTAAGAAGGATGTGCCTGTGAGTAGTCTCTATCAGAATGTGTGCATGCTAGAATTAAATGCATAGATTTGGCTCTTAGTGCAGGTTGACCTTTGTGCCCCCCTTCAGCACTCTGGTGGCTTTGAGGAGTCCTGGATCCAACGTCAGAAATATGGTGATGGGAGATGTGCTGCTTTTATAAGAATACCATGTAATGTTTGGTTTTTACTTGTGGTCCACAGCCCTCGATCAACACCACAAACATAGACACTCTGCTGGTGGCAACAGACCAAACTGAAAGGATTGTGGAGCCCCCGGAAAATGTGCAGGAGAAGATAGCTTTCATTTTCAACAACCTCTCCCAGTCCAACATGTCTCAAAAGGTACAAATGGTCATTGTGCAGCAGCCTTATTTTATTTAATTCATTGCTGTTTTTGTAATATTTCCTTTCTGTAAATGGCTGTAAGGGTGATGAATGTGTTTGTGTCCGTCTGTAAGGTTGAAGAGCTGAAGGAGACGGTGAAAGAAGAATTTATGCCCTGGGTGTCTCAATACCTGGTTATGAAACGTGTCAGCATCGAGCCAAACTTCCACAGCCTCTACTCCAACTTCCTTGACACACTCAAAAATCCTGAATTTGTCAAAATGGTTCTAAATGAGACCTACAGGAATATTAAGGTACAGTTTAGAATCACAGTGGTTTAAGTGGCTTTGATGATCTGTTTTAACTCTATTGGAAGTCATCTAATTTTTTATTTATTTTTTTGGTTTGTATGTATTTTTAGGTTCTCTTAACCTCTGATAAGGCAGCTGCTAACTTTTCTGATCGATCCCTGCTGAAGAACTTGGGCCACTGGCTTGGCATGATCACCTTGGCTAAAAACAAACCCATCCTCTATACTGTAAGTGGTTTATTCTGAAAGCGTATGTTACAGATTCTGTGAAGTTTGTTCACACAGGATCAGGAGTGTACACACTTGGTGTACCCAAAGGGCAAGTGTAGCTGCCGCAGCACATATAAACAAATTTCTGAAGCCTGGCTCTCAATTAGATGTACCTGATGTAAAAACAAGGAACATTTTAGGTGAATCTACATTCTTTTTTTGATGTACAGGATTTGGAGGTGAAGTCTCTGTTACTGGAAGCCTACGTGAAAGGCCAGCAAGAGCTCCTTTATGTGGTCCCCTTTGTGGCCAAAGTCCTGGAATCCAGTCTGCGTAGTGTGGTAATAAACAGTGTTTCATTTTGCTACAGCATTTTGTTAATGTGCTGCTTTCTTCTGAACATCTTAAATCCTTACAGTGTGTTTTTGCTATTGAATAGTTTAAGGCAGCGTTCTGTTTCTTTGGGACTGTTTGGCAACGGCAGATGTTTAAAATGTGAATCATGATGCTAAAAGTTTGTTAGTCCTTGTTTAAGTTAGGCTTCTGTATGATTCTAAACAAAACTTTTTTTTTTTTTGTTGTGGTATTATGCAGGTCTTCAGGCCGCAGAACCCCTGGACCATGGCCATCATGAATGTACTAGCTGAGCTTCACCAAGAGCATGATCTAAAGGTTGGCATGCCTTCGTTTTTCGTTGTTGTGTGCTGTTTTCTATTTTTTTTTTAGTCCCAGGCTAAAAGCAAACATTCCTGCTTCCTCTTGCTTATACAGCTAAACCTGAAGTTTGAGATTGAGGTGCTGTGTAAGAACCTGTCTCTAGACATTAACGACCTGAAGCCAGGCAACCTGCTAAAGGACAAAGAGAAACTGAAGAATCTAGATGAGCAACTGTCTGCACCAAAGAAGGAAACTAAGCCTCCAGAAGAGATGCTGCCAATAGTCACTACAGGTATGTGCCACAGGCATATCAAGCCTGCTTACCAAGAAAGGCTTAGTGTTGATTTTGGATGGTCTGGTTTGTAGCTCTTGTCTGAACAGCATATTTTTAAAATTTATATATTAAGCTTTGTTACATGATTGTATGCCCATTGTTGCAGTGCAGATGTGCTGTACTGTTAGAGAAGGGGACAGATGAGTCTTAACTGGTTTTTTGTGTACCTGAATGGCAGCAATGGCGTCCTATCTCAATGCTGGTACATCCGGATGGCGCAGTGATGTAATTCAGTGTGCTGCAGTTGGCACAAATGAACAGGAGAGCTGGTTGATGATGGGTGAGGAAGAGGCCCTGATGATCAGTCCTCCAACAGCGTTCAGCAGGACGGGAGGACAATCATTATCTTGGGAAGAGTAAAGCGAGGAAATTAGTTCAGTTCAGGAGTATGACTAGAGAATATGAAAGAAGTAAACAGATTAAAAATTTGAGTGTGGCTGATGGAGCAAATTGTATGTCACTTGAAGACCTTGTTTGTTTTTGGTTGAAGCGAACAACACAAACTATCCGAACAAGACACAGCATTTACAATGCGAAATCCTGTGTGTGCAAAACAAAGCGAATGAACCAATACCAACATAACTAATGTATCTTAGTTTGTTTAACAGAAAACATTCAGTACGTTGACCTGTTAATTTGTTGTACTTTGGTCTCTCTTTCTTGTGTGCTTCTCACCCCTACAACCTTGTATACTTGGTTTGTCTTTCCATGTTTTAATCCTAATAGTGTTTAAAAATACAATGCATTAATGTGTCCTTATTTTACAGCTGCACCTTCTGCTCCTGCTGCCACAGCCACCACTGCAACCACAGGTCCACCCACCCCACAGTTCAGCTATCATGACATCAACGTGTATGCCCTGGCAGGTCTTGCCCCCCATATCAACATCAATGCCAACGTAAGCAAATTTTCATCCTGTTGCTTATTGTCTGGAGTTAAACTTATTTTTGCTTAGTTTGTCAGTACTAATTATTTATAACATAACTAATATTTTTTTTCTTTTGTTTCTCTGTAAACAGATCCCCCTGCTGCAGGCACATCCTCAGCTGAAACAGTGCGTAAGGCAGGCTATTGAGCGTGCTGTCCAAGAGCTTGTGCACCCTGTGGTGGACCGATCTATCAAGATTGCCATGACCACATGTGAGCAGATTGTTAGGAAAGACTTTGCGCTGGACTCTGAGGAGTCACACATGCGCGTTGCAGCTCACCACATGATGCGCAACCTGACCGCTGGCATGGCCATGATCACCTGCAGAGAGCCACTACTGATGAGTATCGCGACCAACCTGAAAAACAGCTTTGCTACAGCCCTCAGGGTACGTTCACACATTACTGGATAAAGTAATGATGCTCTTGCATCCTCACTCAAATTAAATGCTTGCCCCGACCTGCCCTTCAGATGGAAACAATAATTGCTAGTAAAACTTCTCATGTTGTCTGTTACATAGGCTCCAACAGCCCAACAGAGGGAGATGATGGAGGAAGCAGCTGCCCGCATTGCTCAGGACAACTGTGAACTGGCGTGTTGCTTCATTCAGAAGACAGCTGTTGAGAAAGCTGGACCCGAGATGGACAAGAGACTTGCCACTGTAAGTACCGCGTGTTGGTGGGACCCGTTCCATAAATGTAGTTGTTCATGAACTTTGCCTATGCTGTGAAATGTAGCTTCTTTGCATTAGCCTATTTGGAAGGTGAAGTCGATAACCTGTACTCCCATGTGTTTGCTGTAGGAATTTGAGCTGAGGAAGCACGCTCGTCAGGAGGGCCGACGCTACTGTGACCCCATGGTGCTCACCTACCAAGCAGAACGCATGCCAGAGCAGATCCGCCTCAAGGTGTGTCTCTTACCAAGCAAGGCCTGGCTTTTTTTTTTAAACAGGTTTCTGTTAATTACTGAGGAAGAATGTGTGAATGATCATAACCTGTCTCTTTTCTATAGGTGGGTGGTGTGGACCCTAAACAGCTGGCTGTTTATGAGGAGTTTGCCCGAAATGTTCCAGGTTTCCTGCCCAGCAATGACCTGTCTCAGCCCACTGGGTTCCTTGCTCAGCCTATGAAGGTATGCTCCAAATAAGCAGTTACAAATCTTCATGAGGCTCTTTACAGTCAAACACCTCTTAAAATAAGTGTTTTTTTTTCTTTTTTTTTAATTTACATGTGAATTCATGCTTTTGTCTTTGTGCTTTTACAGCAACAAGCATGGCCAACAGATGACATGGCTCACATCTACGATAAGTGCATCTCTGATTTGGAGCAGCACCTGCATGCCATCCCACCAGCCCTGGCCATGAACCCACAGGCACAGGCGTTGCGCAGCCTGCTGGAGGCTGTAGTAATGGCTCGCAATTCCCGCGATGGAATCACTGCTTTGGGTTTGTTGCAGAAGGTGAGTGTCCAGTCTGAAGAATGATTCTAATGCAGAGGGTTGGTTAATATAGTATTTAACTCTGAGTACTAGAAATTTGAGCCACGTTTTGGGCTTTTTGCTTGTTTCTTTAGGCAAACTTGTGGTGAGATGTTCTGTTTTTTGTTTTTTTTTTTTTTTTTTGCTGTATGTTTTCCTTTAGCCCAAGTTTATGATACATGTGTATTACCCCTCTCTGCAGGCTGTCGAGGGCTTGCTGGATGCCACAAGTGGTGCAGATGCTGATTTGCTGCTAAGCTACAGAGAGTGCCACTTGCTGGTGCTGAAGGCGCTGCAGGACAGCCGTGCCTATGGGCCACAGTGGTGCAACAAACAGATCACCAGGTCAGTGCCAGCTGCACACTCTTGCCTTAAACAAGTAGCAAAATAAGCATTCTCACGTCCTCATTTGTATTCTGCTACTGAAAATGCTACAGGTGCCTGATGGAGTGCCGTGATGAGTATAAGTACAATGTGGAGGCAGTGGAGCTTTTGATCAGAAACCACCTCGTTAACATGCAGCAATATGACCTGCACCTTGCCCAGGTAGGACAATTTGTAGATTCTTGGACTGGTCTCAAACAATTGCTTTGTCCAAAATGCATCAGTGCACTACAATATCTAGCCTTCCTGCAATAACCCCTACTCTCTTCTTACCCCAGTCTATGGAGAATGGGCTGCACTATATGGCAGTGGCATTTGCTATGCAGCTGGTGAAGTTACTGCTAGTGGATGAGCGCAGCGTGAGCCACATTACGGAAGCAGACCTGTTTCACACTATTGAGACCCTCATGAGAACCTGTGCACACTCCAGGGCCAATGCACCTGAAGGGTTAGTGTTTACGTTCTACAGCTGAGTCAGTCTTTAAATTAAATCTCTATCATTAAGTTATGTATTGTGTAAATGTGTATTCTTTCATTCGGCAAGGGTGGGTTTTAAATTAAACGTTCATGTGGGCCAGCTTTGGGCTGTTGTTATCTAGGTTTTTCCCTTAGCAAGGCTGAGAAACTGCGTCACAGCCTTCACATCCTTTGTTACCCTGTCTGGTAACGCATATATGTCCCAGTATGTAGTGCATGTCCAGTAATATTCAAATATTACAATGTATATGTGTGTATTCAACACATGACTGTTCAGGATTGTTTTAAGGCCTTGATTAACTGCGCTGCGCTGGGGTCTACAATACAGTAGCTCTCCAGAAAAAAAGGGTTTGGCACCAGTCATTACTGTCTATGTAAAACAGTTGGATGTCTCCTCTTGTTGACTGTTTTAAGAGTTTTACTAATTAAAGTATGTTTTTGTTTTTGTTTTTTTTCCCCAGCTTGCCCCAGCTGATGGACGTGGTCCGCTCCAACTATGAGGCCATGATTGACAGACACCATGGCGGTCCCAACTTTATGATGCACTCTGGGATCTCTCAGGCGTCTGAGTATGATGATCCACCAGGTCTACGTGAGAAAGCGGAGTACCTGCTAAGAGAGTGGGTTAACCTGTACCACTCTGCTGCTGCAGGCAGAGACAGTACTAAGGCCTTCTCTGCTTTCGTGGGCCAGGTTAGATCAATATTTTTTTTTATTTTTGAGCGGTATTCCTAGGAAAATACAAGGGTATTTGACATGGTCGCTTGATTTGTCTACGGCTAGGGATACTCCTTGTATTCCATCAATAAAGGACAAGATTTGTCACATTTATTCCTACTTTGTTTTAGGAGTCCTTACCGTGCTGGTGTGCTATGCATCGTTTTTATCCATGCCTTTTATTTGTATGCTTGTTCTTGTCCGCAGATGCATCAGCAGGGCATTCTCAAGACTGATGACCTCATCACCCGTTTCTTCCGGCTGTGTACGGAGATGTGCGTGGAGATCAGCTACCGTGCACAGGCTGAGCAGCAGCACAACCCGGCCGCCAGTGCCGCCATAATCCGCGCCAAGTGCTACCACAACCTGGATGCTTTCGTTCGCCTCATTGCCCTGCTTGTCAAACACTCCGGAGAGGCCACCAACACGGTCACCAAGATCAACCTTCTCAATAAGGTCAGGAAAAAAGTAATTTCAAAGAGCAAGTCCTGTGTGATTTCATGACAACCCTTAATAAACTCTTTGAATTATGTAGGTGTTGGGCATTGTGGTAGGCGTGCTGATACAGGACCATGATGTGCGGCAGACGGAGTTCCAGCAGTTGCCATACCACCGCATCTTCATTATGCTGCTGCTAGAGCTGAATGCTCCTGAACATGTGCTGGAGACCATCAACTTCCAGACTCTTACTGCCTTTTGGTAAGACTGCCATCACTCTGGTGCTGCCATTCATGTTAATCACACATTCTTATTGGCATGAAGTAGCACAACTACGGACAGGTCATGATTTTATTTATTCATTCATTTATTAAACCTCTTGTGCCGTATAGCTGATGTGTCCACACAGGTCTGAAAACAAATCAAGTCTTTTTAAATTTTACCTGAGCCTCTTTTTGTGTGCTTCTAGATGTGTGTAGTTGAATTTTCCTATGGGATCGATAAAGTCCCTGTCTAATCTAGATCGGAAAAATGAGCTCAAATCAGAATTCATGTGGTTTTGTTCAGTATTAATGCGGCAGCTTCACCAGGCCTATAGTTAGTGCTTATAAATAATGAAACAAACACGTCTGACCCTTTTTCATGTTTGATGCGCTCTAATACTCACTGAGAGCAGTTTGGAGCTAATTATCTTTGCAGTGAAGCCTTGCTGTGTGGGTCATTTCAGGACACAGGCTTGTTCACATATAATGATAGACTCAATTATGTACATGAATGTGAGCCATCATGTTAGGAAGATCTGGATCCCAGCCACAAAATTTGCACAAGGCTTGTATAGTAAATGAAGTGTAAAGGTATTCATTGTATATTGTTCTACTCCACACTCTTCCAAAAAGTAGTGGTTGGTTTTGTTTGTGCAGAGGTCTTGGGTTGGTTTTCTTTTCACTAAATCAAGGCTTTGTGTTGGCTTGCATCATTACACACCTAACAAAATAGTAAACTTGATGAAACTAGTGTGCAAATGTAAAAGAGCTGTTGTATTAAAGTCTTGTGTTTGTCATTGAAGCAACACCTTCCACATCCTGAGGCCTACCAAAGCACCTGGCTTTGTCTATGCCTGGCTGGAGCTGATCTCGCACCGGATCTTTATTGCCAGGATGCTGGCACACACCCCACAACAGAAGGTAGGTGCTTGATGAGCTTGCAGGAAAAAAAAGTTCCAAGTTAATTAGAAGGAAAAAAGTCCCCAGTTTTATTGCCATCCTAATGAGGTTTTGTTTGACCCTGCAGGGTTGGCCCATGTATGCCCAGCTGCTGATTGATCTGTTCAAGTACCTGGCACCCTTTTTGAGGAACGTTGAGCTTAACAAACCTATGCAAATCCTCTATAAGGTATGCCCTCAGTTGCTCAGTCAGCCTGTTATTTGTATTGTTGCTCAAGAGACTGGAGGCTTTAACATATTATTTTAATCTTTATTTCAGGGCACCCTGCGAGTTCTTCTTGTCCTGCTCCACGATTTCCCAGAGTTCCTGTGTGACTATCACTACGGCTTTTGCGATGTGATACCACCTAACTGCATCCAGCTGAGGAATCTGATCCTGAGTGCCTTCCCCCGCAACATGAGGCTTCCAGACCCCTTTACTCCCAACCTTAAGGTAGACTTTCAGCTCTATGATGAATAAGGCTTATTCTGCAGTATTACAGTTGATCAGCATACATTTACTTTAAAATCCGCACCAAGCTGATTCTTGTGGATCTCTTTTCTCAGGTGGACATGCTAAGTGAAATTAACATCGCCCCTCGGATCCTTACAAACTTCACTGGTGTGATGCCCTCCCAGTTCAAGAAGGATCTGGACTCGTACCTAAAGACGAGGTCTCCTGTCACTTTCCTCTCTGAGCTGCGCAGCAACCTGCAGGTATGGGATCTTAAACTACTCACTAAGATTTTCACACCCAAACAGAAATAATTTTTTTATTATTTTTTTTTTTAATAAAAAAGGATGGTCTTGGTCATTGTTAATTTTTTGTTTGTTGCATCAGGTGTCCAATGAGCCGGGTAATCGCTACAACATCCAGCTGATAAACGCCCTAGTGCTGTATGTGGGGACGCAGGCCATTGCCCACATTCACAACAAGGGCAGCACACCCTCCATGAGCACCATCACACATTCAGCACACATGGACATCTTCCAGAACCTCGCTGTGGACCTGGACACTGAGGGTGAGAGCAAAAACTCCTAGCACAGGCCGTAAAGCATTGCATTTTATTAGTGCAGGTGTAGTTTAATTAACATTTTATATGCCTGTTGCTTAATTAATTTAGCTGATATCTGATCTTTCTACCTTAATGGGTCACATACATGTGTGTAGTGTACTGCCATGGCATATACATAAACAAACCTCCTGCCTGAGACTCCTGTTCTTTATGCAGTAATTATTTGTTTTGTCTTATGCTCTTACTTTTAGGACGTTACCTGTTTCTGAATGCGATAGCCAATCAGCTGCGTTACCCAAACAGCCACACGCACTACTTCAGCTGCACCATGCTCTACCTGTTTGCTGAAGCTAATGCAGAGGCCATTCAGGAGCAGATCACCAGGTCAATTCCTTTCCTTTCACCTCCCTAAAATTCCATCCAGGTTGAACTGTTTTTTTTTTGTTCTAGGCGATAGTGTTTAAAGGAACCTCACAAACAGAACCGACCTTTTTTTTTGAAAGCCTGAACGCATTGCATTTGTAAGAGTCTTGTTTATATGTTGCCTTGCGCAGGGTCTTGCTGGAGAGGCTAATTGTAAACAGGCCGCACCCCTGGGGACTCCTAATCACCTTCATCGAGCTGATCAAGAACCCAGCCTTTAAGTTTTGGAGCCACGACTTTGTGCACTGTGCCCCGGAGATCGAGAAGTGAGTCAAGAGCAAAACCTTACTTTTCTTAAGTCATGAATATTGCCTGAGCTTTGCTTTGTTTTGTAAAAGTAACACTGTTCTCTCTCTGCCTCTGACCCAGACTGTTCCAGTCAGTGGCTCAGTGCTGCATGGGCCAGAAGCAGGCCCAACAGGTGATGGAAGGCACGGGTGCCAGTTAGGCTGCAGGAACCACTGCTCCTGAGCCCAGAGAGAGAACGCCTCCCATCTCCCCTGTAGCCCTCCACTGACGCCCTGCTCCCATCAGATCATCTCAGCCAGCACTGGACTACCTTATACCGGAACTGCCTGTCGCCCAGACTAAAGAGTTTAGGGATATTATTTTGCGAGGGGAAGGCATGCTGTTAAACAGTCTAAAAACAAAGCTTAAGTGTAAATATTAAGAAAAGGGACATTTTAAGAGCGTTTATTTGCGTAACCTTTCACCTTCCCCTTGCTTTCCAAAGCTCAAATCTGACACCGAAGCATGGACATGCTTTAACACCTTCATGGTATCTGGTGCACATATGGATAAGTATACACTCTCATCTGCCTGTTTGGCTCCCCTCTTCCACCACCATAAATTTAGGTTTTTATTTGTTTTTTTTTTTCCTTGCCTTCAAGACTGATCTTTTTTGTTCGGAAGCTTAATGGCTAGTGGCTTAAGGAAGCTGTCTTATTTTTTTCAAGATTTTGTTTTAAAGGGGAGAGCTGTTGGTGTGGAGAGGGGATGGACATGGACAGATTTCATTTATTTTTCTCCTGACGTGCAGTGGTGCTTTGGGGTCGCTGGTTTGCACCGTTTTGACAGTGGGTAGGAGGTTCTCCCTGGCACTTGTAAAATTGTGGAAATATTCAGAAATTTGATGGTAATTTGAATCTTAAAGTTTGTACAAAGATCCAAATTGCGGAACAAAAGGAGGACCAATACAGCCCGTTTTGTAAGGATTTTGAATGTTTTGTAAATGTATTGGTCCGCGTGTTGTATTTTGTAGTACTTTCTAGTTGCCTTTAGTTCTTGCTACTTATTTCCTGTATGTATGCATTCTGTAGTTACCGCATTAAACACTTGAACTGCAGAGCGGGGTACCGAGTGGTTATTGATTTTTGGTTTGGGCTGCTATGTGAAGAGTAAGAACTGCCAGGATGATACAAACCTGAGACTCACTGTAGAAAACTACATGGCCAGCATCACATTGTGCAGTGCTGCGCCTTGTCTATGCACATCTGGGTGTTTTTGAAAATATCTCCATCTCAAACAGTACAGCTGTTCCATTTAGTTGTGTGTACACTTATTTCTCAGCTTTGGGTATTTGCATTTTTGGAGTGTTTCCATTCCACATTTAATGGGGGGCAGCAGATTGTACATGAAAGATGTTACTGGTGATTCAAAACTGTTTTTGTTTGGGCAGAATCCCAAAACGCAGACTACATTTTCAAAAATATCTGTACTCATGTGAACGGAGCCTACATTCTATGATGGGGTGTGTCTACAAGTGCATTTCAGGCCAAAGTGGTCACAAGTTGGAAAACAAAATGGAGAGACATGTTTTTAGTTGGACAGTGATTATATTTACCTTCACTTTACCTTCTACTTCCTTCACAGACTGTGTGAACCCAAGATATTTTGTTTTGTCTGGTCAACTTAATTTCATTTGTCAGCCATGCCTGCATGTCAGACTAGTGATATGGTCCAAAAGAAGTTGTTGTGACGATGCTTTGCCGATTTCCCTTGAAGGGGTCACGCAGACACTGGGTAATGTGAGGCATAGTGGGGAAAAAATGGGTGGGTTGATGGAAAAAAACAGCTGACATGGTCGATGGTGCTATAACTTTATTACAAACAAACCATACTGAGAAATAACTGGAACTTAATATGGCCTAGGCAATATGAGGCCCAGCTCACAGGACCATACAACTACCCCATTTGAGCTTCAACAGCACCTCCGCTAACGGTCAGGGCTCTACAGCTAGTCTCCAGAGTACAGGGATTTTCTCCATCTTGTAGGACAAGACCCCTGGTTGAAACTATTGCAACCTGTAGAAGGTCCACCCTCTAAGAATGGGCTTCCACTTGAACACTTGCCTCACAGTTGGGACTAGGGGCAGTGTAGGGCCAGTAATGAGTTTTAAAAGTGATTTCAAACAGGTGATATTAGCAGGTGACTAATTATGATTTGGTACAAAAGCAGTAAGAAACTGAGGCTGAGACAAAGGAGCTCCAGTCTGTTAAATGTATGAACAATATCTACTGATGTTGTTCCTTTAAAGAAAGATGGGAACGGAGAAGTAAATGTAAAACACTCTTGTATCTTCCATACTGTCCCAACTTCTGATTTGGGGTTGAATTGTATAGATTTTTTTATGCTGAGGGCAGGGAGGTTAGGTTTACTCCCCCCTACATATAAAAACTCACACACAGGTTCAAGACATTGCAACTCCTGGTTCCTATCACGAACATGATAGTCACTGCAGTTGGTACGTTTCTCTACACCGTTTCTGACTGACTTAATGATTGAATTAAGGATTGATTTAATTCCTAGCTGAAGAAATTTCAGTCAGATTATTTCTGGAGAACAGTCTGTTTGGAGCGCTGGATCAGGTGTTAGATATGGCTTTGGGTGAGCTGCTGCAGGCGGTGGAGGATGCTCTTCTGGCTTAGTCGTACATGCAGAGCTTTTCTCTCTCTGGAGCTGAGTTTGGTCAAAGCTCCCTGTTCCTCTAGGAGCTTGCGGTCTGAGTCCATACCCTCAGAGAACTGGTCCAACGTGAAGCTTGCAGCCACATGCAGCAGTTGTTTCCACCCGGGAGCCAGAGCTGGCAACCCTTCAAAGCTTAGTGCCTGAGCCATTTTAGAATCTTCTTCTTCACCGTCATCCTCCTCCCAGCCTTCGTTTGCCTGGAATTCTTTAAACTCTTCCTTGCTCATGCATAGGACCTAAAACATGAAATCACAATGCTATTACAACTAAACCAGTACAAACATATAACACAGGAATGTTGATGTTCATCTTTAAACAAGGCTAGTTACTTCCTATTCACTAAACTAATGTCCCATTCCACCTTAAATGCTACAGCAGCTTGTACAGGTGCCAGAATGCAACTGCGGCACCATTTAAGGTGGAACGGAAAATTGTCCAAACAAGCTGGCGAATAGGAGGCCAACTTCAGCTGCCACATCTTTAGCTCCCAAACATTAGACACGATGGAAAAGCTTCGCTCAGCTTTAGACACTCAAGAGACTGAAGAGAGGAGCAGCTCCACCTTTACTAGCATCACACACCCAACAGTAAGCAAAGGTGTCAGAAGTGTTTACATTCTTTGCTCAGGTAGACGTATAGATACTAGGGTTTAAAAATACTTCTGTAGAAGTTGAAGTATCAACTCAAGATTTTTACTCCAGTAAAAGTGTAAAAGTACTGTTTTCAGAAATACTTAAAGTATAAAAGTAAAAGTAATGTAAGAAAAAAAATACCATTAAGGGCACCGTCAGCACCACAGGGGTCTATAGTGCACTAGCCCACGTCCCCCAAAAAATAATTATTCTAAATACTACAATGACTATAATGTTCTATTAAAATGTTAATGTTGATAAATTTGGGGTGCGCTAGGCTTCCTGTTTCAGCCGCATATACACCCATTGAACATGAATGTAGTTTAGTACAATGTAAATATATTAAAGAAGCATATCTGTTACTACTGAACATTAACATGTGTTTCATGGAGCAGAAGATATGATGACTAGTTGTCTGTAAGTATTGTAATTATGCAAGAAGTCAAACTTCAAAATCATGTTATCAATAATCTTTACTGGAATGTAAATGTAGATGAATGAAAACAAGCTGAAATGAAATAGGAGTAACGAGACTATGTTTAAAATGTAAGGAGTAGAAAGTACTGATAATGAAGTGTAAATGTAAGGAGTAGAAAGTACTGATAATGCAGTGTAAATGTAAGGAGTAGAAAGTACTGATAATGCAGTGTAAATGTAAGGAGTAGAAAGTACTGATAATGCAGTGTAAATGTAAGGAGTAGAAAGTACTGATAATGCAGTGTAAATGTAAGGAGTAGAAAGTACTGATAATGGAGTGTAAATGTAAGGAGTAGAAAGTACTGATAATGGAGTGTAAATGTAAGGAGTAGAAAGTACTGATAATGGAGAGTAAATGTAAGGAGTAGAAAGCACTGATAATGGAGTGTAAATGTAAGGAGTAGAAAGTACTGATAATGGAGTGTAAATGTAAGGAGTAGAAAGTACTGATAGTGGAGTGTAAATGTAAGGAGTAGAAAGTACTGATAATGGAGTGTAAATGTACAGGAGTAGAAAGTACAGATAATGCAGTGTAAATGTAAGGAGTAGAAAGTACTGATAATGGAGTGTAAATGTAAGGAGTAGAAAGCACTGATAATGGAGTGTAAATGTAAGGAGTAGAAAGTACTGATAATGGAGTGTAAATGTAAGGAGTAGAAAGTACTGGTAATGGAGTGTAAATGTAAGGAGTAGAAAGTACTGCTAATGGAGTGTAAATGTAAGGAGTAGAAAGTACTGATAATGGAGTGTAAATGTAAGGAGTAGAAAGTACTGATAATGGAGAGTAAATGTAAGGAGTAGAAAGCACTGATAATGGAGTGTAAATGTAAGGAGTAGAAAGTACTGATAATGGAGTGTAAATGTAAGGAGTAGAAAGTACTGATAGTGGAGTGTAAATGTAAGGAGTAGAAAGTACTGATAATGGAGTGTAAATGTACAGGAGTAGAAAGTACAGATAATGCAGTGTAAATGTAAGGAGTAGAAAGTACTGATAATGGAATGTAAATGTAAGGAGTAGAAAGTACTGATAATGGAGAGTAAATGTAAGGAGTAGAAAGCACTGATAATGGAGTGTAAATGTAAGGAGTAGAAAGTACTGATAATGGAGTGTAAATGTAAGGAGTAGAAAGTACTGGTAATGGAGTGTAAATGTAAGGAGTAGAAAGTACTGCTAATGGAGTGTAAATGTAAGGAGTAGAAAGTACTGATAATGGAGTGTAAATGTAAGGAGTAGAAAGTACTGATAATGGAGTATAAATGTAAGGAGTAGAAAGTACAGATAATGCAGTGTAAATGTAAGGAGTAGAAAGTACTGATAATGGAGTGTAAATGTAAGGAGTAGAAAGTACAGATAATGCAGTGTAAATGTAAGGAGTAGAAAGTACTGATAATGGAGTGTAAATGTAAGGAGTAGAAAGTACTGATAATGGAGTGTAAATGTAAGGAGTAGAAAGTACAGATAATGCAGTGTAAATGTAAGGAGTAGAAAGTACTGATAATGGAGTGTAAATGTAAGGAGTAGAAAGTACAGATAATGCAGTGTAAATGTAAGGAGTAGAAAGTACTGATAATGGAGTGTAAATGTAAGGAGTATAAAGTACTGATAATGGAGTGTAAATGTAAGGAGTAGAAAGTACTGATAATGGAGTGTAAATGTAAGGAGTAGAAAGTACAGATAATGGAGTGTAAATGTAAGGAGTAGAAAGTACAGATAATGCAGTGTAAATGTAAGGAGTAGAAAGTACTGATAATGGAGTGTAAATGTAAGGAGTAGAAAGTACAGATAATGGAGTGTAAATGTAAGGAGTAGAAAGTACTGATAATGGAGTGTAAATGTAAGGAGTAGAAAGTACAGATAATGGAGTGTAAATGTAAGGAGTAGAAAGTACTGATAATGGAGTGTAAATGTAAGGAGTAGAAGTAAAAAGTTGAATAATTATTACTCCAGTAAAGTATAAATAACCAACATTTCTACTTAAGTAAGGTAACTAAGTATTTGTACTTTGTTACTTAACACCTCTGACAGTAAGTAGGTACTGTAAGTAGCAGCCATGCTGTGTGAGTTTATCACTGTTTGTGTTGATGTTCATTTTCCTGTCTGTGTCTATTTCCACACTTGACTTTTGTCGTTACCATTTTGCAGTTTTACACTCGAGACATTAGCATTTATGCTAGCAGATCTTTAAGTCTTGGGCTACTGTTTTGGATGATGGCCGGTAGCTTAGCAACCAGCTAAACCACCGGTCGCATGCTGCAGTGGGCGGGAACAAGCCGTGACGCAGTCTCTCTCTAACTAGAGCGTCTCAGTAATCTGTTTTATGAGGAGAGATGAGGAGAGAACACTGCTACTTACACACTCACTACCTAGACAGCCTACTTAGACACTCACCAGGTTCTGAGACACACCCATAGTGTTGGTTTTGGACAGTACAGTAAATAAAATGTAAGTAAATAAATATATATGTGTGTTTGTGTTTTAGAATGAAGGTCTTTGTGCAGAACTTAAACGACGTTTGGACAAAAACGTTCAGTCTAGTACCTTCAGGGTCGTGTAGAGTTCCGTGTCAGTGAGCGAGCCGTTCTTGCCAAAAACAAAGACGTCGTTCTCGCCGACCGTCTCCATCTCAGTCAGCATTTTCCATTTCTCCTCCAGGAGGCGCTGTTCTGCTTCCCCCTGGGTTTCTACAGAAGCCAACACAAACTGGGATCATCTCGCAGCACAACAAACACAGCACAAACCGTCAGTTACATCATTGAGCCATCCAGATGCAGCAGCATTGAGATAGGATGGGACTGTTTCAGCTCACGCCCACTTTACATAAAACCTCCGTCAGAGACTGCCTCCTTCAGAGACTGCCTCGGTCAGAGACTGCCTCTATCTGTGCAGCTTCTAAAGCTTTGCCATCCAGAATTCAAACAGAGACTCTTGTCTTTGGTGTTTAGTTTATTAAACAGTAAATACTGTTTGACCAGAGGAGGATGGGTCTCCCCTTGTGAGTCTGGTTCCTCCCAAGGTTTCTTCCTCCAGTTGAGGGAGGTGTTCTTGCCACTGTTGTCTCTGGTTTGCTAACTGGGGGATATATATGTTGTAACTCTCTGTTTTCAAAACTCTGTAAAGCTGCTTTGAGACCACATCGTTGTAAAAACACTACACAAATAAACTTGACAAACCCTACACTAGGGAGACGTTCTCGTTCAGCTGGAAGGCCTTTAAAAGCTTTTAAAGCAGAGTTCTTTGGGATTCCCGGTCCGGGCCGTTCTGTGTGGAGTGTGCTTGTTCTCCCCGAGCTTGAGTGGGTTTCCTCCGGGTACTCCAGTTTCCTCCCACAGTCCGAACACATGCATGTGCGATTCGTTGCTCGCTCTAAACTGCCCGCAGGTGTGGGTGTGTGCCTGAGTGTGTGTTGTCCCAAGCCCGGGTCTGTGGCGAGGGTTGTGTCAGGAAAGACATGCGACGTGAAACACTTTGCTAAATCTGGAGTGCGAGTTGACTGACTGTGGCGCCCCCTGTAGAACTGAGAAGCGTGTGTGTGTGTGTGTGTGTGTGCACATCTGTATACACTCTCTGTGTGAAATGCTCAGTTAGAGCTCTTGTGTCTTTAAGCCCCGCCTCCCACTCAGCCAACAAATACCACAGTATACAACCACCACCCCCCGTTACTATGGTGGTGTCAGTTCTGTCATAGCAGATTAATGAGTCTGATCCTTAGTCAGGTAGAACAAGTTAGCAGCTCCACCTTCGCAGGCTGGACTGGAGCAGGACGTTTCAGAGTGGTGTGCCAAGCTCACCGGTAGGCAGGCAATAAGGATTGTGTTACAAGATGATGTCACATTTGGTTTGAGAGAGTTTCTTCCTCAGGCATGTACTCTGGGCTTTATAACATTGCAAGTTTACAAAATGTGTTAACATGTTCATGTTGATACGGCACCTTGCACAGCTGCTTTGTAGAGAGTGGACATCTGTATGTCCGCCGTGTCGTTGCTGTTGGTGGGGAACGGTTCTGTGAAGCCATACATGTGCAGGAGCTGCCAGTTGGCCATCTGACCATAGGTGTTAAAGATCTCCTCACCCTTCTTGATCTGCCGCACGGCTACCATCTTCAGACAGTCCTTAAAATGGGGGATATTAGTTTTATTATTATTATTATTATTATTATTATTATTATTATTATTATTATTATTATTATTATTATTATTATATTAATAATTAAAAGTGTCTGAGTATGTTTTGTTCAGATCTTTACAAGGAACAGTTCAGAGCTGCTTGTGTAAACGAGCCTTACAGGCATGTACTCCAGATTGGCATTGTGGTTGCACACGTGGTTGAGCATGTCAGCCATTGGCACCATCATAGGAGGGTTAGGCACTTCATCTTTGTCTTCATCGTCCTCATCCTCAACAGGCTCCTGAAAACTGAAAACAAATGAAGAGATTAGAATAATCAAGTATATATATTTTAATACCTGTGCACCTGTATTCATAAATGTCTCGGGAGTAGCAATACAGCAAATGACACCCGGAGTCAGCTCACCTGTAGGCCATGATGAAGGCTACCAGACTCTGATACAGCCTCAGAGAGTGGCGCTCAGGGTCCCACAGCTCCGGATGCAAGCGCATGAAGGGCAGAACCGTCTCTTCGTACTCTTTCTGGATGTTGGTCAAGTCTGTGTCCACTGCCTCAGGGATACCTGTCCCCTTCAAAAGTCTTTCTCGTTCCTCTTTGGACCTACATGACACATCAGAAACAGATACAGCGTTTAAAACTCCAGTAGAACTGCTGTGTCTGATCCACTCCTACCAGCACAACACACACTAACACACCACCACCACCACCACATCAGTGTCATTGCAGTGTTGAGAATAATCCTCTACCCAAATGATACCTGCTCTGTGGTGGTCCTGACCATTGAAGAACATTGTAACAAAGTAAACAGAGAAACAAATGAATTACAGTCTGTAAGTGTAGAACTATGAAGTGCTCCTGTATGGTCAGTGGAGCTGATAAACTGGACAGTGTGTGTGGATACAAGAAGGTGGTTTTAATGTTATGGCCGATTGGTGTACAAAGATATATCTATTGTGCTACGGAGGAGCAGAGCGTTGATGATTTCAGTTCAGGATAACACGTTTTACAGGTGTGTTCCAACTGAATACATTATTTTTTAGACTGTCAATGTCCAGAAATGAATACGAGTCAGTAACGTTAACACAACTTAATAAGGTCCCTGTTTCTACTTATGTATATCTGTTTATATGTGAGCGTACATGGAAAATAGCAGTGGTGTGTCTCAAAACCTAGTGAGCTCCTACATAGGCAGCATTTTACATCATAGTATGCGCTCCCGACATGTAGACTGTCCCAATTCTTACATACCTTAAACATGCTGTCTACTGAGGAACCTTATTTAAGAAAAGCATTTTAAGGAAGCATTGAACGCTTCCTCAGCCACTAAGACAATCCCATGATGCAACACAGGCAAACCTACGAGCAGTGAAGTGGTTTTAAAATGTGAGTTATTTTGATTCTCTCTGGAGTTTTAATGTGTTTCTGGTCATATAATCACACAAAACAGTATTTTATTATCAACTCTGTAACGAGTCCTTCATCACTTACACTTTTATACTCGAGCTATTAGCATTTATGCAAGCGGATTTTAAGCCTCGGGCTATTGTTTTGGATGCTGGCCGGTAGCTTAGCAACAAGCTAAACCACCGGTGGCGTGCTGCAGTGGGCGGGAACAAGCCGTGACGCAGTCTCTCTCTAACTAGAGCGTCTCAGTAATCTGTTTTATGAGGAGAGATGAGGAGAGAACACTGCTACTTAAACAGCTGCTACCTAGACAGCCTACTTAGACACTCACTAGGGTTTGAGATACACTCCAGATATTGACCATAATTCCTAAACGGGTGCATCTCTACCTTTACTGTCTTTACTGAGTTTAACGATTTTGGAAAAGCCTGGTTTGCTGCAAAGTTTTGGTAGATCACCTAAAATCAAAAAAAGCCTCATACCAAAACATGGGATGGTCCAGCTTCCTAAAGTCAGGCCAGAGGGACAGGTACGGCTTCCAGTGTGAGTCAGTACATGTGTACTCGTACATCAGTGCCAGAAGCAGCGGGACCCAGCCCGACGAGCTCCCCAAACACCCCTTCCCTGCGAAAGAAACAGATTCAGAACTCCGGCAGCTCAGCTCAGCCAACCACAACTCAATAACTGCCCATCAGCTTGCTCACCTTCTTCGAGAACCTTCTTGGTTTTGGACGTGCCTTGATGCAGAAGGGCGTTTCTGGGGATGGTGAAGAGGATGTGGCCCTGCTCTATGTCTTGTTTAGCCAGCATGCCGTACTCTGCCACCGTCCCTTCTTTACTCAAGTAGACCTGGAGAGGAACAGCATTTGCTTCATTCACTTGTGAATAAACCACAGATTTACTTGCTGGAAACACTTGTAATTATGTAATTATGGTTATTACTGTACTGGTTTTGTTTTTTTGGTTTCTGACAGATCTTCACCGCATAACTTCTAAAATATCAACACTGTTCCAACTGATTGTTTGGTATGATTGTGTGATTCAGGCTTGTATACAGCTTTTTGATCGGATGCACGGATTCAGGAAAACCATTTTTTCCCAAAGAAAATTAATAGGATGGAAAAGTACACGCCAATCTATTGAATTTCTGCTGGACCCATAGACACTGTTTCATATATAATGACTCAAGGCAGAACCCCGAACTCTACTGCAGTGTTGGTTTGACCCACCCTTGTCTGTTTAAGATAAGATAAGATGATCCTTTATTAGTTCCACAGTGGAGAAATTCAGCAGCAAAGGGAAAGCAAGGCATTCACTACAAACAATATATAAATAAACAGTACAGTATATACAATATAAACAATAAAATAATAAAAAGAAATAATAATAATAATAATAACAAAAATAATTATCTAAATATAATATTTATTGTATTTATCATTTGTTTCCATCCCTCTTTTATCCCTCCTTATAGAGTTCCATTCATTTTCAAGCACACCCAAACATTATGGTTTTGTTTAACCTACAGCCACCAAACTGCATGTACTCACTCAGGGCAGGTCCCCAAACGCACTGACCTGCACTCCTCTATTTGTTGTTTATTCATCCCTCGTTCCTTGCACTGCTTAGGCTGTGCAACCACTTTTCTAGTTCTAACTGATGCTGTGAGTGGCTTCTTATTTCTCAATAACTATGTAGGAAGGCGTATCCTGTGTCTGTGGAGATGATGTTACTGTGTTTCAGAAAAGTCTAATCACTGGCCTGTATCAAGCCAACAAAACAACTATGGAGAAGCTAAATAGACTGGAGCCCAGAACTGTCCGGTACAGTATTAACACCTGCAACTCAAGCACTGCAAAATAAGTGTGGTCTGAAGAAAATCCTAAATGACCATGATCAGAGATCACCGAAAGGCTTGTTGATGTTAAATAGTAAGAAGGTAGTGAAGGAAATAGTTCACGTGGTCTAAAGAATTCCTATTCCAGAGTGATGGGAGCGTCAAGGTAGGACAGGAAGTTCATCACGTGATGCACCCGTCTTGCATAGTGTCCACTGTACAAGACTCTGGAGGCAGTGATATGACCTGGGAGGGCTTCAGTTCATCAACAGTCTGTGGTTAAAAAAAGGACCACCTGAATGTACTATATGACCAGGTTATCCTATTAATTGATTTTTTTCCTCCCTGATGACACGCCCATGTTCCTGACCTTAACTCCATTGGAAGATGAGCTGGAGGAGACTTTACAGAGTAGTTCGACTCTCCCATCGGCAGTACAAGATGTCAGTCAAAAATGAATGCAACTCTGGATGACAATAAACATTCTGACACTGACCCGCCGCAATCAAAGCAAAGGGTGGTCCGTATTAGAGTGTACAAATTGGCCGTGTTTCTTATTAGGTTAAGTCTAAAACCTCCCATATGCCCTCAAACCTCAGATATGCTGTGTATCTGTGTGCACTGTTATTGGTTATATGGGTTACAGGACAATAATGTACAGTTGAACTTGCCTTGTTGCTCAGCTTCAGACTGACTTTATCACACCACAGTAAGAAGTTCTGCAGGGGCTCATCATCCTCACTGCCTTGTGTCCCATCCTCCACCTAAAGCAGATCACAGAGCATCGTGAACTTCAGCACAGAGGTTTGATGAATTAATGTCTTGTGAAATGCCTATCTCGGTATCAGCACTGACTCGTTCTTATGGCAGTAAGTTAGTTTCTCTTCGCTGGAGGTTATTAGGGGGCTGTAAACTCTGTGTACGTGTAAAGTGTTGTTATATTCAGTGATCAGGCAGTAAATCTCAGGAGAAAAGCTGAAAACATAAACGTTTCGTAAATCATTGTTAATCCACACAGTTCACTCGTTCTATCTGTTTACCACGAACTCTGGAGGCTGTTTACCTTCAGTCTCTTTGCGTCTGAGGCCATTTCTCCTGCAGGTTATGTGGAACTGATGATGAAGCGTCTCTGGAGTTTCTGTCTGTTCAGCCTCCATGTGAGTTTCACAGCGCGAGGTTTCGACGTTTCTGTCCGTCGCGCTGACGTCACATCAGAATAAAAGTCCGAAAGCTGCTCGCTGGGATAGGAGGGGAGGAAAAACAACAAAAAGTATGAAAGGAAGAGAGAAAGTAAAGGCAGAGGCGAGCAAGAAAGAAAGAATGCAAAAAAAGATGATGAAAAGAAAGACGCTCACATTCTTATACACGCTACCTAATTGTTACTTGTCTTGACGGTATGGCGCCAAAATAAAAGTCCTTTGGCCCAAACCTGGAACCAAGAAAATCCAGAATAAAAAAAAGACAAAAACATGGACAGAAATGGAGAGATAGAAAGAAAGAAAGACAAAAACAGATGGAGAAAAAAGAAAGAAAGAAAGAAAGACCAAAACAGATGGAGAAAAAAGAAAGAAAGAAAGACCAAAACAGATGGAGAAAAAAGAAAGAAAGAAAGAAAGAAAGAAAGAAAGACCATAACAGATGGAGAAAAAAGAAAGAAAGAAAGAAAGACCAAAACAGATAGAGAAAAAGAAAGAAAGAAAGAAAGAAAGAAAGAAAGAAAGAAAGAAAGAAAGAAAGAAAGAACAAAAAAAGACCGAACACAGATGGAAAGAAAAAAAGACCAAAAACAGATGGAGAAAAAATAAATAAAAAAAGAAAGAAAGAAAGAAAGAAAGAAAGAAAGAAAGACCAAAACAGATGGAGAAAAAAGAAAGAAAGAAAGAAAGAAAGAAAGGAAGAAGGAAAGAAAGACCAAAACAGATGGAGAAAAAAGAAAGAAAGAGAGAAAGAAAGAAAGAAAGACCAAACACAGATGGAGAAAAAAGAAAGAATGAAATAAATAAATAAAGAAAGAAAGAAAGACCAAAACAGATGGAGAAAAAAGAAAGAAAGAGAGAAAGAAAGAAAGAAAGAAAGAAAGAAAGAAAGAAAGAAAGACCAAACACAGATGGAAAGAAAAAAAGACCAAAAACAGATGGAAAAAAGAACAAAGGAAAGGAAGAAAGTATACTAAAAACACATAGAGAGAAAGAATGTAAGAAAGAAAGAATTCTACATTTTTATTGTAATTTATTTTCCTCTTGGAAGTCTGTTTATAACTTTTGTTTGATTTTATGTACAAATTATTTTTATCTGCACATTTTCCACATCTCTCTGTATCTTAGATCAAGCTGCTTTTGGTACTGTGCAGCAAACTGACTTTTACCAATACCTTCAGCATGAGGGGCGGGGCTAAACCTGTTATAGGCTGAGTGGGTGGGTGTATGTAAATAAGCTGGTAATTGAGCAGACTGATTTTTAGTAGTTTAGTCTTCACTCCGTCTGGCTGTAGAGTGGACAGTATGGTGGGGGTGGGTGTCCTATGAGTAATAATCTTCAGAAGAACAGAACATATAGAGTCTCATGCACTGCATACATAAAATTACAAAAAATATGATTTTATACACACAAACAGGACCCGAACAGGGTCGTGTTATTTTATCTTATCTAAGACAAATGCAGGGACCAGGGTTGCCAGATTAGTCGTTTCCAGTCAAAAGAAAGTTAAAAACCTGCCAATATGCATGTAAAACAGACTAAAATGTACCAAAACAGTCTTAAGTTCATTTTAGTGTAAATAATGTAATTTAATAAATCACAATGTTCAAACAATATGTTTCCAAACAAGCCTCTGGGTGTGTTAACTGCTGCTGTCTTGCCTTAGAAAGTTAACTGATAGGTACTGAAGTTGCCCCTAGATGGCGCTGTCATACTGTGTGTGTATCATCCATATAAGAAACCAAAAGATTTTCATGTTCAAGTTTTATTTTTCAAGAACGCCCCCTCTCCTCATTGGCTAAAACAAGAACGTCCTCGCTTTTTTATTCGCTTCAACACAGAAGCGCCCCTCTTCCTCACTGGCTGCAGCATGATCTATCTGTTCCTTGTTTTTATCAGTTCTGCTTTCCTGTAGTTTCTCACTTTGCCGTCCAAAGACGCACGTGCTTCACAGTAAAAGTTTGTCCTCTACAGTCGAGTTTGTTTTATTCATTTGGCCATATTTGAACGTCTGTCTTTCTGGACACGGTGCAGTCCGTCACATTCAGACCTTCGACAAGTCATCACTGTTTACAAAAAACTGTGGTGTTGATTTATGATTTAGTTATGTTTTATTTTCAAAGTTAGTTATAAGCGGCATGACTGACATGTTCCAGTCCTTCCAGAGTCGGTTAATATTCGATTAGGTGATTTCACGTTACCTTTGATTGTAGAATTATTGAATTATAAAACAAAGTAACTGTGATGTATGTGTTATATAGTTTCTGGAACAGTAGGTGGCACTGGTGCTCACAAGGGCACAACACACCCACATGTAATCTACAGTGAAGCAGCTAGTAAAGAGAACTGAAGAGCAGCTACTCTGGTGTTTGTGTGTACTGGTGTGTTGTCTAAAAACACTGATTTAACGCCTGTGACTGTAAACACTACAGTAACTGTTACTCCTCTCATCTGAAATACATCCTTCTCTGTTAAAACCTCCTACCATATTCTCTCGCATCGCTACAAAACACACCTGTTGTCGATATTGGACTGTTGGGGGCGGTTCTGTTCAAGCTGTATTGGTTGGGGGGCGTTTCTGCTTGTACAAGAACACCCCAAAAAGGAACGCCCCTGGCTGCAGCTCGACCCTTCTCCCATCTACTGCTATTCCAACAGCCTCAACAGCTAAACATGGACACCAGAGGAGTGAATGGCTGTACGTGTTCTGTATGTTCGGAATGAAATGCAGATGATGTGTCATTCATGGTTATGTAAGTGAACTACTCTTGGAACTGTTTATCTGCTTGGGCAGGTGAGAAAGCACACCGTTGGTACAAGACTTGAACTGCATCTTAACACATTTTTCAATGCGACAACGTACAAAACCGAGTCTGCATATTGCGAAGGCCTGTGCGTTTATGTCTTTGTGTGAAATTCTGACTTAAGGTCAGCCTACGAGGTGGCGAGTGGTTCTTGTACATATGTAATCCAGCTCGTGCCGCTGCCTATTGGTTTCAGCTGAGCTAACTTGGAACCAAAAACACTACCAGGTTCTAGGTATGTATGACGGAAGACCAAAAAAACCAAGTAGAATGGGGGCAAGTTGAGTTTAGACCTCATGATATTGATAGACGCAAATGTTAATTGAAAGCTCAGTAACTCAGACAAAACCTTTCATTCTAGCCTGAGCAACCAGATTGTAAAAGGCCGCCACCTTGAGGCTGAATGTGTGACTCAGTCAGGTATTAAACCTCACAGTGGTACCATGAATAGAATCATTTCTCATTCACTCTGCTAATTATTGGCTGTTGAATGTTGATGAGCTATGATGCTGCAGTAATATGTTTGAATGATTGGTTCAGATGTTATTGGCATGTATTAATAACAGAGCTCTTTTGATCACAAGGATCTGATATTGCTCACAGATTTTGGTGAGAATTGAATGAACTTCATGAATGTAATATGAAAGTGAGAGAAACTGACAAATATTTGGACCATTAATGAACTTTATTTCTGTTTAATGTAAACAGAGTAAACATTATTATTAGTCATACTGACTCTTATGAGAAGTAAAATAAAAACAAGCACAAAATAAAAGATGAAAACATAAGAAAATACAGTATAATGTTATTAAAACTCATAAACGTAGAGGTAAACACTAGAAAACACACATTACGTTAGATGTCATATTCAGTGGGATTAAAGTCTCTTCCAAAGGATAATATACGGACCTGCATAACATGTTTAACTTCCTCTTTTCAGGTTAAGTTTCGGAGCGTTTGACTGACCCGCTGGTCCTGTTTTCTGTTTACAGCTGGTTTAAACCAGCACATGTGATTTTCTCAATACAACTAGCCAGAAAGCTTTTACAGTAAACTGATCATTTCTTATTTGAGTACATTTATTAAAACACCTTTGATGTGTTGTTTGTTCTGCAGCACAACTGCAATTATTCTTTACTGCCTTATTTATTTGATCTACTGTAAACTTTACAAAAGCTGTATTTGTCTATATTTTCTATGCTGATCACACAGAGGATCAGTCTTTTCTTTGTATTTTCTTCAGTATGTAAACAAAAATGAAGAAAAAAGGAAAAACATTCTCAGTCAGACATTCATTAGCGCTAATACTGCAGTGCGTATTAAACACATAGCTTTAACAAACTGAACACTTAGTGACTTTTCCAGCTGCAGCCTCCGCAGCGGATTTGTAAACTTCTCACTTCACTTGTGCCTCTACTGTGATGAAGAAGAGGAGGAGGATCAGGATCATGGAGGACCTGCTTTACAGTGGCTGCTTGCCTCCTGGGGTCTTGCTGTCCAGTTTCTTGATGTGCTCCTGCACCCACAGTTCAGTGGGCTTAGCGCACACCAGCCGTCCCTTCTTCATCATAAACCTATGTTGAAACAAAAACAATCCAAATTTGAATGTAGGGTTTTTCAGTATGTTCACTCCTCTAACAGCAGAGTTTGCCACTGGAGTTTCCCAGCGTGACGGATATCTTCTGTTTCTCTCTCGCTGACAAACACACACACACTGAGGGGCACTTACAGCACGGCCTTCTTGGAGCACTGCTGGCTGGTGTAGCTGTAGCTTTTCACCATGTTCAGTCTGACAGGTTGAGGGGTGTAATTAAAGCAGCAGTTTTTTGGTGCAGATCCGTAACGCATACCTGCAAAAACACACCAATCAGCACCAACGTCAGCCAAACTGCCAATCATCTTCAGACAACCAGCCAATCATCTTTCCTCACAGAACACATACATTATAATCAGAAGTGTCAAGTAACAAAGTACAAATACTTCCTTACTCTCCTTAAGTAGAAATGTTGGTTATTTATAATTTACTGGAGTAATTATTTTTCAGTTTTTTACTTCTACTCCTTACATTTACACTCTATTATCAGTACTTTCTACTCCTTACATTTACACTCCATTATCAGTACTTTCTACTCCTTACATTTACACTCCATTATCAGTACTTTCTACTCCTTACATTTACACTCCATTATCAGTACTTTCTACTCCTTACATTTACACTCCATTATCAGTACTTTCTACTCCTTACATTTACACTCCATTATCAGTACTTTCTACTCCTTACATTTACACTCCATTATCTGTACTTTCTACTCCTTACATTTACACTCCATTATCAGTACTTTCTACTCCTTACATTTACACTCCATTATCAGTACTTTCTACTCCTTACATTTACACTCCATTATCAGTACTTTCTACTCCTTACGTTTTAAACATAGTCTTGTTACTCCTATTTCATTTACAGCTTGTTTTCATTTATGTACATTTACATTCCAGTAAAGATTATTGATAACATGCCTTTGAAGTTTGAACTTTTTACACCATTACAATACTTATAGACAACTAGTCATCATATCTTCTGCTCCATGAAACACATGTTAATGTTCAGTAGTAACAGATATGCTTCTTTAGTATATTTACATTGTACTAAACTACATTCATGTTCAATGGGTGTATATGAGTCTGAAACAGGAAGCCTAGCGCATCCAAAATTTATCAACATTAACATTTTAATATAACATTATAGTCATTATGGCTTTTAGAAGAATGGGGTGGGTTAGTGCATTATAGACCCCTGTGGTGCGGCCTAAGTTTACATCCTTTAAGGCATTTTTTTTCTTACATTACTTTTCTACTTTAAGTAGTTCTGAAAACAGTACTTTTACACTTTTACTGAAGTAAAAAGCTTGAGTTGCTATGTCAACTTCTACAGAAGTATTTTTAAACCCTAGTATCTATACTCGTACCTGAGTAATGAATGTGAATACTTTTTACATCTTTGTCTATAATGACTGACAATTGTACTGTATAAACCTTTTAAATTCCACAATACAATTCAGCAACTGTTATAGTTGATTTTGTGTCTATTATTGATTATTATTCAGTAATTACAATACAATACTACAACATAACTACAATATTTAGTAACTACTACGAATTATTCAGTAACCAATAGGAATTGTTCAGTATCCATTATTATCAACAGAATTTAATATCTACTATTAATTTGTCAGTACAATGGAAGATACAGCATTTTATTATTAATTATTCAGTAAACACTATAACAGAGTGAATTTAATTCAGTTTAATTTAATGTGTACTATTAACTTTTTAGTGACACGGTCATTTAGTTTTAATTATTCAGTGACTACAATTGATGATTCAATATTTACTATACATTATCAGTAATTATAATTATACACACTCCACACAGAACAGCCTGAACCTGGATCATCTTGCTGTGAGGCGACAATGCTATACCACTACACCACTGTGCTGCCTAAATTTAATTCAGTTGATTTCCACTGAATTAAATACTGAATATATATATATATATATATATATATATATATATATATATATATATATATATATATATATATATATATATATATATACTTCTATTGGTACAATCACCATGAAATTGTCACACAGTGTAAACGGTCATTGGTGTGTTGAAATGATGTAAAAAACTTAAAATCAACAAAAATAAAGATACGTTTTTCATTGGAAAGCTTACCTTCGGTGAAAGTGATGGTGCTCAGCAGCAGCACCACAGCAGACAGGAGGAGCAAACGGAGGGCTGCCATGTTTCTCAGTTGATCAGATGATAGAAGTCACTGAGTAGATGATTTGTTTTTCAGTGGTGAGATGAGCACTCAGAGTGAACTTGCTGCCTGTAGCTCACAGCCGAGTGTGTCGCGTTTTATGTGTGATTTATGTGAGGAAGTGAGACAAACTCCCCCATGCTGGAAAAAAAACCCTGAACTTTCATCCACGCAGTCTAACCTTTAGCGCAACGTATGACACTTCTCATTTCAACATGGTGAAACCACAGATTAGGCATCATCGTCACCACCAGATTAAAATAACCCCACATTTAACCCTTTAAACTCGTTATAATTCCAGTGTATTCATCATTAAGTTATTAATCACAGTCTAATCTATCATTCAGTAACTAATATGAATAATTACTAGAAGCTTCTACTCAGACAGTAAACAGCCTACAGTACTGAGCACATGGTTAGTCTAAGCAAGAGAAACACACCATATTCATTATTGTGATTTATGGTCATAAAGCAGTCATAAGTGATGAAGATCTATGCAAATTACAAAACTGACTCATACATAGTGTTCTTGAAGCCTCAACTGTACAGTAATATCAGAGTACAGTTACAGTATCACACACACAATGTATTCCAGTAATTATAGAATCCCACATTTACACATGTACACTGTATGAAATATTAAAAACTCTGTAACTTACACACAGTTCACAGTTCAGTTTCATGTAAAGTTGAGGAATGTATTTAGTTTCAATCATAAATGCAATTTGAAGGATGAATAATGAAGGCAATGCCTATTTCTTTTCTATAAGCAATATGAAACAAAAAGCAGTGCTTTGTAAATCCACTTCGTTCTCTATTTCGAGTAACAGCACAGCAGATATTTAGTTATTCACTTAATCATATGTATATATATATATATATATATATATATATATATATATATATATATATATATATATATATATATATATATATATATATATCAAAGGTGCTTCTTAAATAAATAAAAAGCACCGATCAGGAACAAGAATGGGGATGCTTTGCTAAAAGTAAATCATCAGAAACTCCCACAGATTCAGAGCATCTGTGAGAATGTTAGGTATTTCACCTCTACAGTGAATGTCAATAATAGGTTCTGAAAATCCGGAGAAATCTCTCAGTAAAAGAAACCCTTATCGAATGCCAGTGAATTTCGACTCACTGTATTAAAACCCACATGCCTCTGTAACAAATATCACCACACGGGCTTCGGAAAACCCTGGTTAGTAAACACAGTCCGTCGCTCAGTTCTACTGAAACACTGCCGGCTTCTCTGGACTAAAGCTCGTGTGAAAAGGACTGATGCTCTGACGGGTCAACTTTTCAGACAGCAGCAAAAACATTCTGCCTGTGTTCCAACAGCATGGCTGTGTGAGCAGAGAGTGCCAGTAAATACAAGTAACCCAGTTTGTGCCACTGATAAAGACGAGTGATCACGTTCTGTTATATATATATATAAAAAAAAATATTCAGCTCTGTCAGCTATAAACACAAATGATTCAGTTCCATTTCTAACACAGACGAGTGATTCGGTACCACCATTAATAAATGTGATCCAGTAACAGCTTTAAGGAAGTTGAGTGATCCAGTATCACCTGTAAAGGCCTGTCCAACACATGTTCTGCTGTGGTTTGCTTTGGATCATGAGCAGTTCTTTTAATTTCTCTGTGCTCTAAATGTCCAGTTATTCTGGTACAGGTCATCAACAGGACTTTGAACTCCAGCTGTACAGTGTTTACATGCTGTGTAACTGGTGCACCAGTTCACTTAGACACTCCTGATCTTCCAGCATTGATTTCTCTGTGACTCTGACTGAGTTCACTCTTCAGAAGACTGGAGTGGTGATGACTTCGAATGATTTATTCTGGTTGCACTACAATGAAAGATTTCCTCTTTTGTGCAAATATTAACCCACATTCGAGTGTAAACAAACCACTGATTCCTCTAATTCTGATTCTGACTCTGTAAGAGGTCATTTCACAATCACTTTCATTCTGATGTCAACACAAACCTTCATTTCACTTGGAGAGACTGTAGCACCAATGACCAATGTTGAGTCTTTTCCCTCCAAATCTTGGAATTGTCTTGACTTTTACGATGCAGATTTACCTCACTCACATCTTCTTTCACTCGAGGTACATATAAAAATCTAATTTAAATGAAGGAATGGATGAATCTATACTGGGAATAGCTCACTTTTTCATAAAACTTGTGACTCATGGTGTGCCCCAGGGTTCAGCCCTAGTCCCGCTCTCTTTGTGATGTGTTTGCTACCTGTTGGCTAAATGATTCTCCAAAAACGGTTTTAGTTATTGATTTAAATGTCATAAGCAAATTCCGCTTTGCTGATGTTTCAAGTGAAAATATGTTAACACGTTCTCTACAGAAAAAACATAAACATGGCATTTTCTCTGTAAATATCACTTTCTATCTATTTAACATGTACATTTTTTTTAAAAGAACAGAAAATGTGCTGCAGCTCAACTTTGGAGACTCATTTCATGAAGCTCCCAACACACAGTTTTTTTTGCTGAGGTTGTTTCCAGTGGCAGGTTGGTAGGTAGTGTGTAGTGAGTGAGGCAGCAGAGGACATGTGAATTTTAGACCCTGCACACTCTGTGGCCCCGCTCTGTGAGTTTATGGTTGATTTGTTAGCCTAGATGCTTCTATTTAGGAGGTGTCCAAATATTTTTGTGTATTTTTAAAATCGAAATATCTTTATTTCTAAAAAGAGGCGTTGACTTTAAATAACCTTGTGTGTGTTTATTTCCAAAGTGGCAGCATGATGGTACAGTTATTCAGTCCACTCACCACTAGAGGTCAGCTGAAGAGAGCGGAGCAGCAGCGGCACCTGCAGAGCAGACAGGTTCCTCATCCTAGCAGAGTAATGAATTTCACATATGGAGAGGTGGAGCTGGAGTGAGTCCTGTGAGTGTAGTGGGTGGTGGAGTGGTGAGGGTCTGCTCTGACTGTGAGACTGAGCACTGTGAGTGTCGTGGGTGGTGGAGTGGTGAGGGTCTGCTCTGACTGTGAGACTGAGCACTGTGAGTGTTGGGGGTGGTGGAGTGGTGAGGGTCTGCTCTGACTGTGAGACTGAGCACTGTGAGTGTAGTGGGTGGTGGAGTGGTGAGGGTCTGCTCTGACTGTGAGACTGAGCACTGTGAGTGTAGTGGGTGGTGGAGTGGTGAGGGTCTGCTCTGACTGTGAGACTGAGCACTGTGAGTGTAGTGGGTGGTGGAGTGGTGAGGGTCTGCTCTGACTGTGAGACTGAGCACTGTGAGTGTAGTGGGTGGTGGAGTGGTGAGGGTCTGCTCTGACTGTGAGACTGAGCACTGTGAGTGTAGTGGGTGGTGGAGTGGTGAGGGTCTGCTCTGACTGTGAGACTGAGCACTGTGAGTGTAGTGGGTGGTGGAGTGGTGAGGGTCTGCTCTGACTGTGAGACTATATAACACATACATCACAGTTACTTTTGTTTTATAATTCAACAATTCTACAATCAAAGGTAATGTGAAATCACCAAATCGAATATAAACCGACTCTGGAAGGACTGGAAAATGTCTGTCATGCCGCTTATGACATGACTGACATTGGAAATTGGACTAAACTAAAACCTAATTCAACACTACAGTTTGTTTTTTTTGACTTGGCGAACGCCTGAAAGTGATGGAATGCGCTGTGTCCAGATAGATAGGAGATGTTAAAATATGGCCAAATGAATAAATAATGCTTAGTGAGAAATTCTTTAGTACGATACAAACTTTTTAAAAAAGTGAGAAACCACAGGAAAACAGAACCAGTGAAAACAAGGAATGGATCATGTTGTAGCCAATGAGGAAGAGGGGTGGTTCTGTGTTGAAGTGAATGAAAAGGCGAGGAGGTTCTTGTTTTAGTCAATGAAAACGAGGGATCAGGAACGCCCCTGACTGTAGACCGATGATATTGGGGGGTTTAATTTGTCAAATCTCGAGAACCATTAAAGGATAAACCATTTTACTAAGCTTGAAGTTGAAGCCAGCAACAACAACTAATGAACCTGACACCCCAGGTAGGGCTTTCACCTGACTCCTCTGGAACGGACCCTTCCTCACCCCATCAGAACCCACTATTTCTTAAACACATGAATTTTAAATTTGATCGGCAACCAGTATGAGGCACCTACTATGAGATCACTGGAGGTTTTCCAGTATTGGCCTCCACGGTTCCTAGCAAGAGTAACTCCCCTTATTTTCCCACTGATAAGCTATTCAGCCGACATAACGACTCCTTTATGTCTGAGACGAGGAGGGCTATTTAATTATAAAAACAAGCCGCATCAGCCGTAGCTCTGGGCGTAAAGCCAGAGTCATATCTAACTTTCATTTTGCTTGTGTATGCAACAAGTGTCCTTCGTCCCCTTATTATCAGACACCTGGTGTCCTGCACTGTTTACAGCATAATGCTTATTAGAGATTCTCACTGTTGTTTGCTCATTAAATAATTAAATAATAGCTCTCACGACTGCTCTGCTCTAATAACTTCACTTCAAAGTAATCATATTCACGACCAAAGGTCTAGACTTCAGGCCATACTGGCCTTATGGGTTACACTATATTTTATATCATAATCATATACTCTCTTCAAGAACCTGATTACATCAATCCATATATTTAATGTCCCTTATTGTTATTAATAATATTTCTCTTTATTCAAGTATTCATATATCATTTTTCATATATCACTCTGTGTCTGTGCATAATTTACTGCTCTGCGCTATTTTTAATGAGCATCTTCGCCTCGCAGCAGAGCCAAGTCAGCACCCTGTCTGATGCTGGGCCAAGTGATATCCTCCATCCCCCCAACCTCCCCTTGCCATCTTGATACTGCCGAGCGCAGCGAGTACCCAGCAGACACACACAGGGAACAGACAGAGGGTTTGATAAGAGTTCACAATCAAGAGCAAGAGAAGGTTTTATAGTGTTTATTATGACTAAGCATAAAACCAGTTATTAATAAATGAAATGCAAATGATTTGGATATGTTTTCACCTTGTTCAGCCAATTCTAAACAAATTCAGAATGGGAACAATTTCAGTTTAGACCATGGCTTATGATTGGTCAGTAAGTCAAAAAACACAGTCTAGCCTACAAGTCAAGAACACAGTGTTTGATTGGTCAACATGTCACAAACTCAGTGTTTGACTGGTCAACAGGTCACGAACACAGCCTCTGATTGGTCAATAAGTCAGGAACACAATCTTTGATCAGCCTACAAGTCAGAAACACAGTCTATTATTAGCCTACAAGTCAGGAACACAGTGTTTGATTGGTCAACATGTCACAAACTCAGTGTTTGATTGGTCAACAGTTCACGAACACAGCCTCTGATTGGTCAACAAGTCAAGAATACAGTCTTTGATTAGCCTATAAGTCAGGAACACAGTGTTTGATTGGTCAATAAGTCAGGAACACGGTCTTTGATTAGCCTACAAGTCAGGAACACAGAGTTTGATTGGTCAACAGGTCACAAACACAGCCTCTGATTGGTCAATGAGTCAGGAAAACAGTCTTTGATTAGCCTACAAGTCAGGAACACAGTCTTTGATTGGTTGAAAAATCAGAATTTCAGCCTTTGATTGGTCGACCAATTGTCCATTTTTGCTGTACACAGAAATGATTTATCATTCAAGGTGGTACAAGTTTCATGGTTGTTAATTGGTTTACATGTTATTGGCATGTATTAATAACAAAGCTCTCTTTGGTAACAAGGACCTGATGTTGCTCACAGATTTTGGTGAGAATTGAATGAACTTCGTGAACGAAATATGCAAGCAAGGGAAACTGATCGTGACAGAAATGTTTGGACCATTTATGAGCTTTATTTCTTTTGCACATGTTTAATGTAAACAGAGTAAACATTATTATTATTATTATGACACACTGGTACTGTTCTCTGTTTACAGCTTTTACAGTAAACTGATCATTTCTTATTTGAGTACATTTATTAAAACACCTTTGATGTGTTGTTTGTTCTGCAGCACAACTGCAATTATTCTTTACTGCTTCATTTATTTGATCTACTGTAAACTTTACAAAAGCTGTATTTGTCTATAATTTCTATGCTGATCACACAGAGGATCAGTCTTTACAAATCACTGTATTTTCTTCAGTATGTAAACAAAAATGAAGAAAAAAGGAAAAACATTCTCAGTCAGACATTCATTAGCGCTAATACTGCAGTGCGTATTAAACACATAGCTTTAACAAACTGAACACTTAGTGACTTTTCCAGCTGCAGCCTCCGCAGTGGATTTGTAAACTTCTCACTTCACTTGTGCCTCTACTGTGATGAAGAAGAGGAGGAGGATCAGGATCATGGAGGACCTGCTTTACAGTGGCTGCTTGCCTCCTGGGGTCTTGTTGTCCAGTTTCTTGATGTGCTCCTGCACCCACAGTTCAGTGGGCTTAGCGCACACCAGCCGTCCCTTCTTCATCGTGAACCTATGTGGAAAAGAAATATATGTGTTTTGTTATTGTTTTTTTTGCATTACAGTATTCTGCAAATTATGGTCTACAGTCTGTATATATTTGTTCAAAATATTGAGGGAAAAATATGAAATGGGCCATAAATTAAAAAAATAAATAACTAAAATGGGCCAAAAAACATGCACAGACCGTCATATTAATGTGGTGGCAATGTTATATTCAGCAAATCAACAGTTATCGTACAATACAAATGAAGGTTAACTGTACAGGGAGATTAAATATTAAATATGTGTTTATTATTTTGCTATTTTTATATAAAATATCACCTTCATGTTTCAATTTACTTACTTTTGTTAGTAGTTGGGTTAGGTTGGGTCTTTGAACATTTGAAGTTCAAAATAGTACTAGGAATGTCTAAAATGTATTTACAGTCAATGTAAGGTGTAGTGATTAGACTGAAGCCTGAATTAATATACATGCATGTGCTGCTGTACCAGTTTCTCAGTATGTTTACTCTTCTAACAGCAGAATTTCCCTTTATTAGTTTCACAGCGTTTTCATTAATAGCATTACGTAAACGTTTCTGTTTTTCTCTCACTGACTGACACACACACACACACACTGAGGGGCACTTACAGCACGGCCTTCTTGGAGCACTGCTGGCTGGTGTAGCTGTAGCTTTTCACCATGTTCAGTCTGACAGGTTGTTCGGTGTAATCAAAGCAGCAGTTTTTCGGTGCAGATCCGATTCGCATACCTGCAAAAACACACCAATCAGCACCAACGTCAGCCAAACTGCCAATCATCTTCAGACAACCAGCCAATCGTCTTCAGAAAACCAGCCAATCGTCTTCAGAAAACCAGCCAATCATCTTCAGAAGACCAGCCAATCATCTTCAGAAGACCAGCCAATCGTCTTCAGAAAACCAGCCAATCATCTTCAGAAGACCAGCCAATCATCTTCAGAAGACCAGCCAATCATCTTCAGAAGACCAGCCAATCATCTTCAGAAAACCAGCCAATCCCTTTAAACTCCAGCAACTATTATGATTAATTTTGTGTCTATTATTAATTATTACCTGAGCGCATTAATCCTTTAAACTCACCTTTTAATCTCAAACATGATTCATATAAATTAAATTATTTTGTATCTACTGTTAATATAGTAGCATCTACTATAAATGATTTAGTATTAATTATAAACAAATTATTAATTATTAAATAACTACTACAAGGTTTTAGTTAATTATTTAACTATTTATTAAGTTTTAAGTATGTTAATTATTTAGTAATTACAATTCACTGCAGATTATTTGGCATATACAATTAAATATTCGGTATCCACTGTGAATTATGAACTCTTTGCATATGCAATTTGTATATGCAATATGAAATTGTTTGATTGCAGTGAATATAATTGTTTAGTAACTACTATGAATTACTCAGCACCTCAGGTTTTCAATTTAAATGACTTTAGTTGGATTCAGTTCAATTCGATGAACGGATTTTAATTCAATTCAATTGGATTCAATCAAATCAATTGAACTTGTTTAGTTAAGTTCAAGATGAGTTCCATCCTAAATAACAATTTTATTTTTATTTATAAATTAAAAAAGTATAAAAAGTGTGTTTCTCTGTTTGCTCTCTTACCTTCGGTGAAAGTGACGGTGCTCAGCAGCAGCACCACAGCGGACAGGAGGAGCAAACGGAGGGCTGCCATGTTTCTCAGTTGATCAGATGATAGAAGTCACTCAGTAGATGATTTGTTCTTCAGTGGTGAGATGAGCACTCAAGGTGAACTTGCTGCCTGTAGCTCACAGCAGAGTGTGTCGAGTTTTATAGCCATCAGGGAGGAAGTGCTTGATCGGGGGAATTCGTCTCATAAACCTCATCATCACCACCAACCCACAACTTAACCCTTTAAACTTGTTATAATTCCAGTGTATCATTCAGTTATTAATCACAGTCTAATCTATCATTCAGTAACTAATATGAATAATTACTAGAAGCTTCTACTCAGGCAGTAAACAGTCTACAGTACTGAGCACATGGTGAGTCTAAGCAAGAGAAACACACCATATTCATTATTGTGATTTATGATTATTGTGATTTATGGTCATAAGTGATGAAAGTCTATGCAAATTACAAGACAGACTCATACATAAAGTGTTCTTGAAGTACAGTTACATTTACATTTACAATGATCACTGTAAAATATAAAGGAAAATTTTAAACTCAGAAACTAATCCACACATTTGATGGTTTAATATAAAGTATAGGATTGTATGTTGAATGTTATTGAATATCAATAAATAAATGCTTTCTGGACTTTGACCATCATGTGCTTAGTATTCTATGTGTTCCCTAAAAAATAAGGAATCTGGATTTTGATCTATTAATCATATCAAGTTTACACTGAGTGGGTTTATAGTTCATTACAACTTCATTAATCACCAAAGAATGTGTTTAATTAATGTTTTAAAAATCTCTCTGCTGTTTTTCTCAATCGGCCGCAAGAATGTATTGTCTACATTGAGTAAGATTGTTTAATGCTTACTATAAATAATTATTCAGTAAATACTGTACTCTAGAGCATATGATCAATTCTATGGCTACATTACAAACTCTATTTTATCTACTGAATTATAATTGCTTAGTATTTACAGTTGCAAGAAAAAGTAAGTGAACTGTTTGGAATAACCTGGATTTCTGCATTGATTACTGACTAAATTCTTCCCACTAACCACAAAGTCCACACGTAGGTATTAAAAGTGTTTACTAAGAAAAAGTTTTGCCTTACAAACAATAAATCCTAAAAGACCTCCACCGAAACATAAACTTCTAACCTATGCTACAGTCAAAAAACTGTGTGCTCTGTTTTCCATCCAAAGTTTAACTGTTCTGAATCGCCCCTGGTGAGCAAAAGGATCCAGAACATTCTTAATGATTTTCTTAAAGAGACAGTATACAATTATACCATAACTACAGTAAACAATTAAGGGAATGTGTTAAACTATGTTTTCCCTATATGTTTTCGAAAATGGCAAAGAAATCAAATAACAAATAAACAAAACAAAATATACAATCAAGGCAGTCCTTCTTTTGGCTCCTATACTGATTGTTGTACAATCTAACTAAAGTAATAACACAAACAATACTTTTCATGGCATTTACTGAGCACGTTGAGTAACCTTCACTGTTCAGGCTAAAAAAGTCAGCAAATCTTTGTGTTAACGATTCTTTGGGAGCTAATTCTCTCTTCTTGGGAGATAAAGTCTGTTCTTCTTAAGAACTATTAGTGTGAATTATTAGTGTGAACCACAGTTAGAAATGACTCATTTAACATTTAAAATTATCTCAGAGTATAAAGGGTTAAAACATTGTGTTCTGAATGCAAATCAAAAAATTCATATATGCAATGTGTTAATTTATTGTGTCATTATTATTGACATAAAATATCAAGTAGTATTATTTATTTATTTTTTTCAAAATATTAATATTTATTAAAGGTCTAATAAACACTCCATTTTCAAAGAATTAGGAAATTAGGTTCAGGCTTTAAAGGGTTTAGATCCCTCCAGGAGTACAAACAGGCTCCTGTAAGACCTGAGAACCTGAGGTTAACTGTAAATTCCTAAAGACTCTACAAGAAACCTTTGTTCATATGTTCAAAATTAGAAAAACACTCAGTGCTCATCAAAGGAGATCTGGAAGGAATCCGCTGCTACCTAAAGACAAATAAACATAGCAGTCTGTCTTAAATTTGCCAAAGACCATCAAATGCTCCACAGTGCTTCTGGGAAACCCCAACACCAAACCCTCATCCCAGCTGTGAAGCATGCTGGAGGGAGCATCATGGTTTGCTGCTGCTTTGCTGCCTTAGGGCCTGGTTGCCTTATGACCAATGGGGCAACAATGAATTCATAGGTGTATTAAAAACACTGTACAGGAGAATATAGGGGGGCAGTACATGACCTCGAGCTGAGGAGAATTTGGGTGATGCGACAAGGCAATGACCCAAACCACACAAGTAAATCAACTAAAGAGCAAGACAAGATTCGTGTTCTGGAATGCTCAGAGTCCTGTATTAAGATTCGGTGGTCTGACCTGAAGAGGACTGTGTAAGCGGAGCATCCCAGAAACTCTGACAAACTGACGAACTTTTCAGGGACGAATGGTCCAAAATGTTTCCTCAACATTGTGCAGATCTTATTAGCAGCTACAGGAAACGTTTGGAGGAGGTGATGCTGCTACAGGTTATTGAATTTAGGGGTTCACTTTCTTTTTCTAGCCTGCACTGTGGATGTTACTCAATGTGCTTAGTAAAAGACATAAACAGTAAACGTGTTGTGTTATGAGTTTAGTTAGACTAGGTTTGTCTATAATTGTGACTTAGAGAAGAGTCAGACCATGTTTAGCAATCAACGCAAGAAATCCAGGTCATTTCAAACAGTTCACTTACTTTTTTCTTGGTGGTGGTCGTGTAAGTGGATAACCTGCGAGGTTGTGAAGGCACCATTAACACTGAACACATTCTGGAGCAATCATGTATTTAAAGCAGTACATTTTGTGTTTTTGTTCTGTTTTTAATGTAATGCATCTCAAACTACTTACTTAACTAACAAGTACTGTTATCTGTTTTTATTAGCATCTCACTGGAGGAACTGAGGTATGAACCCACAGAATATTAGTGGGTTTAAATGTATACACTGAATTTTGTACATGGTAAAAAGTTTATTTTAACTTGACCACTTAATAAAAAGATATAGGGACCTTATAGCCGTATGTTGCAGCTTAAGATTAGTGTTAAGCTGCACCCGTAGCCACTTTCAGATCCTCTTTCACTACGTACTGCAAGGCCCGCTGGTGACGTGTAGTTTTAACACTGCAAGAGATATTCTTTTTTCCCCCAGCAAGTTTCAGCTTCTCTCTTCCCGTGGAAATAGAAATAGATAAAAAAGAGAATTGAAAGAATAAAAGAAACATCACGACTGCCTTTTGACGTTTAAGCATGAGAACTGGACATGGCACATGGGAACTGTACATGAAACTCCCACACGTGTTACACGTGGTTTGTTGTTCTTATCTCTACGTTGAAGAGATTAAAGGGAAACCCCCTCATATTTTTAATGAAAATGATCATTAATCATAGTTGACGGATGACAAAGCTCTTTCAATACTGACTCACCTCTCTACACATCTGTTGATGCAACGCCCACCAGAATTATTTGCACCACTGGTTTTAAAAAAAGAACCAAAGAAGAAGAAAAGAACCAAAAAGTTTTTATGGTTTATTAGCTCGGCCTCACCCTAAAATACACAAGACGACTCATTTCAGTGAGCAAAAAATAATAACGAATAACGAAAACAAATCTATGGATAAAATATAAAAGCTAATGAAGAATAATATTAATAAACATTCTCATAAGCAAAATCCGCTTGACATTACTTTTCAAACTGTCACTTTAAGCACAGCGTGCTGAATCTCTCAGTAAGCTGCAATACACTGAAAGTCCTACATGGTTAAGTGGTCACCTGTGACATACTGGAGTACAAATATCAAGTGATACACTCACCCTTAGTCACCTCTCTGCACAGGGAAGGCTGGAAAATACACAGAAATCCAAAGACTCTTGACCTTCAGACTTGATGTTCAGTGTAAACACATCCCAAAAATCAAACCACATTTATTAACTCAAGTGAAATACGTTCATCAGCCATAACACATAACACTAAAACCACTTCTTTGTTTCTACGATATCTGTCCATTTTCAGTTCTACTTACCATGTGAGCTCTTTGTAGTTCTACAATTACAGTCTGTAGTTTATCTGTTTCTCTGTGTACTTTGTAAACCTGTGCTTCAATGGTCAGGACCCTCACAGGACCACCACAGAGCAGGTATTATTTGAGTAGTGGATCGTTCTCAGCACTTCAGTTACACTGAAGTGGCGGTGGCGTGTTAGTATGTATTGTGCTGGTGTGAGTGGATCAGACACAGCGTCCACTCACTGTCCACTCTATTATAAACCTAGTGAGCTCCTACATAGACAGCTTTTTATGTCATAGTATGCGCTCCCGACATGTAGGCTGTCCCAATTCTTACATACCGTAAACATGCTATCTAAGGAAGCATCGAACGCTTCCTCAGCCGCTAGGACAATCCCATGATGCAACGCAGGCTAATCTACGAGCAGTGAAGTGGTTTTAAAATGTGAGTTATTTTGATTCTCTCTGGAGTTTTAATGTGTTTCTGGTCATATAATCACACAAAACAGTATTTTATTATCAACTCTGTAACGAGTCGTTCACCATTTAACAGTTTTATACTCGAGCCATTAGCATTTATGCTAGCGGATTTTTAAGCCTCGGGCTATTTTTTTGGATGCCGGCTGATAACTTAGCAACCAGCTAAACCACCGGTGGCGTGCTGCAGTGGGCGGGAACAAGCCGTGACGCAGTCTCTCTCTAACTAGAGCGTCTCAGTAATCTGTTTTATGAGGAGAGATGAGGAGAGAACACTGCTACTTCCACAGTTGCTACCTAGACAGCCTACTTAGACACTCACTAGGGTTTGAGACACACCCTATGTAAAGTATGCGGAAAAGCAGATGCACTACAGTCTGTAATTGTAAAACTACTAAGGTGAGTACAACTGCGTGGCTCACTGATCACAGAAGCTTTTACAGGAGACTTTCTGGTCTTTCATAGTTTGTAGAGGAGCCTGAACCGAGACGCCAGTTCAAATACTGTCACTGCAGTGAAATGAAGACTCAAAAATAAAAGATATCTTCAACCCAAATAACAACAAGTTGAAGTACATAGGTAGAGACTCAAATTGTCTAAGGTACTGAGTAAATATTAGAACTGCTGAGGTTGCTCTTAGTCCACCCAGCCGCTACCAGCACAGAAAGTAGACCCTTTTCTTCTGTTTTCGGTCTAAACTAAAGTGTTAATGTTTGAAAGTGAGAGGAGACATCAACAGTAAAGCAGAACATCTGGACCCACGCAGCAGAATGAAATTAAGACCAAAATAAAGAATTAGGAACTGCATAATGAAATAAATGGAACCGAGTAAAACACAGACTCTCCTTATAAACAAACTCGAGTAAAAGTAAAAGTAATACCATTTGCAAACAATCACAACACACTTCTCACTGGTTGTAAGGACACAGGAGAAGATTTAATATTATTCTTATAACAAAGGCAGGATAAACAAAGTAGTAAATAGAGTTGTAACTCGTGAGGCCAGTAAAATAACTTAGTCTAATTTAATAGTCCAGTACATGTGACTAGTGTAACTTAGTGTAACTGTATAGAGCAGTAGGTTTAACTTAGTGTAAATCAATAGTGCAGTAAAAATAACTTTGTATAGCTTAATAGTGCAGTAAGTGCAACTTAGTGTATCCTAATAGAGCAGCAACTGTAACTAAGTATAACTTACTGGAGCAGTCACTGTAATTTAGTCTAACTTAAATAACTCAACAAAGCAGTAACTGTAACTCATAGTATTTTAATAGAGCAGTAAGTGTAACCTTGAGAGAGCTGGTGGTCTGAATGTGTTTCTGCCATACTCTTGTTCTTTGAGGCTAAAATCAAACCAATATGTCACGTCCTACCTCGTATGTGCGACTCATGTCACATAAAATGATAAAGTGCTACAGAAAATAGACATTTGATTTGATGTGATTGTGCTGAGTGTTGGCTGTGAGTTCCCATCCTACAGATAAAGCTAATTTAGATTTAGATTATTTATAAATTGTACAGTATGTACTGAAATAACAAATGATGGGCATTTTCATTATTTTCATAACACTGTCATGATAAAAATATCGTTATTATCATGACATGATAAAAACCTCATTATACCACCAAATGATATAAAGACATCTGTCTATTTAAGACTTAATGAAATGAAACACTTGCTTAACACTCTTTATTTTCACCTAATGACAATGTGTTTTCCAGTTTTCTGTCTGCATTTTACAAAGGTGTCAGAAGTATACACATTACTCGGGTAGAAGTATAGATACTAGGGTTTAAAATACTTCTGTAGAAGTTGGAGTATCAACTCAAGCTTTTTACTCCAGTAAAAGTGTAAAAGTACTGCTTTCAGAACTGCTTAAAGTATAAAAGTAAAAGTAATGTAAGAAAAAAAAATACCATTAGGGACAAAAGCTTAGGGCGCACCACAGACCTCCCCAAAACCCCCATACTTCTAAAAGTCATAATGACTATAATGTTATATTAAAATGTTAATGTTGATAAATTTGGGATATCCTGGGCAGCCGCACATACGCCCATTGAAAACGAATGCACGGTAGTACCGATGTAAATATCTAAAAGAAGCATATCTGTGTACTACTGAGCATTAACATGTGTTTAATGGAGCGGAAGATATAATGACTAGATGTCTATAAGTATTGTAATGGTGCAATCAAACTTCAAAGTCATGTTATCAATAATATTTACTGGAATGTAAATGTACATAAATGAAAACAAGAAATGAAATAGGAGTAACAAGACTATGTTTAAAATGTAAGGATAGAAAGTACTGATAATGGAGTGTAAATGTAAGGAGTATAAAGTACTGATAATGGAGTGAAAATGTAAGGAGTAGAAAGTATTGATAATGGAGTGTAAATGTAAGGAGTAGAAAGTACTGATAATGGAGTGTAAATGTAAGGAGTAGAAAGTACTGATAATGGAGTGTAAATGTAAGGAGTATAAAGTACTGATAATGGAGTGTAAATGTAAGGAGTAGAAAGTACTGATAATGGAGTGTAAATGTAAGGAGTAGAAAGTACTGATAATGGAATGTAAATGTAAGGAGTAGAAAGTACTGATAATGGAGTGTAAATGTAAGGAGTAGAAAGTATTGATAGTGGAGTGTAAATGTAAGGAGTAGAAAGTACAGATAATGGAGTGTAAATGTAAGGAGTTGAAAGTACTGATAATGGAGTGTAAATGTAAGGAGTAGAAAGTATTGATAGTGGAGTGTAAATGTAAGGAGTAGAAAGTACAGATAATGGAGTGTAAATGTAAGGAGTAGAAAGTACTGATAATGGAGTGTAAATGTAAGGAGTAGAAAGTACAGATAATGGAGTGTAAATGTAAGGAGTAGAAAGTACAGATAATGGAGTGTAAATGTAAGGAGTAGAAAGTATTGATAATGGAGTGTAAATGTAAGGAGTAGAAAGTACTGATAATGGAGTGTAAATGTAAGGAGTAGAAAGTACTGATAATGGAGTGTAAATGTAAGGAGTAGAAAGTACAGATAATGGAGTGTAAATGTAAGGAGTAGAAAGTATTGATAATGGAGTGTAAATGTAAGGAGTAGAAAGTACAGATAATGGAGTGTAAATGTAAGGAGTAGAAAGTATTGATAATGGAGTGTAAATGTAAGGGCTAGAAAGTACTGATAATGGAGTGTAAATGTAAGGAGTAGAAAGTACTGATAATGGAGTGTAAATGTAAGGAGTAGAAAGTATTGATAATGGAGTGTAAATGTAAGGAGTAGAAAGTACTGATAATGGAGTGTAAATGTAAGGAGTAGAAAGTACTGATAATGGAGTGTAAATGTAAGGAGTAGAAAGTACAGATAATGGAGTGTAAATGTAAGGAGTAGAAAGTATTGATAATGGAGTGTAAATGTAAGGGCTAGAAAGTACTGATAATGTTGTTTAAATGTAAAGAGTATAAAGTACTGATAATGGAGTGTAAATGTAAGGAGTAGAAAGTACTGATGATGGAGTGTAAATGTAAGGAGTAGAAAGTACTGATAATGTTGTGTAAATGTAAGGAATATAAAGTACTGATGATGGAGTGTAAATGTAAGGAGTAGAAAGTACTGATGATGTTGTGTAAATGTAAGGAGTAGAAAGTACAGATAATGGAGTGTAAATGTAAGGAGTAGAAAGTGCAGATAATGGAGTGTAAATGTAAGTAGTAGAAAGTACTGATAATGGAGTGAAAATGTAAGGAGTAGAAAGTACTGATAATGGAGTGAAAATGTAAGGAGTAGAAAGTACTGATAATGGAGTGTAAATGTAAGGAATAGAAAGTACTGATAATGGAGTGTAAATGTAAGGAGTATAAGTAAAAAGTTGAATAATAATTACTCCAGTAAAGTATAAATAACCAACATTTCTACTTAAGTAAGGTAACAAAGTATTTGTACTTCATTACTTGACACCTCTGGCATCTTATGACCTATATTATTATTATTATTATTATTATTATTATTATTATTATTATTATTATTATTATTATTATTATTATTATAGTGTTGTTCTTAATACATAAACACTTTGAATGTTTTGTTAGGTATCAGAACACTTGTATCAGAACAGTCACGCTGACTGGGTATTTACCTGCTCACTCATCATTTACAGTTTTGTTAATATATGTTCATGTTTTTTCACTGGTAAGTATTCAGAAGGTACTTTCTGACATTCAGTGCTGGGTTATAATCAGTCAAGGCTGACTTCCCTCTACAAACTTCATTAAAATTACATTAAAAGAGGGATTTTCCTTAAATTTGAGGAAATCATTTTTAAGGAAAGTTTCCTTATAGGTTCCTTGAATTCTTTTATTGCATGGAGTATCAAGGGGGTTTGTGTCTTAAACTCAGTCAGGGCTTTATCCCACGCTGCTGTTTTGATAGTGGTGGATCGAGTATCACCTTGAACGAACTCTCTCTCATGATAGATCTTTATATTCAGGCTGGCACCATTACTATCTGTCTCTCTCAACCTGGTTTGTCCAGCATGTGTCTTGTGTCCTCACATGGTCAGTTAAACACTCTGGACTCCATGTGAGGATGACTTGGTGTCCTGACTCATAGTCCACTGATGTTCCGGTATAAACCAGGAGAACTTTCCACTGTAATTCTTTAAGTGTAGCTGGTAATTTTTACAAAAACAAGCAATATGTAGTCAAATGTTTTAATTACCTTATTTAGTCAAAGTTGGAATTAAAGTGGTTTCATAAAAACCCCAATGCATTTACAACGACACTATAGTATTGTACACTATTGTGCAAATGTCACTGATTGTTTAAAACTCTTTATCTCAGCAATAAGTGTATTTTCACCAGTAAGAACACCAGATATCATTAAAACAGATGTAAATAATCATACATACAATACAAAGTAACATAAATATTTTATTGTGAAAGAAGTAGATCATATCTTGAGCTCTAGTTTGAAGAACAAAGTGTAGTTCCAGATTTCTCCTGGATGACATTGTATGAATCTTGTAGCAATCTTGATTTAGCTTAATGAAGTACTGAGCAGTCAAAGCAGGTATTAGATGAGAACTGTAAATAATACTGGGTTGTTTCCACAAGGAGAAGCTTGGAAAGGGTTAAATAAACACTGACTTATGTAAAAACACTACTAACTGTATTAATACTGTTTAATATTTAAATAATAAAGTGTTTACTGTGTAAATGAAAGCTTCCAATTTAAAAAAAAAAGTTTTTTTAATGATAACATTCCCAAATGCCTAAATCTTTTGCACAGTGCTGTACATATGTTCTAGTAATTATTTAGTCATTTATTATTGACCACTATACATATATTATATTCTAACTATGTGAGTTCTGAAGTGACAAGAGACGGGAACTGAAGTCTGGGTTCACACACAGCCCTTTATACGTGTACTGGACAACTTTTAAAAAACAAATTTAATATTTTTCATATATTTGATACCTTTTGGGCAATTTCCAGCACATATCATACAAACTCTAAAGGCCATATATTAATGTTCTTTAACTCAATTCAGTTGTGACTATAGGCTTTGAGATTACATAACATATACAGTACTGAGAGTTATAAGCATTTCACCATTCTATTTAACACGTTCAGTAATATTAAGGTCTGGACTCCACTGTTGGTCAGTTCACTGTTCTGAGAACAGCAACAGCTTCTTAGTTTGAAGTGTCTGTATCTCCTTTTCTCAGTGAGGAGCTTCTTGAACAACAGCTACACATCCTTTCAGACTCATAGCACTGAGGTGTCTTCTCACAGTGGAAGGATAGACACAGAAACACCTGTGGATGTTTTTGGATCTGAAGCAGGAGTGGAGCTTGATGTTCTCTCTCTTAAAGAAGAAAGCTTTAGGTGTGTCTAATTGAGGGCGGGTGAGGGGGGGGGTAGTTTTTGGTGTGTTGCAGGTTCCCTCTTCTTTAGTAGCTTTAAATACATTTTATATCTCATATTTAGAAATATATATATATATACACACACACACACACACACACCACACACTGTGTCCACTCACTGTCCACTCTATCAGACACTTCTGTCTTGCTGGATGTAGATGTCTCTAGTCCTTCATCAGTGTTCACAGGATACTGTTTGTGGACTATTATCAGTCCAGCAGTACTTAGAATAATCCACCCACCAAATAATATCTGCTCTGTGGTGGTCCTGTGGAGGGTCCTGGCCGCTGATGCACAGGTAACAAAGTACACAGAGAATCAGATGGACAGTCTGTTATTTTAGAACTACAAGGTGCTCCTATACGGTATGTGGAGCTGTGTAGAAACAAGGGTGTGATGTTTAATGTTATGGCTGGTGTGTGTATATAAAGCAATAAACTAAACTGGAAATTGAATAGTTGGTGTCTGAGATTTGCTGTAGTTGCTGTATATTGTAGTCACTACCCCTCTTCTCAGTTTCCCCATCTAGCTCAACAGACTGGGCTCTCTTTACTTACTTTGTTTTCTCAGTGTGTTTGACTTATCACTTGTTAGTTCTGGTTTTTTTTTTTTTTTTGGAAATTTCCAACTTTCGGTATCATCTCAGAGTTTAATACTTCCAATAATATGAAATAATACATCTCAACATCTATTTTAAAGCATTCTGCGAGTTGTGTAGAATTCCAGGGAGTTTAGTTATTGAGTGATCAATAGAGTAATTCCTGTGTACACTAAAACTGGGCCTCCTCATGCAAAGCAGTAAACACATGGTGTCTCCCCCTCATTTGTTTTTCACACTTGTTGGTGTGCTTCAACAAGAGCAAGAGGATTCCCCCTGTTCTGCGGTAACCTTGGAAATCACCTCCAACCCCAGCTCTCGGCACACTCACAAATAAAGACACAAGGACTCTCGAGCAAAGAGGGAAATAGTTTTTATAAAAAGCAAAAGAACAAAAAAAGCTCAGAGAGAAAGTCATTCACACCCTGCCCCCCAGAACCACATCCCCCCCACCCCAGAGTACCAGCTATAGGTCAAAGCCTGTGCCAACCCGCACTCGCCCACAAAGGAAAACCAAAAATGAGAAGGACCTCAAAACCCTGGGGTGTTTATGGATGAGGAAGTGAGAGTCGGCATCGCAACACAACGCATGCGCTTGACTACAGCTCTAACCCTGATCGCTGACCCCTACAGGCCATCTGGACTGGGCAAGAGTTTTGTTTGCAATGGTTCCCTAATTATTTCCATCGTCACTAAAAACCACTACAGGTGTCCTGTTTCCAACAGGTATACATCAGCAGTGCGCTGCGTATTATGGGATGGCAAGAGTGCACTGGATAGTCCTGGATCTTACAAAACTGCGAGAGCCCAAACAGCGTACTAAACAGTGAACAGGGTCTAGTTTAAGGTGGATTTATCGGTAGCTCTCAGTGCTGGACCTGTAGACCCCATGCATTTTACACAGCACTTCTACAGTAGAGGTTGTAGCAAAGCACCGTTATGTAAATTCATGTTGTTATCTGATGGGTATCCTAATGCAGGGTTGGACATCAGTGGTCCCCAATCTCAGCCCTAGGACTCTAGGAAAGTGGGTCCTCGGTAGCTCCATCTCCTCACTTGTATTACTTCTGATTCACGTATCGTCGCTGTCCAAAGTAAAGCATGCTTTTTTAGTTTTCTGCCATTTACATGGTGTGAAACTTTCATGATAAATGGACCAATAGAATTGCTCCAGAATAACTTGGAACGAATTCCAGTTGCATTGACTTTCATTAAAAGTGAAGCAGGTTTTTGTCCTCTCCTGTTGGAGATACTTGTTTTCCTTTGGACAGCGACATGCACCGACCTTCCATACAGTGCTTGTGCTGCAGAGTGGAGCAGTGAGGACATTATACAGACATTTCTTATTCTGGTCAGATATACAGTCAAATCAGCCACTCTGCAGCTCTGCAGGACGCTGGAGCTCCAGGACCAGGGTTGTAGACCACCGCTAGACCAAAGGAATAACGTACTGTATATTTCACTATACAGTTAGCTGCTTTCATCTGCCGGCATTTCTCTTGACCTCCATTCAAAAGAAGTCAGAAGTGTACGAAGGAAGAAAGCTTTGAAAGATCTTTTTGATTTTTACAGGCTTTGATGACGCAGCGGCCTGCAAATGCAGCCCACCTGCTGCCCACCTGCTGCATGTAACTTTAGTGTTATTTTTTCATTTTTCTTTCTCTTTTCTTTCTTTTTTCTTTCTGATTCTGCTCATGAAGTGTTATAAGTTACCTCATGAGTTCAGTCACCGCACGTGGCCCCCAAAAAACACTGCTTCAAAATCCTACTGAACTTCAGAACGACTGCTAAGGGTTATCAGCTTACTAAACACCTTTACCAGTTGTGGGTACCACTTTAGGTTAAAACCCTTACAACAGGGTTATGAATGGTTCAAATTAAGTTTATTAACAGTTAATAATTAGGTCATAAACACTCATTAATAAACACACAGAAACTTGCCTCACATTCATGCATACTGTTAAAGCTCAGACTGTAATGTTTACTGATCCTACTTTGTCTTCGTTGTCAGTTTTAAACCTTTTAGCTTCATAAGATATACATAATCATCAGTTAGAACAGTTCAAAGTTTATTAATACACTTATTAATACTTTATAAAGTGTTTGTGACCCAAAAGCCTAATTTTAAACCATTCATAAATGCTTTATTAGGGTAGCCTGATTATAAAGTTGTACCCTGTAGTGTCTTAATGACAGCCAAGCTTTCCCATAGATCAGAGAATTCATCCAACACACAGCTGAAGCATTGGGCAGAAGGTTCTAGAGTCTGGTCATCTAGCCAATGGGATTGAGAGGATTAGGACTAAGACTGGGAATGATCACAGCAAGGCTGAAGAAGTCTCTTAATGGGCTGATCTGTCAGATACCCCACAACAGAAAACAACTCTACGCTAAGTCTTAGCAAAATCCTAAAACAGCAAAAAGCAGAGCGATGCATTATGGGAAATGTAGTCCCGTCGCAGTGTTTTCACACTGGCTTTGATTTCACTGAAAACATTCACAACCCAAAATCATCTAGGACCCCGAGCCTGCTAAGAAGGTCGGCGAGGACAGCACAGAGTGTGAAAGGCAGCTCAGACCGCTATGGAGAGGACATCCGGCGGCGCCGAATCCTACAGTAATTTAACAAACACATGCTCTACACTGGCCTATTTTATATTACAACTCAATGCCATCTAAAGGTTCTGCTTTCCTGATGCTGCTCAAAGAGCACGAGAAAGCTAAGAAATGCATGAAAAGTGCTATACAAATAAAGCTATTATCTACAAAATGATATAGATTTTTTTTGAGGTAAAAATATTTTTTTTAGATTATATGATTTATTAATAAGACTCCTTATTTAGATTTGGCCTCACTAGGCAGGACCCTGGGGGTCTTGGTCCCCCACAAGTCTGCTCTATTCTCAACGTGAATGAGCCACTGTTTTACATCCACCTCCAGCAGAGGGAAAAAATAAAGATGATTGATAGATTCACCTGCAAGGAGAAAACGGGCTACAGGTGCTGTTACTTTAAACAAACTGTACTGGTAAATAGGCCTTTACTGGTTTAGGCATTTCAATTGCTGCACACTGAAACTCAAAAGTGACTCAGGAAGGTATAATACAGTGGTTCCCAACTGTTGGGGACTCCCAGGCGGTCCACATCTTTCCTTCATCCTGATGTGGTCTGATTTGGATTGAAGCAAAAACGTAGACTAGGGGTTTTGTCTGACTCCATGCAGGTCCCACCACTGTTTTTCAGTGATATACTTTAGGATGAGCGGTTAACCAGTCGAGTGCATGCGATAGTGGGACAACATACATATCCAGTAAATGAATGAACAGTCTATATAAAATTAGAATAATCTCCCAACAGTTTGCATGCATAATAAACATGACAGCTAAATAACATAAACTAATAAATTCTGATTCTAAACGGTTGCGAAGCAGCCAATCATGTGAACAACACATGAACTTCATTATTGCACTAAAGAAATGGTGGAGCTCTCAGGCGCTCAGTGACAGTGGACAGTGCTTTAAAGGAAGACCAAAACACCACAACTATGTCCACTAACGGCCAGTCTAACCACCATTTTCAGTCCTGCTTATTGCAGAAAAACATATTCTATTTGTAAATACAGAACGTCTTTAATATCGGATATACAGGACTGCGGGCGGGGGTGGGCTTTAACATCTACGACCCATTTTTTTTCAGCGAATCAGACCCGCGCACGCCTCTTATGTGGACCATCTAAGGGGGCCCCTCAGGTCCAGGCTGGGAACCACTGATATAATACAAGCCTCCAAATCAATATTGTAGATGTCCAGTGAAGTAAGCCAATCAGAACATTTCCAAAGGATTCAAAGTCCCAATTAGGAAGTGCTGCAATGGCCACACCGGAAAAAAGAAGTCAGAACTCGAAGCTTTGAAAGGCTAGCGCTTTGACTTGATGATACATGTCCGTTACATGTGCAACTATCATGCTCTTCGTTGATAAACAGAGCTCACCCTGAAGTGGCTGTGGCACAGTTTTGGCAATTCCTGATTAGGACGTTAAGGTGATAAGGTCATCGGGACGTCCGTAAACGTCCATCCATGTTGACCGGCAGCACCTTAGCTAATGCGGGAAACACTGCACGTTTTCAAAGAAAATAATAAGAGTAACAACAATAATAAGAATAAGAATAAGAATAATAATAATAAGAATAATTTAGAGAGAGGTCCACAGAGAGTATAAAAGCAACTAGGTGACAGGTGAACAGACAGCACGGAAATCCGTTTGAAACAAAGTCCGGTCCTCGATCGTCCTCGATAGTGTCGCCTGTAATAGATAAACAGGTGTGTAAACATTTGCACGGGTGCCGTCGCCCTGGCTCCAAGTGAAAACAGTAAGCCTTTTTTATTTTTTTCGCTTCACAGCACCCCGTGATCGAGCCATATCAATACTACATGCGTGGATCTGCGTGCATGTGTGCGAGACAGAGAGAGAACCTGTGAGCGTGTGGCGCTTTCAGGATTGCGGACTGATAGATGCAGGCCGGCGGCTCCACTCCTGCAGTCCTTCAGTCGGGAGACAGTTGAGACGAGCGGGGCTCCAGAGAACTGTACCTACTATTAAACTGGTTGTGCACACAGACAGAAGACTGACTATGATAACCTGACAGTGCTAGTAACAGGAGGCTTCTCTAATACATACTCTAACTGTGGTTAATCAGCTGTTTTTAGCCAGCTAGCCTCGGCCCACGCTGTTCCGTGTATACAAACTCCCTACAAAGACGCACGCTCGCCCATAGAAAGGTCTAGAAAGAGGTTAGAAAAGAAAGACACTTCTCGCTGAGGTTCTTGAGGAGAGATACAGAGTGGGAAAAGTCCTTTCTTCTACGAGCGGACTCACGTTAGCATGTTTTCGTTGTGTTTATTATAAAGTGGCAGGTCGCGCAATACTGTGACTCCAGACTTTCTCTCGTTTTTTCCCTGAAAGACTTGTTTTTCTTGATTTTTCCCGGGTCATGGCACCAGAAAGATGGCTCCGACTCCCTCCGCAGAGCTGCAGAGAAGCATCAGAAGAGCAGAGGCGAATGACAGATTGGAACAAGGATGCAAACTCTCGTTCTAGGGAAGTGGAGAGTCCCACAGAGGAGGAAGTGAGAGAGTGAGATCATTTCCGCCTCTGGCTTCGGAAACAGGGACACATTCCGCAGGGCCTGCACGTAGGGAGTAGTGCGTCTGTGTTCGTGTGGGTGTGTGTGTGTGTCGGTGTGCCCCCGTGCTGCGTCATATGAAACATGCTTCAGGAAAAACGTCAGACGGTCGCACCTCTCCGTCTCCCTACCTGTCCTTCTCTCTGGTACCTCAAGAGATCAAGTCAGTTCATCAGGCAAATGATTTGAAAAAATACTTCCTCGTCCTAAATAAGCTGGAAGTCCCTACGTCTTTCTCTCCTTCTCCTTTTCCATCTCTCTGTCCCCCGGACTTTCTCTCTTTCTCTCTCTGTCCGTGGCATTGTATGTTAAAGGTCAGCCAGGTCCTAAGACTCCTCTTCTCCAGTGGAAACGGCCAACCTTGCAGCCACGGAGAGGTGGTCAGTCAGGCCGGCCAGCTGAGTGATAAAACTGAATTCCTCGATGTCCTGTAAGGAGGCAAGACATACTTAATCCACTCACTGACAGCAGAAGTTGCTCTTTTCTCTTTTATACAAAAATCACTACATGGTCAAAAGTTTGTGGACACCTGCTTGTCCAAACTATTAAATAGAGTTTTCCCCACTTTGCTGCAGTATCAGTCTCTAGTACAAGAACAATAGTGAGGTGAGGTACTCCAGATCACTCCAGAACTCATCTCAAAGATACTGAATGGAGCTCCATCGCTCCAGAAAACACAATTCCACTGCACCACTGCCCAGTGCGGGGGGGGTGGGGGGGTGGGGGGGGGTGGGGGGGTGGGGGGGGGGGGGGGATGGGGGCGTTACCCACGCTTGCCATCAGGCTTGGCTCATGTTTAGCTGCTCCACTGTCCAGTTTTGTTAGTCAGTGCTTTATATGTACTGTTTTATATATATATATATATATATATATATATATATATATATATATATATATATATATATATATACACTGTAAAACTATGGTCTAGTGTCATGCTGTCTTGATTACCAACTACATCTTTGCTTAACTCTTTTCTGAAATGCTTCAGACTCTTCAGGCTTCTTTATCCATTACTTGTGTCTGGACTGGTCAGGGCAAATGTAATTGTTCTAATTCTGTTGTTTATGCTGATTATACATTGTGATGCTAGATAACAAACCAATGCAATGCTGTATACTGAATGCTCCTGAGTGATACTTGATGCTAGTTTCAATGTTTTCGCATCATGCAGTTCTACTCTCTGCCACACAGTGGCAGCCTAGCACTATATTATGTTTACAGCAGCAGCGGAACAGCCACATATTCACATGAAACATGCTTGTCCTTCTGTCATTCTCTGCGTGCAGCACACAAATAAGATATAACGAAAATTTTATGTCTGAGGACTTTATTTCCTGTTTCTCAGCTGACAGCTAAAAAGCAGAGTTGGGTTTTGGTCAAGCTGATCTGTGCACCGTTGACAAAAAACACAGTTTGAAATGGAATGAAAGGCACTTATTGTGTTTTTCATGATAAATTTCAGCGGATCAGTAAATTTTGCACAAATTACACCAAACAGAAGCAAACTGAACATAACAGAGCTTGACCACTACGTGGGAAGGCAAGTGTAAACAGGAACTGACCACTTTCCAGTCGGGCTGCAGGCCTTCTTCTTTGTAGAGGATGTAGTCAATCCTGCGGCCGTTCCCTTTCAGAGGGATCTTGCGCCCTTTCTGGTTGGGACACTGGTTCTTGCTGGCTGGAAATACCAAATATTCTTTCCTGCCTTCTTCGTTCTCCATTACTCTGTTAGAGCAAAGCAAACAGACGTGGATAAACGCTGAGTGTGTTCAGTACTGGTTTCTTAGCATTACAACAGCAATCAATGAATCAACATTAATTTATATAGTGTTTTCTCAAAGTGGCTTGACTAAAAAGCAGTTTATGAAAAAGAAGAGGTGAATAGAAAGACAAAAAGAGCATAAACATCCAGGTCCAAGCCCCACTACAGGTCCACTACAGCAAGCCAAAGGCAACAGCAGCAGAAAATACTCCCTTGGTACCCAGGCTCAAGGGAGGAACCCATTGTGCTCTGGTTGCCTCCAAATATAAAGAGATTGACAAAGCTAATGAGATTTTATGACAAGATACAACAAGAAACTCCATGTTTCATACATATTTTAGTTCAGGAGGTAGTGATTTGAAGTTCAAACTCTACTACTGTAGTATTAGAATAAAAGGTAACTAAAAGTTTCATGTCTTAGGATCCGGTTTCTACTCAATTCTCCAAGCTCTGGCCCTGATTTTTTATTCCATTACCAGCACACTTGGTTTTTCTCCAAAAGCTAGACTGCAGCCAGGAAAGCTGGGTCCTCAGTAGAACTGCCCTATGAAAGATCCTCTTTTGAATTACATAATGCAAAGCCAAACACTGGACCAAGGCCAAAACTGTGATGCCATCAGAATATAAGGCAAAACCTTGATGAGTATAATGTTTTTGTAAATACTGTCCTGCAAGCTAAAAACCACTAGACTCTCAGAAAGCAGGTGCATTTCACACATTTACATTTAATTTACATCCTCTTAACCTGCATACTGGGTATTTTACTACACCGGCCTTTCGAAACAGCATCCACAAGTTGTGAGCACTTCTATTGAACAGAAGAGGGCAGGACCCTCTCGTGCTGTCCTCAAAAACCGTCCGACCAAAGGCTTCAACCATTTTCAAGGGATACTTCTGATTGGAGAGGCCTTGGGAGTGGTCACCGTGGCCCAGTGTTGGGGAACGCAGCTCTTATAACTTTAGTGTGAGTGGGCAGAGCTGACCTGCTGTACACTGTCACTTTAATTCAGCATTACAAACAAGGTACCTACATCCTTAAAGGTGCAGCAATAGTCTTACAGAGTTAACATTGGCGTGGCTTCTCACCACTGGAGACCCTCATGATGAGTAAATGGACAAAGTTTGATGCTGAGAATGAGGCACTGTGCATTTCCTTGCTTCTTATGACTTTCTGGTAATATACTGCCCTCTAAATTCAACAAGTTCATCTTGCATATCGCTCCTTTAAATATGTTTTCTTTTTTTGGTGCAAATTGTTATATATTATTATTTTCTCTATCTAAAGGCACTGAAAGCGTGGACTCTCGGGTAGGATATATGAACAGGCTGTCGTTAAAGCTCAGTTTCTATATAAGGACTGTACAGACTGTGGAGTGAGCAGTACATTTAGAAAATGTACATCACCACATCAAACATCCTTTCTAATAAAAGGACTTTTTTTCTTGGCTTGAGCTCTACTGAAGGAACCAAGTATCGGATGATAACTTCAAACAACTCTAGATGTTCTTAAGGAGAGGCCTGGAAAAGCCTTCGTTAAGTGAACAGACTGACATACATAAAAGCACAAAAAGTTTAGTAATAAAGAGGCAGTGTGAGGCCTCTGCCTTTACCCAGCACTACGATGGCCTTTAGGATTTCTGCTGTTGCCTCACTGCCTCACCGGATTTCATTTCCTTACATGTTTTCTCTTCTGTGATGCTGAGGATCCTCCATTTGGTTCTCAAACTTCTCATAACACACAATAGTTATCCAGTTATAGTTATTCTACCCTAGAAGTGGCTCTGAGCTTGCTCATATCATTAATACATTATAGAGTATTTCTAAAGTTGTATTGTGTTTTTAATATTAGACTTGTGTCTAATATTAAATGTGTTTTTTAGAATATTAGATTAGTTTAATAATCACTATAGGTGTATCCGTATTTGCTTACCAAGTCTGTAGGTACTAGATCAAACCGTAGACCAGCGGGCAGTTTCAGTACACAAGTGTTTGGTATCCACACAATCTCAGATGTACTACGTCCGTCATCTTACCAACGCTCTATGACGCAAGCTGTCAGACCACCACTGTAAAAACCTGCTATTCATTATTGATTTACTGAATAGTAGACAATCCTATGTCCTCCCAATAAGCTGGTAAAGCTATCAAAGCATCCTTACTGTCATTTCCACATGGATTCTTCTGGCATGGAGCTATAGCGCCACCACATTTAAGCTGCCACCCCCCTAAATCTTACATACTGCACCTTCAATATTATTTTTATTTCTTTTCTAATATTAGCCGTTTACTGCATAAGCATGTTCTGCCCAGATTAAAGGATTGCGTGATGTGCAGATTTGCATTGTGCAGGTGAATACTGGGGATTTGTGAGATGGGGATTTGTGTGTGTGAGATGGGTGTGCGGTTGTTCTGAGTTGACGTGTGCGCTCGTGCAGGTGCAGGCACACATTCTGTGAGACTTACTTTTGAAGGCTCTCCGGCGAGCTGACCTCTTCGTCATAAAGACCACTCGTGTCCAAGTAGGTACCTGTTAGACAGTGCATGTACGCCCACACACACACACACACACACACACAAGCACAGACACATTGTACAAATGCATAAGTCTTTTTTACATCAGTGATCGCTGCACAACTACTGGAAACTGACTCATATCTGGCCTCCTGCCTCGCGGCTTCTATATTTATGCGATTGCGCGTGACCCCCACGTTTGCATGCGTTCTGTGCATTAATCTCTTTGCCGCTCAAACACTCAGAAGCCTCACTAAGACACTCCAGCCATCACAAGAACACTGATCCGACATCCTCCTGCAATCAGAACCCCTGGAGAGCGCCCCGCGTTCCAGAGGCTGCGCCCACGAGCTGGAGAAGACGGTGAGTCATAGTAACGGTTCCTCCACTCCTCACTAAGGTAACTACCCTCCGGGATTTTTTTACATTATTCTTACAGGTTATTCTTTCACTTCCCCGTTTTCTCTCTCCCTTGCACGCTTGACCAAACAGGGTGTTTTTAAATCTGTTCCTCTTCTGCTTCTCAGATCGTCTTCAAACACAGAATGTTCCTGCCAAAGATTGTAAAAACCCTAAATGTATGTGTGTAGTTCCTCCTAATTGCTGTGCTGACAATACAAACTGATTTGTAAATACATTTTGACCTGTATTGGATTGTAAACAATACAACAGCACATTCATTATTGTTTTGCTTTTGAATTGTATTGTTTGGATGATCTGGAGAGCATAGTGTCTTTCATTTCTTCCATCCATCCATTATCTTCCGCTTTATCCTGCTAGTCAGGGTCACGTCATCGGGCAAAGGTGGGGTATACCATGGACAGAGCAGCAGTCCATTGCATGGACGATATACATGCACAAACACACTCACCCCTACAGGCAATTTAGAGTGAGGATCAACCTAACATGCATGTGTTTGGATTGTGGGAGGAAACCAGAGTACCCGGAGGAAACACACTCAAGCATTTGGAGAACATGCACGGCCCGGACCGGGAATCCAACCCGGATCATCTTTCTGTGAGGAAACTACACCACCATACTAACCACTACACCACCATACTAACCACTACACCACCATACTAACCACTACACCACCATACTAACCACTACATCACCATACTAACCACTACACCACCATACTAACCACTACACCACCGTACTAACCACTACACCACCGTACTAACCACTACACCACCATACTAACCACTACACCACCCTACTAACCACTACACCACCGTACTAACCACTACATCACCATACTAACCACTACACCACCGTACTAACCACTACATCACCATACTAACCACTACACCACCCTACTAACCACTACACCACCGTACTAACCACTACATCACCATACTAACCACTACACCACCATACTAACCACTACACCACCCTACTAACCACTACACCACCGTACTAACCACTACACCACCATACTAACCACTACACCACCGTACTAACCACTACATCACCATACTAACCACTACACCACCGTACTAACAACTACACCACCGTACTAACCACTACATCACCATACTAACCACTACACCACCTTCCTAACCACTACACCACCATACTAACCACTACACCACCATACTAACCACTACACCACCATACTAACCACTACACCACCGTACTAACCACCATACTAACCACTACACCACCATACTAACCACTACACCACCGTACTAACCACCATACTAACCACTACACCACCATACTAACCACTACACCACCATACTAACCACTACACCACCGTACTAACCACTACATCACCATACTAACCACTACACCACCGTACTAACCATCATACTAACCACTACACCACCATACTAACCACTACACCACCATACTAACCACTACACCACCGTACTAACCACTACACCACCTTACTAACCACTACACCACCATACTAACCACTACACCACCATACTAACCACTACACCACCGTACTAACCACCATACTAACCACTACACCACCGTACTAACCACCATACTAACCACTACACCACCATACTAACCACTACACCACCGTACTAACCACCATACTAACCACTACACCACCATACTAACCACTACACCATCGTACTAACCACCATACTAACCACTACACCACCGTACTAACCACTACACCATAGTACTAACCACTACACCACCATACTAACCACTACACCACCGTACTAACCACCATACTAACCACTACACCACCATACTAACCACTACACCACCGTACTAACCACCATACTAACCACTACACCACCGTACTAACCACTACATCACCATACTAACCACTACACCACCGTACTAACCACTACATCACCATACTAACCACTACACCACCATACTAACCACTACACCACAACTAACCACTACACCACCATACTAACCACTACATCACCATACTAACCACTACACCACCTTACTAACCACTACATCACCATACTAACCACTACACCACCATACTAACCACTACACCACCGTACTAACCACTACATCACCGTACTAACCACTACACCACCATACTAACCACTACATCACCATACTAACCACTACATCACCATACTAACCACTACACCACCATACTAACCACTACATCACTGTACTAACCACTACACCACCGTACTAACCACTACACCACCATACTAACCACTACACCACCATACTAACCACTACACCACCTTACTAACCACTACACCACCGTACTAACACTACACCACCATACTAACCACTACACCATAGTACTAACCACTACACCACCGTACTAACCACTACACCATAGTACTAACCACTACACCACCATACTAACCACTACATCACCATACTAACCACTACACCACCGTACTAACCACTACACCACCATACTAACCACTACACCACCATACTAACCACTACACCACCCTACTAACCACTACATCACCATACTAACCACTACACCACCGTACTAACCACTACACCACCGTACTAACCACTACACCACCCTACTGACCACTACACCACCATACTAACCACTACACCACCATACTAACCACTACACCACCGTACTAACAACTACACCACCGTACTAACCACTACACCACCCTACTAACCACTACACCACCATACTAACCACTACACCACCATACTGACCACTACACCACCTTACTAACCACTACACCACCATACTAACCACTACACCACCGTACTAACCACTACACCACCATACTAACCACTACACCACCGTACTAACCACTACACCACCATACTAACCACTACACCACTGTACTAACCACTACACCACCATACTAACTACTACACCACCATACTAACCACTACACCACCATACTAACCACTACACCATAGTACTAACCCCTACACCACCGTACTAACCACTACACCACCGTACTAACCACTACACCACCGTACTAACCACTACACCACCATACTAACCACTACACCATCATACTAATCACTACACCACCATACTAACCACTACACCACCATACTAACCACTACACCATCATACTAACCACTACACCACCGTACTAACCACTACACCACCATACTAAGCACTACACCACCATACTAACCACTACACCACAATACTAACCACTACACCACCGTACTAACCACTACACCACCATACTTACCACTACACCACCATACTAACACTACACCACCATACTAACCACTACACCACCATACTAACCACTACACCACCATACTAACCACTACACCACAATAATTACCACTACACCACCGTACTAACCACTACATCACCATACTAACCACTACACCACCATACTAACCACTACACCACAATACTAACCACTACACCACCATACTAACCACTACACCACCGTACTAACACTACACCACCATACTGACCACTACACCACCATACTAACCACTACACCACCATACTAACCACTACACCACCATACTGACCACTACACCACCATACTAACCACTACACCACCGTACTAACCACTACACCACCATACTAACCACTACATCACCATACTAACCACTACACCACCATACTGACCACTACACCACCATACTGACCACTACACCACCATGCCGCCTATTCATTTCTTCCAAGAAAGACAAAACACTCATTCATCTGACCACAATGCGAGTTTCTACTCTAAGATGGTCCATCTCAGATGCCCAGAGAAGTTGACAGTGTTTCTGGAGACTGTCAATACTGGCTTCCCCCTAAAGTTTTAACCGCTATTTGTGGATGGAACTATGTATTAAAGTGTTTAACCCTGTGCCCATGTGCTTACATGGCTTTTAGATGAATGAGGGTTCTGATGAGATGTCATCTGAGGAATCAATAAGGAACATTGATTTTTTATCATTTATTATTTTTCTCATCGTTGCCAAATTGACAATCCTCAGCCCATCCAGACTTTTTCTGGATGCTGAATTTTAGCCAAATCATGATTACAATCTATGGGTGTAGGATCTGATATTCATAACATAACAAAGTGCATCCAGACTGATGTATTATTGAAAGCTATGTCGTTTAATAGTGGGGACAAGACAGTATCGGATTGGTATCGGTATCAGTGGTATGAAAAAGTGGTCTCGTGCCACCCCTATTACCCTATCACCAGCCAGCATCGTCTGTTTCATATCACATAAGTATTGCATTTTATATTTTTAAATGCTTTTAAGAACAGCAAACCAATCAGATAGCGGAAACGTGTCCAAGAAGGTACCCAAACGTTTTGTACGTGCTTGAAATGTTGAGTGTTGAGAAGAAAGAAGAGAAAGATTTTTACATTGCTCCATAATTTCGAAAGCAATTTGGAGCACAGAATGAACTGAAGTCTGGGCTGTAGGACTGCATGACAATTTGTATTTTTATCGCTATGACAATAAACAGTACGATAAGAGAACCTATCAAAGTACCCATAGCCCCAGGGAGCCAAAGTGACACTGCCTGGACAAGCTGTTAGAGGCCTTGTGGGTGCTTCTCCATGCAGGGTCTGAACGCTGCTCTCCCACACAGATATGATTAACTTAACCATTAGGCTAAACAGCCAATCACGAAACACGCATGGGCTCAACTCCAAAACTCCTCCATCCGGAACTACAGTCTGAAGACAAGCTAGAACAACATTATTTACCAACACAGGGTCACACAGGACAGATTTTTAGTTCATTATCGATTTGTAACATCACTCTCACAACACAAACTGCTTCAGTGTATCTGTTAACCTGTAATAGCCTTTCTGTCTGCTCAAATCCTTAGGTCAGTTGGCTCCCATCCCGGACCCCCATGTGCTTTGTGTTATTTCTTGTCTCTGAAATGTCAAGCTCTGGACTAAAAGCCTGTAAGGCTTGTCTGAAGGATAGCTTTATCTAGGGCTGCAGCCATCTAATGTGTAAACTCATTTAAATTAATAGTCTATTGAATATTATCTCAAATAAGCAAAGATTATATAACAATAAGAAGAGAAAACACAGTGAGAAATAAATAGTAAGAAAATGCATGAAATCATATTCCTTCACTTCCTTTGTTTTTTTTAATTAACCTTGGTTGAAATTATGCAAGGTTATAAAAACAACAATGTTTAGTAATTATTTTATAGTATTATATGAAAATGCTGATGCAGACCTAATGAACAAACACATAAACCAGCACAGCAGGTCACCAGCAAAACCAGCATATGTTATGTTTGGAATGCTGGTCAACCAACATGACAAAGCTGGGTTACCAGCTAAACCATCACCAAACCAGCATCATCGTTTCACTTACATTTGTTTCCCCACAGAAGTGTATGAGTTCATAAGAGTCGTGAATGGGTCAGTTATTCAAGGGGCTTTTCTGTTGTCAAGCATTTCAGTGATCAAATTTTTGAAATATTATTGATTATTTCTGAAAAATAGTATGAGCGCCGTCCGTAAAGATAATGCTGCTACCAACAATTTGCATTGTGCGAAAGGAGCCATGAAATGTTTCTCTTCTAGCCTTAGCTGACCCTTTAAAAACCGAAGCAGGCTCCACTTAAACCAGTATTTATTTGCACTGTGAGGGGTATTATTAATCCACTAGTGCAGTTTAATACGTATCATAATACAGGGCTTACTATTCAACATATTGCAATATATTGCAATGCCGGAATCAAGCTGATATTAATTTTAGGAAATTGTCATAGTATAAAAACCACACCGCTACATGCATATCATCACTCTCCAAAGAAACACATGTATGTACATTTTTGTCAATTTTCATCTACATCATGTGCAAAGTTCATAATGAATGGACCAATAGACATGCTCCAAAATTACTTTGAACAAATTCTGGTTCCATTGACTTGCATTAAAAAAAATATTTGATCGGCGGATATTTCTCCAATTTAGCCGATCCTGAGAGCCGAACAATGGCGTTAAACAAATAAGCCTAATTTGTGTATTTCCAGATAGCGTTTTGTTGAAACCCCCTAAACAGTTTTCCTTTGCGTTGCATTGCGTCCGTCTGGCAGCTTTTTGCCGTATGTGGCACAGACTCATCCAGAGCATTTTTTAAATCTGTAAAATTAACCGTGTCTCGTTGGGGAACCAAGACAAAAACATTTAACACTCTAATCTGATACGGTTTTTAGAGAACACCCGCGGCTGAATACAGTGAGTATCAGCAAACAGCAGAACTAGCACGTGCAGCTAACACCAAACAAATAACCCAGAACACATACAGACCAGATCTGACCGGTATGAACAGAACAGCAGCTACAATTCAAGATCTACATTTAATGATCACAGTTTTTCATTTAAAATAACAGAGTCTGTGTTTAATGACTGCTGTTTTTACTGCATGTATTTAATTGGCTTTTTTAGTTTTAAATTAAGGGTCTAGATGTAATGATTGCAGTATTGGGGATATTAGTTTAATTTATTTTTTTGTTTATTTACTGTTAATTTTGTTTAAAATATGTTGTTTCACATGAGCTCGTTAAAAATGGTAATAAACCAGTTTAGACCATGTTTCATGACTTGCTTGTGCTAATAACTACATGTAGCCCTGCCGTGGCATATAGCCCCGCCCTCGATCAGTATCAGCTATCGGCTGATCGCGTTAAAAGGTGATCGGCGATCAGAATCGGCCTCAAAAACACTGATCGGTCCATCTCTAATTAAAAGCAAGGGTTGTTTTTCTTTTCTCCTGTAAAGTTCCTCGGACAGTGATGATATGTTTCTTGATGCTAATGTTTGCAGTGCACACTTATGCTACTTCTTTATGTGGAGTGGAAGAGTCTAATGGTAAAGAACGCTGCCATCTAGTGGTTGGGGGTTTAAATGCAACACAGAATAAACCACTGCCTGCTGCAATTCTTTGATTGTAAACTACTGTTAAAAAAATACACTTTGTTTAAAAACAGTACAAAAATATTGTGATATTCCTTATTTTGGATATCTTCTTACACTCCTCCTACTAATTACTACTAATTACTTATACGAAAGCGGAACGAAAGCAATTGAAATGGGGCAAAGATCAGGAAAAGCACCACAGGGTCCTGCAGGTCCAGCAGCTCCAGCACAGTGTTTGAAGAAAAACACAGAAAAAGTCCATCAATATTTGTTCAGTTTGGTGGGAAAATAAAAATGGAGCTAAGACTAACGAACCCAGCAAACATTTTTTTTTATTCTAGGAGCTTTCCAGAAGCATTGGCAGCCATCTTATGTTCACTGCTCCAGCCCTGCTCCTCTGAGCGTTTGGACACGGAGGAGGGCAGCGCTGTAGAGGACTGGACGGCGGCCACGGAACCTGCCTGCGCTCACTGCCACGCTGCCATTCAGTGTGGCTGCAAAGCATGCCGGGAAGGCGAGCGTCTCAATTTCCTGCCAGCTCATCTCACACGCCATCTGCAGCGAGCGGTGCCCGCGCCATGGCTAATTCTGCTCCGAGAACGAGGCCCTGTGCGCACGCTCACAAATGAGAAAGCTCTGAGGGGCCATGCTGCAGCCTCTTGGGGGGAAGGGTCCAGGAGACGTCACGCTCCTGGTTCCACACAAAGTTTTAATTGGAATAGATCCTCTGGATTCCAACTCGGAATAGAGAAGCTTTTCAGAAGAGTTTATCTCTTGCTAGGAGCTTTCCAGACAAATCGCTGGAGCTACAGAAGACAACAGGTGCAGACTGAAACCCACAGGCTCGTTGCTGATTGCCTACGGAGGGTGCTAGTCTCAGTGGTAATGGAAAATAACAGAAATGTTGTTGCAGTTTTAGATCTGCTGTTACTTATTTTTTGATACACTATATGGACAAAAGTGGGACATGTCTCTTAATCATTGAATTCAGGTGTTTCATCCAGTCCCACTGAAACAGGTGTATAAAGTCAAGCAGTTAGCCATGCAGTCTGCCTTTACAAAGATTTGTGAAAGAATGGATCGTTCTAAAGAGCTCAGTGAATTCTCAGCGTGGTCTGTAAAAGTACGTTACAGTACCTCCTAGATATTCCACGATCAGCTGTGAGTGCCATTATTGGAGCATATAGGAACCACAGTAACTCAGGTGTAAGACCATGTAATGGTCCAGAGTGCTAAGATGCGTAAAAGTCTCCAATAACTACAGATTTCCAAACCTCCTCTGAAACTGTGGAGCTTCATGTCATGGGTTTTCATGGCCAAGCAGCTGCATGCAAATCTTACATAACCAAACACAACGGCGAGCGCTGGATGGAGTGCCGTAAAGTGCCACCACTAGTGAACATGTTATGTGAATGACCAATCATGCTTTTCTGATGGACGAGCTTGATGGACAAGTCTGGGTTTGGAGAATGCCAGAAGAACATTACCTGCCTGACTGCACGGTGCTGACTGTAAAGTTTGGAGGAGGAGGAATGATGCTATGTGGCTGTTGTTTAGTTGTGGCCTGAGGCCCCAAGACATTTTGGACAACTGCATGTTTCCAACTTTGTGACAACCGTTTGGGAAAGCATGACTGTGTGCCAGTGCACAAAGCAGCTCCATAAAGGCTGGTTGGGTGAGTTTAGTCTGGAAGAACTTGACTGGCTGCACAAAGCCCTGACCAGCACCATTGGGAGGGACTAGAACGGATATTGCACACTCCAAAAAGGCTTGTAAAGCTTCTCAGACGACTAGAAGCTTTTATAGCTGCAAAGTGTTTGTGTGTGTGTGTGTGTTGTGGTCAGGGGACTATGGATTTGGAATGGGGTGTCATAAAAATTGGTAGGTGTAATATGTAGGTGTCCAAATACTTTTGTCCATGTTGTGTATATTTAGCATTTAGAGAACTTTCAGCATGCCAATCCTTTGAGATCAGCCCTGACCTGTTCCTGCAGACTCCTGCAAACAACTCATCAGGCAATTATCACCTTTGTCATGCGTGGGGGGTGTGTGTTAGAAGAAAGAGAGGCTAAAAGTTTGCGCTGCCCGTCCTGGTTTCCCCTGCTCTCTGAATGGGATTGTGAAATGCAGGACCTGAAAGCTTCTGTGATGATTCTGCGCATGAAAACAGGTCACAGTCTGAGGCGTGCGATACACCACGGCGGAGCAGTAATGGCTGTAATCAGGAGAGTGCAGACTCACCCAAAGCCCACGGCTTGTCCTCTCCAGGCCCCAGACGACACGGGTCTCTGTACTGCGTAAAAATAGCGTGCTGCTGCTCCAACTTATCCTCTAACAGAGAGAGAGAGAGAGAGAGAGAGAGAGAGAGAGAGAGAGAGAGAGGGAGTGTGACTGAAGAGTGAGATAGACTGACTTAAAGTCTACACAGACTTACTTTAGCATTATGGGAAAATTTCATGATGAATGGACCAAAAAAAAAAAGTTGCCATTTTAGAGATACCTGTTTTTCATTGGACAGCGACGATATATATATATATATATATATATATATATATATATATATATATATATATATATATATATATATATATATATATATATATATATCAATTATTCAGAAAGTGTAGCCATAACATATGAAATATTTGTGAGTATATCCAGTGAGTATATGTCAGTAGTTTGTAGTTTTTAATAATCTAATGCTGGCGTGTCTACTGCTTTTGTCTTGAGAAGTCAAAATGCAATGTGTTAATGGCTGAGGGGCGAAAAGATAAATCAATATACAATAAAAGAAGGTCTGTAGGCTTTAAAATCCAGTTTTAAACACATACTTTATATAATACAATATACTTAAAATACTTCAAATGTATTATATATGATATATCTTGCTTCATATATGAAAAATACCTTTTTTAAATACAAATAATACAATCACAAAACAACTTCAGCCAGCGGCTCACAAAGCAAATGTTTCCCACTCATTCTTCTCTGCTGTCCACACTTCGTCCTCAGTGGGTGGATTCACACATTTCCCCAGCGTAGACCAACAGCTGCTCTGTGGGGTTTAAATGTGATTGTGCTAAACTGCGCAGATCATCTCTTGAATTTGCTTAAAGTTACAGTGAACACGGAGTAAAATATTATCATCCAGCTTAAGGGATTAAATAAAAACTATATGAAACTCAATTCAATTCAAGATAAATATATATTAAAAACACATTTAATAAGTGCTGATCAGACCTATGAACTGTGTGGGTGTAGCTAATGAGCAGCTTGATTGACAGCTCTTTGTCCAAGTTCACTCCTAGTCTACTCCGCCCCTCACACAGAACTGACATCATCACCGAATTTTCTGTTAAAATAACTGGACGGAAAAATTATGAATAGACAAATAGACATGTGAACGGATATACAGACAGACAAACAAATGAACGGAACAAGCAATGAACAAAAACACGGATGAGCAGACGTATTTATAAACAAAAACACGGATGAGCAGACGTATTTATAAACAAAAACACGGATGAGCAGACGTATTTATAAACAAAGAAGAAGCACGCAAAAGAACAGAAGCATATATTGATGAACAGATGAGTAAACTGACAGTGAAGCAATGCACAAAAAAACAGATAAACAGTCATGCACAATAAGATATGGAGGAATGAACAAATGGATAAAGTAACACATGAAGGAATTCATATTTTTTAACAGTGTTGGTGGTGATAAAGTAATAAAGGGATGAAGGAACAGTGTTGGTGGTGATAAAGGAATGAAGGGATGAAGGAACTGTGTTGGTGGTGATAAAGGAATGAAGGGATGAAGGAACAGTGTTGGTGGTGATAAAGGAATGAAGGGATGAAGGAACAGTGTTGGTGGTGATAAAGGAATGAAGGGATGAAGGAACAGTGTTGGTGATAATAAAGGAATGAAGGGATGAAGGAACAGTGTTGGTGATAATAAAGGAATGAAGGGATGAAGGAACAGTGTTGGTGATAATAAAGGAATGAAGGGATGAAGGAACAGTGTTGGTGGTGATAAAGGAATGAAGGGATGAAGGAACAGTGTTGGTGGTGATAAAGGAATGAAGGGATGATTACGGAGACACTACCCAAGATTAGGACCACCCAGTGTACATGGAAAGGAGAGAACATGGTGAATTATACTGGTCAGTTATTGGCCAGTGGGACATTATTTAAAGAGAATACTTCATTTTCCATTATGGACAAAACAAACCCTGCAGCCTGCTGAGAGGGTATGGCGACGAGTGCAAGAGAAGCAAATTCACAGATGTTTTGACTCTAACAGTGTTAGTGTTTCCAGCAAAGCGGAGGCAGCAGGCCGGTGTGGTTAAGACAGGGTGATCCACTTAATTAATCTGATCAATCCTGTCCATTCCTGCTGAATTGGACAGAGCCGCTAATGCTTCATCAGCAAATTCCCAGCCTCCTTCTCAGCCTGAGATTAAGACAGACTTTGAAGTGAAAGGCAGTTTAGACAGGCTGACATAGACGGAGAGGGAAAAGAGAGAGATGGAGAGAGAGACCAGGCCAGAGCTAAGGAGTAGATTACTTGGGCCATGCACTGATAAAAAACACTGATCTGGGATCAGCTCCTTCTTTCACCCAGATGTGTTTATATATATATATATAAGGCAGATCCATACTGTCATGTCACTGCCATGCCTGACACATACTGTCATGTCTGATCCATACTGTCATGTCTGACACATACTCTCAAGTCTGATCCATCCTATCATGTCACTGTCATGCGTAATACATACTGTCATGTCTGACACATACTCTCAAGTCTTATCCATACTGTCATGTCACTGCCATGCCTGATACATACTGTCATGTCTGATCTATACTGCCATGCCTGATACATACTGTCATGTCTGATCTATACTGCCATGCCTGATACATAGTCATGTCTGATCTATACTGCCATGCCTGATACATAGTCATGTCTGATCTATACTGTCATGTCACTGTCATGCCTGATATATACAGTCATGTCTGATCCATACTGTCTTGCCTGATCTATGCTGCCATGCCTGATCCACATTGCCATGTCTGAACCATACTGACTTGCCTAATTCATACTGCCATGTCTGATCCATACTGTTATGTCACTGTCATGTCTGATCCATACTGTCAAATCTAATCCATACTGCCTGATACTGTATGTATCATGCCTAATACATAGTGTCATGTCTGATCCATACTGACTTGCCTGATCCATACTGTCAAATCTCATCCATACTGCTAGCTTGATACATGCTGTCATGTCTGATACATACTGTTATGTCACTGTCATGTCTGATCCATACTGTCAAATCTAATCCATACTGCCTGATACTGTATGTATCATGCCTAATACATAGTGTCATGTCTGATCCATACTGACTTGCCTGATCCATACTGTCAAATCTCATCCATACTGCTAGCTTGATACATGCTGTCATGTCTGATACATACTGTTATGTCACTGTCATGTCTGATCCATACTGTCAAATCTAATCCATACTGCCTGATACTGTATGTATCATGCCTAATACATAGTGTCATGTCTGATCCATACTGACTTGCCTGATCCATACTGTCAAATCTCATCCATACTGCCATGCCTGATACATGCTGTCATGTCTGATACATACTGTCATATCTAATCCATGTTGCCATATCCTATCCATGCTGCCATGTCTGATCCATACTGTCATGCTTAATACATACTGTCATGTCTGATCCATACTGCCTTGCCTGATCCATACTGACTTGCATAATCCATACAGTCAAGTCTGATCTATAATGTCAAATCTGTTCAGTACTGCCATGCTGAATCCATACTGTCAAATCGGATTCACAATGCCATATCTGATCCATACTGATTTGCCTGATACATGCTGTCATGTCTAATCCATGCTATCATGTCTAATCCATACTGTCATGTCTGATCTATGCTGCCATGCCTGATCTGTACTGTCATGTCTAATCCATACTGCCAGGTCATAAGATCAGCATATGAATAAATAATAAATAAAAGAACTACTGTACAAAAATCCACAATAAGGACAAAAATAATTAAATGTGGATCGGACATGGCGGTATGGATCGCTGGTCCCTTTTTGCTTTTGCTTCTTATAATAAACATGAGCCGGTTCCTCACTCACCAGATGAGCAGTTATCAAAGTTGAGGTCACCAAGGATGACGTCAAAGGCCACCTGATCCTCCAGAGCTTTCTCTTCACCTGCGGGGACAGACGTAGCCCTCCTGAACTCAGCACCCCACTCCAACAGCAGGTCCAACTGCTCACAGCGCACCGAAGCATCACCTGGAGAGAGAGAGAGAGAGAGAGAGAGAGAGAGAGAGAGAGAGAGAGAGAGAGAGAGAGAGAGAGAGAGAGAGAGAGAGAGAGAGAGAGAGAGAGAGGGCATGTGTTAAACTTATTAAAGAACAGAACGTTTGGCGTCACATTCACTTTTTAAGTTTTGCACTGGAACTACAAAGACTGATGTAGCTAACAAGCTCAAACTGTGTTGTTCAGTCATCATACATCGTACTGTAAGAGTAGTACCTGTCAGATATCCCAATATCACAGAAGAGAAGAGAAGAGAAGGGAAGAGAAGAGAAGAGAAGAGAAGAGAAGAGAAGAGAAGAGAAGAGAAGAGAAGAGAAGAGAGAATATAAGAGTGGAAGAAATGAAAAATGAAAATAAGGGAAGATAACAGAAGAAATAAGGAAAAGAAGGTGAGGAGTCGATGAGAGATGAGAAGTACAGAAGATAAAAGAAGAAAGTAGCAAATGAGAGAAGATAGAAGGTGGATAAGAAGAAACAAAGACAGAGGAAAGAACATGGAAAAGAGGCGAAGAGAATATAAGAATGAAAGGAAGGTTAGAGAGAACAGACAAGGAAAAAGGGAAAGAAAGTAGTAGATGATAGAGGAGAGAAGATGAGAGGAAAGAACATGAGATTAGAAGTGAAAAGAGCAGAAGAAAGGAACAAAAGAGGAGAGAAAAGAGGAGAGGAGACCAAGAGTGGAAGAGAAGTAGGAAGGAGGAGGGACAAAAGAAACAGTGGAAGATGGCAGGAGAGAAGAAGAGAAAAAGACAGTGGAAAGAAGGGACAGAGCGAGACTCTATATCACGGCTGTAGAGCTCAGAAATAGTTGAAAAAAAGATCTTAATAAATATAAAAAAGTACTAGTGGCTGCAAAGAAAGCTCTTACTAAAAAGTGGTTACTACAGGAGAATCCAAGCTTAAAAACATGGATGGGAATCGTAAAAGTGATCCATGGAATAAAAATAACTGCATGTATTGTGAAAAATGGATTGATTATATAGCTTCCCATTGACCAGATTTTACTTTCACAAATTGATGCTTGATATAAACAGATCACTCCCTCTGTATATAGTTTTTGTGTTTTTTTAATCTCTCCTCTCTTTCTTTTATTGTCTGTTTAACATAATTTTGAAAAGTCCTAAGAATTTTATTTTATTTTTTTAATTAGAAAAAAAAAGAAAGAAGGGGCAGAATACAGTTAGAGGAGAGAGGTGGAGAGAGGAAAGGACAGAAGAGGGCAAGAGAAGAAATAGAAGAGGAGCTAAATTCTTGTGCACATACGGTACAATACAAACAAACACACTGTTTAATTGCTGTTCAGACTGACTGTGTGTTTTTAGCTGATTCTCACGGATCTGTCAGTAAAGCTGAAACTGAATCAGAGAACTGAAGCGCGCTGAGACAAACAGAGAGCAGAGAGAAAGCGGAGAGAGAGAGAGAGAGAGAGAGAGAGAGAGAGGAGGGAAAAGTACACTCCCATTGCATTTCACACTACCACGCATTTCATACAGCGCCTCTATGTGTGTGTGTGTGTGTGTGTAGATGAGGAAAACATGAAAATATTGTGGTTGCCCATGAGGAAAAACACAAATACTGCAACTTATACTGTACCTTACTGCAGGGCCGTGTTCACAACACCTACACAAGCCCTTTATGACAAATGACCTACATGAACACTCATAAACACAGACTCCTATTGGCAGCGTTTGCTGGAAAGATGTTTTGATGTCTAGTTTAAAAAAGGTTGACGCAGAGACACTTTGCAGAACACTGTGTGTCACTGTGATATACCGTCTAGCTGTACTAGATCAATTCAAACTAAAGTGTCCTGACCTTACCCAATATGTCACCCCAGTCCCAACCTGCCCACCAACTACTAGACTGGTTTGATTAGATAAATTAGATTATTATTATAATTATTTATTAGTAGTATTATTATTATTAGATAGATTCATGTCAGTAATAATCATAACACACAACAGCCGACAATGATAAAGTTCACTGTTAGCACAGTATGACGTACTTGAGATATAAGCAGGTCATCTGGCTGTATTATGTAATACAAGTGTGTTTAAGGTGTGCCCATTAAGTAATCTGTGAGAAACAGTGGAAGATGGCAGGAGAGAAAAAGACAGTGGAAAGAAGGGACAGAGCAGGACTCTATATCTCGGCTGTATAGCTCAGAAATTGTTGAAAAAAGATTATCAATCAATCAACCTTTATTTTATCTCGGAAATACATTGAGGACCCTCATTTTCAATGCAGCCGAGCATATACATTTTAAGGGATTAAAAGCAAAATAAGCAAAAATAATAATAATAAATAGAATAAAAAATTTAAATAAACATTTAATATAGATGCATAAAATATAATGTAAAGAATTTTAGGAAAAAATAATAAAAGAATATAAAATAAACATAAAATACATACAACAAATAGGATAATAAGAAGTTACAATACTAATAACAAATATACTCATTGAAACAATCACAATAAAATAAATAGATAATAAATAAAATGAAATAAAATAAAATAAAAAAGATTACATCTTAATGAATTTACTACTAGTGGCTGCAAAGAAAGCTCTTACTAAAAAGCGGTTACTACAGGAGAGTCCAGCCTTAAAAACATGGATGGGAATCATAAAGACATCTATGGAATGAAAATAACTGCATCTGTCAATGGAACAATCTGACATGTATTGTGATAAATGGATTGATTATATAGCTTCCCATTGGCCAAATGTTACTTTCACAAATTGATGCTTGATATAAACAGATCACTCCCTCTGTATATAGTTTTTTGTGTTTTTTTCTCTCCTCTCTTTCTTTTATTGTCTGTTTAACAACATTTTGAAAAGTCCTAAGTATTATTATTATTATTAGATAGATTTATGTCAGTTGCCTAATCATAACACACAACAGCCGGCATGATAAAGTTCACTGTTAGCACAGTATGACGGTAGTTGAGATATAAGCAGGTAATCTGGCTGTATTATGTTAGACAAGTGTTTAAGGTGAGCTCATTAAGTAATCTGGAAGGAGGAAGACAGAAGAGGAAGAGACAGAGAGGTAAATGAAATAAAACCAAGGCAGCTATCATCTGAATATATGTATACTTCAGATATGACTGTTCCTCACTGCAAATGTGATTCAGTGCAATATGTCTGGGTTGCCTTGTTCGTGCAGCCCACAGCATCTCGATAGGGCTAATGTCAGAACTCTGACCTTTCCAAAACACATACCTCCTTATTTTGCAACCATTCGTTAGTAGATTCACTTGTATGCTTTGGGTCATTGTCTTGTCGCATCACCTTTAGCTTGAGGTCATAGACTGCTGCCTTTACATTGTCTTGTAAATTTTTGGTTCCTTCACTGACCACAAGGAGTCCAGGCCCTAATGCAGCAAAGCAGCAACAAACCATGATGCTCCCTCCACCATGCTTTACAGTTGGGATGAGGTTTAGGTGTTAGTGTGCAAAATTCCAATTTTGTCCATAGAACATTGCCCCAGAAGCATCCAGGTGGTCTTGGGCAAACTCAAGATAGGTGGCCATGGATGTAGACTTCCTTTTGATGTCCTTCATGGACACATCAACAAAGGTTTCTGCAGTTTGTAGAACCTTTTGCAGGTCCTTACAGTAACCTTGGGTTCTTTCTCAGCTCTGTCCAGTCCTGGTGAGATTGACAGTTCTGAACTTTCGAAATTTCAAGACAGCTTGTCTTACCATGGATTGATGTACACGCAATGCTTTCTGAACATTCTTTTCATTGAGGCATCGTTCACACTAACCTTTCAAACCCCTGTTTGATTGTGAAAGATCTTGTGGAGCATTTAGTGGTGCTGCAGTATTTCACTGGACACCTGCATAAGTATTCAATTTAGGTTTATTGGTGTAGCGCTTTTTACAACGATGTTGTCTCAAAGCAGCTTTACAGAGTTTTAAAAACAGACAGTTACAACATATAACCCCTAGTGAGCAAGCCAGAGACAACAGTGGCAAGAACACCTCCCTCAGACTGGAGGAAGAAACCTTGGGAGGAACCAAGACTCACAAGGGGAGACCCATCCTCCTCTGGTCAAACTGTATTTATAGTTTAATAAACTAAATACCAAAGAAAAGAGTATATGTTTGAAATCTGGATGGCAAAGCTTTAGAAGCTGCACAGGTAGAGGCAGTCTCTGACCGAGTCTGTATATAAAGTGGGTGTGAGCTGAAACAGTACCATCCTATCTCAACGCTGGTTGGCACAGTGATGTAATTGAGAGTGTTGCAGTTGGCACAAATGAACAGAAGAGCTGGCTGGTGATGGGTGAGGGGGAGGCCCTGATGGTCAGTCTTCCAACAGCGTTCAATAGACGGGAGGACAGTCATTAATGACTGTGATTATGAAATATGACCTTAATGGAAGAGTCCTCACCACCAAGTTCAGCGTCAGAAGTTCTTAACAAATCAAAGCAAGGCTGATGCATTCTAGAAACCAGAGCTGTGGATGAATTTAAAACTGAACTTCGACTTTAGAAGTACGTTTGATGAAAAAAGGGTGTAGAATTTCATGAGAAGTACACCTCCAACTGGTGGCTCGATCAAGCTTTGGGCTTGTGTCACTGCCTCTGGCACGGGTGGAAGATTTTAAGGGTAGAGGGAAGAATGTTAAAGGTACATAACAATTATAGACCGGTAAAAAACTAAGAAACTGAAAGTTGTTGTCATATCCACATGTACAGAATCTTGTGATGTAGGTTGAGCCCATTCAAAAAGCCAACTGCTGCTGTTTAAGAGTGGATTTGGGTTTTAGTCAAACACAGCATCAACGACATACCATCATACAGAAACCTGCACAAAGACTTCCTTGCTAGTGCGTGTGAGAGTCTGAGAGAGATGCTGAATGTGCGAGAGAAAGATGTGTGTAGGCTGCTGTGAACGGGAACGAAGCTGAGAGGCTAAATCAGGCTGCATTTTAGTAAAGACTAAGAAAGAAAGCTTGCATTAAATCAAAGCTCGGCTCATGAGTCAAGCAGCTAGCGTGAACCGACAGCATTCATATACAGCTAAAGAATGCTGTGCATCCGCCCCCACGATGTCATCAGCTATCAGACCCTTATATATCAACACACATACATAAACACACACAGGAACTTGAGAAGATGCTTTAGTACAATGTCCTTCGATATTAAGAACACGGCATCAAGCAGTGAAGCTCTTCAGTTCAGCATCATTGTCAAGAGCATGCATGCACAGAAGTTTCTGTTATTGTGAAGACTTAGTTATGAGCTCCTCTGAGCAGCTGTCCTGCACTATTAAAAAAGATTGATGCCCACAAAGCAGGAGAAGCTATAAGAAGCTGTGTCCTGAGTTCATAATATACTTAAGAAATGGTCCTTAACAGTAGAGGTGCAGGTCAAGTTAGGACACCTTGCAACTGACCCAGAATGCAGCGGCACGGCTCGTCTTCAATCTCCCTAAGTTCACTCATGTCACTCCACTGCTGCGCTTCCTTCACTGGCTTCCTGTAGCTGCTCGCATTCAATTTAAAGTTCTGATGCCTACAAAGCCAAGAATGGACCAGCTCCTCCAGACCTTACGGCAATGGTCAGAAGTCGATCTACACCTCGAGCCCTGTGTGCTTCAAGTATGGCTCAGCTGGACCCGCCATCCCTCAAGATTCATGGAAGACATGCGACAAAACGCTTCTCTGTTCCGGCACCCAGATGGTGGAACGAACTTCCATTGGCTGTCCAAACAGCAAACTCTCTCACGGTCTTCAAACATAGACTTAAGACCACCTTATCTTTGTGAAGCACTTATAAGCGCTAATCTACTAAAGTATTAGAACGAACCTGATTGCATTTGATCTTCTAGGAACTATGGATAAGTATTGCACTTATACTGTATGTAGTCTTGTTTTTATTCTCTTCTCTGTAGATACTCCAGTCTTGCTAAGTTTTGAACAGTGTCTAACCCTTTATTTTGTTGTTTTCTTTCTAGGTATCAGCACTGGCACTTATTTATGGCAGTGCAAGAGTAGTTTGGACTTAAACCTGTTTGTACTAGATAGAGATACATACTCTGACTGAACATGAAGCACTTTTGTAAGTCGCTCTGGATAAGAGCGTCTGCTAAATGCTGTAAATGTAATTATAAGTTCTGAAAGAGCAGGAAAACCTTGTGAGAAAACTTCTCATAGGATTGCTGGAAAGCCTAATCAAAACGCCTTCAGGAACATTTAGCAGACTCTGAAGTGGTGGAGCAATTTTCTACTGGACACCTGCACAAACATGACCTTCATGGAGGAGTCATCAGAAGAAAAGCTTTCCTGCATCCTCACCAACAAATTCACTGTCAGAAGTTTGCAAAAGGCCATCTAACCAATACACTGGTTCATTCTTCATGAAACTTTAACAGGACATTAAAGGCAGCTATCGTGCTCAAATGATATAGAAAAATGAAGATGCATGTTTTTCTTTGGACAGCGACGATATGCTTGGGCATGTGAGCAGCTGCTCTGCTAGGAAACCCAATCAATGAAGCTGCTGATCAGCTTTTGTGCTGACGTTTCTTCCAAAGGCAGTCTGGAACCGAGTGTTGAAGTAAGAAAAGGCCATAGTCCACACTGAAGCACTCGATAGGCCCGTTCTGAGAGATTTAGTGGTCCATCACTACACAGCTGGGCTGTTGTTGATCCTAAAGCTCCTTTATGGTGGTCCAGGGCAGCTCCAGCAGGGCAGGCGTTTGATGAAACGACTTGCTGGAAGGTAACTTCTGCGCTGAACATTCCTGAAAGTCCTAGTTTGCTGGCTTTATACAGGGATGTTATGAGGAGAGTGGCTAAAGTAGCCCAAGCCACTAATTAGGAGTTGTTATGCGCAGCCATCGTCCTCCTCCTTCTTCCCTCTCTGTCACTCTTGTTCTCCCTCTGCTTCTTCACCTGTACTTTCTCTCTTTCTGTTTCTCTCTCACTCTCTCTCTCTCTCTCTTCCTCCTTCTTTCTTGGATGTGTCAGAAATAGCAGTGTGTGCTGTAATTAGCATGGCTAGCGGCTGTGTGTGCGCGTGGGTGGATCCTGGAATAGCAGCAGATTTGTCTTCCCTAAACCCGCCACGACGCTCCACCTTTAAATAGCAACACTGACGCTCAGCGCGGCCACGGCCGGTCACCATGGGAACGGACTTGCGCGAGCCCGTGTGTGTGTGTGTGTGTGGGTGTATTAGAGGCGCTGTGATCGTTAATCCGTGCAGAAAGAGAGAGAGCAGGGCGTGCGGGTCAGTGTGTGCATTGATGTTACTGTACAGTGTGTGTGTGAGTGAGTGAGTGAGCGAGGAAGGTGTGTGTGTGTGTGTGCAGGTGTCTAACACACACACAGACATACACACACACACACATGCAGCTCTCACACACAGACATACACACACAAACACAGCTCTCTCTCTCCCTCTTTCTCTATTGCTCTCTCTCTCGACCCTCCAAGCTGTATCTCCTGTAAGCGTTTATCCACTGATGTCACATGCTCCACCTCCCTTACTCTTTTAATCTCTCTCTCTCTTTCTTCTTTTCATCCCTCACTTTCTCTTTCTTTCCCTCTCTGTCTCGCTTTCTTCATCTCTCGTTTTTTACCCTCATTTAGCCTCTCTCTCATCTCTCTCAACCTCACTTTCTCTTTCCCCTCTCTTGCTCTCTCTCTTCTTACGTCTCTCCGTCTCTGCATCTTTTGTGTCTACTGATATCTTACTGTCTCTCTCTCTCTCTCTTTCATCTCTCTCTCTCTCAATGCCACTTTTCTCTAATGTTTTTGTTCTATCTCCTCATCTTGTTCAGTCCCTTTCTCTCTCTCTACCTCTCTCTCTCTCTCTCTCTCTCCATCCTTTTCTCTCTCATCACTCACTCTCGCTGTCTCTCAATCTATTTATCATCTCTCTCACCCTCTCTGTCTCTACATATGTCTCACAATCTATCTCTTTTCATCTCTCTCTATCTCTCCCTCTCCCTCTCCATCTTGGAGAGAAGCCTGTCAGTTCCTCTCAGTGTTACAGCTCAAGCCCAACTAGCACAGCACCACTGGGAGGCTGTGTGTGCATGTGTGTGTGTGTGTGTGTGTGTGTGTGTGTGCATGTCTGTGTGTGAGTGTGTGTGTGTGTGTTCACAAGCCCATATACTTATATGTGAAAAATTAATTGCTTTTATATTGCAATCAAAACGCAACAACAACTATTTCTATTATATAATACATTATCAACAATATTGTCTTTTAAATGGAGAACAATTTATCAATTAATTAATAATAACACAGCTTGTGAGGTGCATGTATATGACTTGGAGCAACCAGAAGTAAAAACATCCAACCAACACAACTAACTGGTAGTCTGATGCACTCAGCATTCAAGCAATTAGTACCGGCTTAAAAGTTAAAGCAACAATAAATAAGTAAATAAATAAATAAATAAATACATAAGATCCTATTTATTGTCTAATTGTAGTGCTCTGTTGTATGACAGGACTCTCTAAGCACCCTGTAATTTGACTCAGTTATAAAATACACAAATATCATCACATATCATGTGACAGCATTTATGGAATCAGTGTAAATGTGTGTTACTCACCCTCTATAGCATGCAAGTGAGTACAAGTGATGTAACCCACAACCCTTTGCTCTTGATGGGAGGTGCCCACCTGTACCTGCGGAGAAAGAGAGAATAGCCAGATATAAATATATACATATATATATATATAAATGAATATAAATGTGTAGAAAACATCTACGCCACTTTATTAGGAACACTTTTATGAATCGACACGCATTTGTCAATTCCATCAACTCCACTGACCAAACAGGAGCACTTTGTAGTTCTACACATACAGACTGTAGTTTATCTGATTCTCTGTATATACTTTATTACCCTGTTCTTCAATAATCAGGACCCCAAAAGGACCACAAAGCATGTATTAGTCTCAGCATTGCAGTGACACTGACATGGTGGTGGTCTGGACTTTTCAGGATTATATGCTATGCCGGCTCTTCAGCCACACGTGGCCTTTTGTTGTAGTCTTCAGGAAACTGGAGACGTCCAGCCTTCAACATCTGATCTTTGAAGTATTGTATAACTGCCCAGGTCTGCAGTAGAGTGTGACGAGCCTATTCCAACGAGCCCTGGGTTGCATTGCTATCTTGCAGGAAACGAGAGATACAGACCCTGTAATGGCCAGGACCCTCTATTCTACATAAAGCTTTCAGCACTGAGCAGTGGAGTCGACATGTCGGCTAATCTGTGCCTCTCCTATTATGAACTGTTCAGTCGTTACAGCCATTACTCAGTGTTTTTCTTTAAACTGTAAACACACCCACCCCTAATCCTGGTTTGGACTTGCAATTAGGAACAGAGTAAATGGGGATTAATGATGAAAGAAACAGGAAAGCAAGTTTTGCAGAGTCGTACATCAACAGGAAAAACGTAGAGATCACATAAAAAAAGACATTTCCTATTGATGTTGTGGAAACTGGGTGGGTCACTCACTGTGCCTGATATTATCGTGGGCAGATAATTGCAGGTAATTGTGTGATTTATTTCTTGTTGCATTTCTTCTAACAGGATGAGCAGTTTTCCATTACAGGAGCTCCACTCACATAATATTCTCTCTCTCTCTCTCTCTCTCTCTCTCCTGCTCCCTGTTACTGCTGATAAATGTGGGGATTGGCTGTTTAAAGTCTGATGTCATTTGGATCAATGAAGGCTTTTTTAAAATGTAGATTAAACAGCAGTGTGCGGCGCAGCAGCCATAGAGCCAAATCCTCTCCACCTCTCCTTCAGCTTCCTGCGCCGTTCAGAGAAACAGAAAACGGCTGTACCTCCCGCACCCATCTACGTTCTGCCTCTGTGCTTGTTTTGCTGTTGTTTAGTCAAAGTCAAGGTGAACTTTATTGTCATTCAGACTTTACAACTGACTGCACAGCTGAATGAGATTGCGTTTCTCCAAACTCCAATGTGCAGATATATAAAAACACAAGACATACAACTAACATGACAAATAAATAACAACATGACAGAAAGAGTGTGTGCGATAAATAGTGAGATATACTCTAAATAAATATGTATACTTCAAAAAAAAAAGTGTTTTTGCAGATGTATTGCGCTTAAAGGGAATATATATATATTGCACAGTTCTGACCAAGTATTGCACACTAACAATGTAAACATAACACTGTAAATTTTAAACATTTTAAGGTGTAAGAGTGCTTAGGTTTAGAAAGATTGCACAGGGTTTAGGTTTAGTCTATTGCACAAAATTAGCAGCATTAAGTGGAGGACCACCTGAGTATGAAGTAGGTATATGTTCAAGAGCTTAACAGATCTGATGAGTCTGCTCATCAGGAAGTGTTGAGCAGTCTGATGGCTTGTGGAAAGAAACTTTTGCTCAGTCTGGAAGTCCTGCACCGCATGCTGCGGTAGCGTTTTCCGGAGGGCAACAGTATGAACAGTCCGTTGGCTGGGTGGGTGGGATCTCTGACCATCTTGGTGGCTCTGCTGTGGCACCGTGATGGGTACAGATCATGTACAGGTGGAAGTGAGGACCTGGTGATGCGCTCTGCTGTCCTCACCACTCTCTGGAGTGATAAGGGCTAATATCTCCTATTATAGGGAATAGATGTGCTTCCCAAGTGACCTTATCTCATTAGCAGAACTGACTCAACTGCAACCAACTAAACTACTGACCAAACATGACCTCATAAAAAACCACAAAGATATGCAGAAGTGGGAGAGCTCGGAGGTCTCTGGAAACTGCTGTTATAGCAGGCCTGGAAAAGAGCAGAAAGGTCTTGATGGTGCTATCCTGGGTAAATACAGGGGCGAAAGGAAAAACAGGTTAAGCCTGGTCTCGGACTGAATTACACTGGCGGTTGTGAATCTTTATTGGAAATCCTTTCTCCCCCTCAGGAGCGGGTTTAATCTGTCTGGCCAGCAGGCCAACTCTGATTTAAATCCTTCTGTATTAAATATAACACAACGCGTCAGTTTCGATACGTGGAATCCGCAGCAGCCGCATGTGGCCTAGTTTATCACAGTACAAGAGCCAAAGGGATAACGTGGTCAGTCTATGATGCTGTAAACAGTCACCTGGTGCAGCCAGTAAAGGCTTTAACATACACTACTGTGCAGAAGTCTTTGGTACTTAATCTTATAGTTTCAAGCAAACAACTTTAGCAATAATTTAAAATTTCATTAAAACAGATGTAACAAAGTAACATGAATATCTTATTATGAAAGAAGTAGATCAGATCTTGAGCTCCAGTTTGAAGAACAAAGTTAGGTTCCAGATTTCTCCTGGACGCCCCAGACATTGTATGAATGTATTCAGTTCCTTCAGCAGCAATCTTGATTTAGCTTAATGAAGTACTGAGCAGTCAAAGCAGGTATTAGATGAGAACTGGAAGGGTTAAATAAACACAATGATGTATGTAAAAGCACTACTTACTGTATTAATACTGTTAATAAATGTTTTGCTGAGTAAATTTTCCAGTCTGGAAATTTTTTTTTTTTTAAATAATGTCCCCAAGTGCCTAAAACCTTTGCACAGTAATGTAGCAGTGGAAAGCACAGAACTTTCCTAATAAGATAAAAAGCATTCAGTCTGAGTCAGAGGTTTTGAATTTTCAGAGTCGTGAAATATCAAACAGACGAGTGAGCTGTGTGAAAAGTGTAGAGCCTGTGAATATGTGGTCAGACAGTCTGATCTTTTTAGTTTAACACTCCTCCTGGAGATTCACTTTCCTGCAGACTTTAGTTCCAACCTGCCTCCGACATGTGACCCTCATGTAACACTACACTATACTACACTTACACTTCTGGTTCAGCCAATCAGGGACTCATTAGCTGGAGACCGTGTGTCAGGTTGTGGTTGAAACTAGACTCAGCAGGAAGGTAGATCTCCAGGTTCAGGGTTGGTGACCACTGGTTTAGTGCAAACAGTGAAAAAGAAAAACTGCTATCTGCCTGTTAAAATATGACATACCTTACGTCTGGGCCCAAGGCTCTATGGTCTTGTCAACATGCCGCAGTTCTGTGCTCCTTATTAAAACAATAATTCTAGCACTTTCTTTGTATTGAGAAAGACATGAAGTTACAACTCTTAAACAAATAAAAAACAATACAAAACGTAGAACTAGCTAATATTAGCACCCTCTGGTAAAAGCCAAACTGGTCTGTTGTGGATATCCTTAATATAGACTAGAGGTTTTTTAGGGTGTTTCTCAAGACGAGGCCACATCTTTCTGTTTTGGTTGTAAGTCTGTCTATCTATCTATCTATCTATCTATCTATCTATCTATCTATCTATCTATCTATCTATCTATCTATCTATCTATCTATCTATCTATCTATCTATCTATCTATCTATCTATCTATCTATCTATCTATCTATCTATCTATCTATCTATCTATCTATCTATCTATCTATCTATCTATCTATCTATCTATCTATGCTAAATCCACCAATCGCTCAATGTTCACCTGAATACTAATTGTGTACTAAGCCTTTATCTCGTTTACAGTCCATTTCCTCTTTTCCTTTATTCTGTTTTTGGATTGTTCTTTGTTTTGATTGTTTTTTGGTTTCGATTTTGATTTTACTTGATTTCTCAGTTTTCTCTTTTTGTTCACCTTCATGGTTACATCTGGTGCTTCCCAGGTATGCCTGATTCGGGTAAGCGTCTGCCCGTTTCTGACCCGTTTCACAAACTAACGTATACAAATATTTTCTGTTATAAAATCTGAATGAAATACTCTTTAATAATAAGTATCCACACGATCACTATTTAACAATCTTACAAATGGAAACGTTAAAGCTCTTATATAAACTGAAATTGTTGTACTGGGTATTATACTGATAGTGTTTATTAAACTTTGTGTATTTCTTCAGAAACTTGGCTAGATGTTCTTTCCCTCCTCCTCCATCACTTGTTCTGGCTCTGATTTCCCTCTGCTCTTACTCTGAGTGCTGAGTGGATTTTTCCCCCTATAGTGTTTAGTCCAAAAGCAAAAAGCCCAAATGATCAATTAGCCCTAGTGGATAAAACGCAAGCTCCACAGTTTAGAGCGGAGCAGCTAATAAATGGAGCTGCTACTCTGTGGTGATTTGTAGATTTAATTACATTAAGGGACAGTAATGAACCACTGCCATGGTCCTCATCTCCTCTACCCTCGGACGAAAGTCTACTCTCTCTCTCATTTTCTTCTCTGTTGATCCAGACTTTTTCTTTCTGTATTTATGTGTGTGTGTGTGTGTGTGTGTGTGTGTGTGTGTGTGTGTGTGTATGTGTGTCCTTGAGAATGAATATTTTAGGCACTTATCCATGCTTGAGTGGAGGTGTGTACTTGGACTGACAATAGGCGGAAGAGACTTCAGAGGAACTAGTACAGAGTAGAGAGATATACAGAAAAGTAAGTGAACTGTTCGGACTGACCTGGATTTCTGCAATGATTACTGATTAAATGAGGTCTGATTGTTATCTGAGTCACAATTGCAGACAAGCACACTGTAACTGAACTAATAACACACAATCAGTTGTACTTTTTTTTTTTTACTGTTTTTCATTAAGTAACATCCACAGTTCAGGCTAGAAAAAGGAAATGAACCCCTGAATTCAGTAACCTGTAGATCCTCTGCTAGCAGCATATTCTCCATCAAGGTTAGCATGGTGCAAATAAGTAGCTGCAAATGAGATCCGCACAACGTTATGGAGAAATCTCTTACCTAAAAACCAACATTCTTGTTTATTGTTTTTTAATATTGTCCAATGACTGTGTTAGTTACAGAGGTAGAAATACTTTGTTACCTTACTTAAGTAGAAATGTTGGTTATTTATACTTTACTGGAGTAATTCTTTTTTTTAGATGACTTTTTATTTTTACTTCTTACATTTACACACCATTATCAGTACTTTCTACTCCTTACATTTAAAAATAGCCTCGTTACTCCTATTTCATTTCAGCTTGTTTTCATTTATGTACATTTACATTCCAGTAAAGATTATTGATAACATGTCTTTGAAATTTGAACTTTTTACACCATTACAATACTTATAGACAACTAGTCATCATATCTTCTGCTCCATGAAACACATGTTAATGTTCAGTAGTAACAGATATGCTTCTTTAATATATTTACATTGTACTAAACTACATTCATTTTCAATGGACGTATATGCGGCTGAAACAGGAAGCCTAGCGCATCCCAAATTTATTAACATTAAATTTTGGGGAGGTGGACTAGTGCACTATAGATCCCTGTGATGCGGCCTAAGCTTTTGTCCTTAATGGCAATTTTTTCTTACATTACTTTTACTTTTATACTTTAAGTAGTTCTGAAAGCAGTACTTTTACACTTTTACTGGAGTAAAAAGCTTGAGTTGATACTTCAACTTCTACAGAAGTATTTTAAACCCTAGTATCTGTACTTCTACCTGAGTAATGAAAGTGAATACTTTTGACACATTTGATTAGTTAGACTTAAATAACAATCAGATCACATTTTATTAGTAATCAATGAAATCCACCATTTTAAGGGATTTACTTACTTCTTCTTGCAACTGTAAGAAGAATTTGGGTCTGAAGACATTTATTGCTCAATCTCTCTGATCCACATCAGGCTTTGACTCTGTGGGTTTGTTATTGTGGTTGCTGAAGGTCACTGTGAGATAACAGTGCTGACACTGAAACCTGCGGCTGTGCTTTAGAATGTTGTGTTGTCTAATTGAGTTGCTGTCAGTAGGAAAGAACCTGGGGTGTCTGTCTGTCATGGAAACTTCGCGTTCTTCTCAAAACCATCACTCACTTTCTTCTACTCAGAATCATTTTTTTGTTGTCTCTTGGCTTGTTGACAAAACGGCTAATGACAGTAAAGCCATATTCGAAAAATTGAATTATCTTAAAGCTGGGAAAAAATCACTGCACTACAAAATCCTGTATATCTATTTAATACATACATAATTTGATGATGCCCTTTATACCGTGTGTAAGTTTCATGATGAACAGAAAAAAGAGAAATGGTCCAAAAGAAGTCTGGTTCCTCTGACTTACATTAAAAGTTAAGTATGTGGGTTTTTTCCACTCTCCTGTAAAGTTATCACAGTAACCTTTTCTATGTCTATCAGAACTCCAGTGCTGCTGCTGGAGTGTTTAAACACCTCAGTGTCACTGCTGGACTGAGACTCGTCCACCAACCAAAACTATCCAGACAACAACATTCTGTGGGCAGCGTACTGTGTCCACTGATGAAGGGCTAGTGAACACAAACTGTGCAGCAACAGATGACCTATCATCTCTCATCTCATCATCTACACAGTGGACAAACAAGGTAGGAGTGTCTAACAGAGTGGACAGTGTCTTAAACTCCAGCGGCACTGCTGTGTCTTATTCACCCACACCAGCATCATGTCAGTGTCACTGTAGAGCTGAGAATGACCCACCACCCATATAATATCTACTCTGTGGTGGTCCTGATCATTGAAGAACAGGGTAACAAAGTATACAGAGAAACAGATGAACTACAGTCTGGAACTGTATAACTACAAAGTGCTCCTTTATGGTCAGTTGAGCTGATCAAATGGACAATGAATGTAGATGCAAGGATATGTTATGTATCTAATGTGTATAATGATAAAACTGGCCACTTGATCTTTAATGCTCAGTGTGAAGTCAGAGGGGGCTTCAGAGGGAAAGGCCTGGCGGGTACTTGTTTACTGTTAAAAACGTGAGTGCCTGTTAAGAAAAATGCAGTGTAATAACACTGAACTCTAGGCTGGGCAGCTTGTTTGGGGCTGGGCTCTTCTATTTATGACTGAAGCCCCTCAGTATTCAGCCCTAACAAAATATTGGAATTGCCACAGTGTAAATAAACTTTTGTTGTTGTTTGTTTATTCGTTCAGAAATGCTCTATAAGTAAGTCACCTGTGGTCACGTCATTTACCACCAGGTCATCCAAAGCCAGTACTGAGTCCGGCTAAATATTTGTTTCATTATTAACGAGGCGGGATGTTTATGGATGTGCAAAAATGCTGGAGGCCACAAGCTCTGCGTTTTTAGTGGTCAAAATGTGAAATGGGAATAGACAGTGTTGACCCCTGTGTGCGCACTAAGGCAGAGTTTTAACACCACTCAGAGAGAGAGAGAGAGAGGGAGAGAGAGCGAGAGAGGCATGTCCATGATTGTTAGAGAAAAGTGTGTGTGTCTGAACTCTCTGACCTGGCTGACAGATACATCACCTTTAGTCTGCTAACAGATCCCACAAGCACAGACAATTCCAATTAGCGCTCTTAACATAATCGCCTATTTGTATATACACGCTCAGTTGCTCCTGCGCACACACACACACACACATACACACACATGCCTTAATATACTGCTAACCTGCTCCCTCAGACACGCTGGAAGTAAATAAGCTGAGAGACGTGATGGATTTCACCAGCAGCTAGAGACGGCAGTAATTTACACCTGCCAAGATTTCAATGCAGCGGAAAGCTAAAGAACCGCAGGCCAGCAGCCTCGCAAACTTTGAGAAATCAATCTGAAGCTCAGGCCTCATGACTAGACTTAAAATAGCACTGCTAACACGATGGTGTTGACATTTAAACAATTTCAGATTTCAAGTGCCCACATGTAACATTAGAGCTACACGGCTAACAAATTAAACTTTAAAGGGAACTTTAGCATCAGCAATCTTCATGGCTAATGTAGCTAATACGTACAAGAAGCTTTAAAGGAAACAGTGTTAGGTAATCTGCATGGCTAATGCTAACAAGTAAAGCTTTAAAGGAACCATTAGCATCAGGCAATCTGTATGGCTAATGGAGTAAAACGAGCTTTAAAGGAATCATTAGCATTAGCAATTTGCATATCCAGTGGCTATTAGGCAAAGGACGCTTTAAAGGTTTTCAGTTTGGTGGGGGGTGTATGCTGATCATGGGAACTGCTATACTGTAATAAACTATGGTGAAGGCCAATAGGGATAAGAGCACCACAAAAGATGTAGTGCTTGTAAGAGGCCATAATTCATATTCATATTTAATATTATGGCTGTAAAAAGAGACCTGTGGCTACGGGAAAAAGTTCTGGGGCTACAAAAATAGACCCGGTGCTATAGTCCAACAGCTAGACACACCACTGGGCTCCAGTTCTGGAAAAAGACAGGTTCCTATCAACATGTGATATGTATATATATATATATATATATATATATATATATATATATATATACATATATATATATATATATATATATATATATATATATATATATATATATATATATATATATATATATATATGTCACATTTTTAGAATAGAGATTAAAAGTGATGCGCTATATGTAGATAGTATAGAGTTACATTCAAGTAGACTGTATGTCTATACACACCAGTCCTATGACCTGGTAGCCCTGCTTTAACCGCTGGGTTACTTGTGTCTTGAAAAGACAATTGTGTTGATGTTGTTGATTTACTTGTTAGCTTCCGTTACAGTTTAATACAGCAGTGCTCCCTAAAATCTAAGCCAGCAAATAGTAGATGTGGTTAATAGACAGTAACAGCCCCCTCTGTTGGCCAGAACAAGCACAACGTATCACAGATGTATTACACAGTCTGCTATGCTGCAGGTCTTTCTTAGGACATCCTCATTTGTTTTTAATTCACAGTTAAGAACGGGGACATTACTGGGGACAGGCCACCAAACAATGAGACTGTCCCTGAAAATATGGATGTATCACACTACCTCATTCTGCAGAACAGCTACATATAGTTTATAGGATTATACAGGAAACTTGCATGGGAAATGTTTGGCTGGACTTAATTTGGAGCTAATTAGCATTATTAAAATTATAAGCAAGACAATAACTTGAAGTGATTTTGCTTTTTTCAGGTATTTTGTAAATAATACAAGGGTCTAAAAGTCTATTTAAAGAATTACCCAGACTAAAGACTAAATTAAAATGAAAACATACCTCCTTTCTTTCTCCTGTCTTGTCCTGAGGGCCCAAATAAACCAGGGACTCCAAGCCCCCAGCCAGTGAGCTTAAAGCTGATGTAACGTCTATCCTCTCTAGTCATGGCTATATGTCAAATAATCATACATGTTAAAAGACTCTATGTTCAAGTGTCACAAGGTCATATGCTACCTATAGTGACCAACCTTACATAATTGTCTTTAACTGGGTCAGAGGTGCTTCCAGCCTTACGCACAGCATCTCCAGACACATAGGATATAATGGTTTTTGAGTGTATAAAGGCCCTTGATTATACATTATCCATTATACATTATTAAAACATAGACAACTGGGGAACACAATGGAAAAGAGGAGTAAAAAAAAGGTCTGCATACTTTAAAGAAGTTAATAAAAAGAAAAATCAATAAAAAAAAACTAAACAGCCAGCTAATGTGTAAATACAGTGTTATCAAATGGGAATAAGGGACAGACCATCTATGTAGGACAGAAACGGTTGCCAGTGAGAATAAAATTTGCGTGTGATTTTCTCTATGGTGGGAAAGTACATCATGTCTCTCCAGCGTCCAAAAAGAGGAGAAAAACAGTTTAGTAAAACTAAGCAACATGCTGTGAGCAAAGCATACGCTTTGGTATGGCATTGAACAAAGATGGGAATTCTGCAGTTACAGCAGAGGAGTGGGGTCTATATGAACACCAGTAGAATCAGAAAAACAGTCTCAGAAATGTAGGTCTAATATAAGGAAATGGAGCGAGATTGCCAAACAGTGCACTCCATACCCAACAGCTCCTCAGACAGCTCCATACCCAACAACTCCTTAAATAACTCCATACCCAACGCCTACTTCGACAACTCCAAACCAAATAACTCCATACCCAACAGCTCCTCCGACAGCTCCATACCCAACAACTCCTTAAATAACTCCATACCCAACGCTTACTTCGACAACTCCAAACCAAATAACTCCATACCCAACAGCTCCTCCGACAGCTCCATACCCAACAACTCCTTAAATAACTCCATACCCAACGCCTACTTCGACAACTCCAAACCAAATAACTCCATACCCAACAGCTCCTCAGACAGCTCCATACTCAACACTTTGTTTAACGACTCCCTACCCACCAACTCCTTCAACAACTCCAAACCAAACAACTCCATACCCAACAGCTCCTCAGACAGCTCCATACTCAACACTTTGTTTAACGACTCCCTACCCACCAACTCCTTCAACAACTCCAAACCAAACAATTCCATACCCAACAACTCCATACCCAACACTTCCTTTAACAGTTCCTTGGCCAACAACTCCTCCAACAACTCCCTACCCAACAACTCCTCCAACAACTCCCTACCCAACAACTCCATCAACGACTCCCTATCAAAATCATCCTCCACTGTGCTTTTAATTGGAGGCATTCATTTGTCAAATTATAAAAAACACGTTTGAAATTACACCTTATCCAGTGGGGTTAATTTGAAATACATGCCATTGTAATATGCAGTGGTAGAGATGGGGAAATGAATAAAATGCCCGCACACAAAGTGCCTAATACTGGTGCCAATAGAGTCATGCTAGGCAAACCAAAACATTTTGTTGAATTCCAAAAAAAAATCAGAATTTAGAAAATTTTAAAACTGGGTCGTAACCTAATATAATGAAACATGTAGCTGTCCAGTGTTCTTTACATTCTTCCAATATCCACAATAGAAAAAAGCATATTGCGACATATGTTACAATACAATAAAATATTGTATTGTACCCATCCCTAACTCCTAACACACACACACACTCACACCACGGATGCACGACAAAGTGAAAAGTCAAGCAAATGCCAAGTGACACTTAGACAGGCACTCACATCCACACACACCCACACACACTCCACCACACTCACACATAACAGACCCAGCAAGGCAGTGGAGACATGCTCTAATACAAAACCGAGAACATGCATGCACATACACACACACACTACATAAACAAACATCCAGCTCACAAACTCTGACTGACTCTGGTCCCATTGAGCGCACAGAGAGCTTTTAAATAATAATAAGTGGGAGAAGTGTGTGCTCTGGAAGGCTTTAATTAGAGAGGTGCTCTCTCCTCCGGGAAACTGTTTTAATTAATATTCTCACTCTGTACACACGCCTCCTCCTCTCCATCCCTCGTTATCCCACCCCACCTCTCTATGCTTCCCTCCATTTTTCCATTTTCAGCCCTTTCCCCTCATCTCACGTTTCATCACCCCATCTTCGTCTCCACCCATGCTTTACTTCAGTGCTCAGCTGGAATATTGGGCCCTCCTCAGCTGGAATGTTGTGCCACCTGGCTGAAATATTGTTCTTTCCCAACAGTAATGTTGTGCCAAGTGGAATAGATGCCCCATTAGCAGGGCTGGACAGGGACAAAAAATCAGCCCTGGCATTTTTGTCTTAAACCCGCCTGTCATAATTAGCGGTGCACAGCCGACCAGTAATTTATGTATGTGTTCCGCGAAGGAATATGTTTTACTATTATCATATAATAATGATCAAATAATAACATCATATTAAAAAAACAACTTTTTGTCTTATTAGAAATGCACAGTGAATAATTACTTATCAAATAACCATTGTGGAAAACAAATAAGTAAATTTACACATACTGTAGCACTTTTGTCTACTCATATGTATTTACTAAATTTCCCTGATATAGCAGCTCAATTCTAATTCTTCAGGTTAAAGGTGCTCCTCCTTTAAAAAGCTATAACATGCATTTAGATCAGGCTAAAAACAGACAGGGCTGCTTTGTGAACTCATGCAACACATCAGCATCTGACACTGTCTTACTGTGGGCATACCTTTTACTACTAATACTTTTATACACTTACTTTAGTAAAACTTAAATTACAAAGCTTTTACTTATAATTTAGCAGTTTTAAGATCTGTTATTTTAATTGTTTGAGTGTTTTTACATGTTGAACCTAGCGCTTTATTCCTAAATCCTGATGGGTTCAGTCCACTGTCTATATTGAAGATGGGTCAATGGGCCTCCCCCTCTAAATTGTGGGCTGGTCTCTTAAAAAAAGGGGGAAAAAAATCCAACAGCATCGGCCCCTGTGGACTGATGACGCTGGAATTGGCTTCAGCCCTCCTGTGACCCCAACTAGCGGGATTAAGCGGCAGATAATGGATGGATGTATGGATGTTGTGCTCCATTTAGAAAATGGTATCCGAAGAGCTGAATATTGTGCCCCATCGGTTGGAATGTCGCAGGTGCAATTTTCTGCCTGTAGAGTTGGAATGTAGTACCACTACAATATGGTCTTCTTGGAATCCAACAGTTGGAATACTGTTCCCCCAAAGCTGTTACCCTGCCCCCTGTTCATTTAGAGTATAATGGTCTTACATAATGGTATACAAGGTCTTCAGAATGACGTGGATTTCCTGGCCGCGGAGTCAATATTGCCCGATAAGAGTGGATCAGATACAGCCGTTTGCTATTGTGTTCAGCTTGTTTCATTTTCTGCTGGTGTTTCCAAAGCTTGTCATCATCCCGGCTCATTTATTAAAGTATCTGTCTGAGATACAGAGACATGAGCAATAAGATTGTTTCCATAGTAAACACGGTGGTGTCACTGTTGTTCATGTTCTGAGTTTATCCTTTTGTGGTTTGTGCCACCCACGTTCATGTGGCTGAGCTGGGTTTAATGCGTGGAGTCGTATTCGCTTCTAAGGATTGTAAATACCACAGCGCTGTATTCAGTATTCAAGTGTTGTCGGTGTGCTGATTAATATTTGAACTTTAAAGTTTGTTTAGTAGATCCCAAAATCACTATTTAACTGACCCGAGTTGCAGAAATGTTGCTACTGGAATCAAAGTTGTCAAAGAACAATCCATTACAAAAACAGACAGACCTGTCCTCCCTCTGTCATTTCTTTTGTCCCTTCGCCTAATTAATCCTGAGGCAGGGACGAGACTCATGGAGACATGGAGAGAGAGAGAATGAATAGCAGGCTTGTGAGATTGTGTGCAATAAACTATTGTCTGATTGAACCCTGTAGCGTTCGTTGTTAGGAGGGGGAGTTGCTAGTGCTTACCATATGAAGTCAGCCACTATCCTACAATTATTAGGTTACTAATAACAATAATAGGCTTTGCCCATTATATTTATAGTGAGTTTGATGTAATCACAATGTCAACATCGAGCTCTCGTTCATGTTTTGCAAGGGAACACATTCTGTGTGTAGAAGGCTACAGCACGGCCTTATCTGTTTAGCAAGACACCAAGCTGAAGCCAGACAACATATTCAGATGAACAAAGACTACACAAATATTTGACTATAAGACAAAGATTATGGGATAAAAATTGTGGCCACGCACAGAAGCTCTTGGGGGGTGCTGTGTATGTGGTAGGAGAGACTATTGTTTAATATTGCTGTTATGTGGACCACACAGGACGGGTTTTCAGTGTCTTTGTAGTGTCCACCCATCACATATGCTGTGGTCTTCCTTTGTCACCCCGGCCTGTGTTTTGTGTTGGGGTTAGCAGTGAGTGAGAACACTGAATCTCCCTTGATGCTTGTTAAAGGTGCTATACAATGAAAAACTATTATAGTAAAATAAGGAGAGTTCAGCACACAGAACTGCAGAACCTCGAATACAGACAGTTGTTCCTCCTTCAAATGTAAATCCTGCATTAACAAAAGAGGGACGATAAAACAGGCTGAGCTCAAAATCTTAAACTGTTACATAACAGACTGATTAATATTGGTGGACTATGTAGGGAAATCTTTAAACGAGACTGAAGTTCTTTTAAATCAGGTTTCATTCCACCTTAAATGCTGCAGCTTGTACAGGTGCCAAAATATATCTGCAGCACCACTTAAGGTGGACCGGAAAAGAAGAGACGAGCAGTTCCACCTTTATTAGCTTCGCAACTCCAACAGTGAGCTGTGTGAGTGTATCACTGTGTGCTGGATGAAGCAGATCATCTTAAACTGAAAGTTTCACAGAGACAGCTTTAATCTACTTTGTCCAGATGAAAGCGAGTAGCTGGTAAAGGTAACGTTAGACACTAATAAGCTCCAAGTAACTAACATAGCTCACTCAATAGTATGAGGGTGGAGTTTATTTACATGGAGGTTCATTTTATTTAGTCTATTTCAACATGTTGTGTCTGTGTGATCATTGTGGTGTCTCACTGTAAACCAGCCAATCAGGGCAGAGCTTATTAAATCATTGATGAGTTCAACAGAGGAAAACAGCTTCATTCTAGAAATGAATCATAGAGAATAAACGAGTGTATAAAATCAAATCTAGGCCTTTTTTACCTCATCACATACCTTCTATGTAGAGCATCAGAGAACAGTATGAAAGGCTAAATGAATGCATTTCGTGGCACCTTTTAATAGACAAGAAAGGTTTCCTACACCACAAGTAAAAATATGATTGGCATCACCAACTCACAATACTAGATTTTCAACTCTCTACCCAAGTCCAGTGTGTAACTGACATACTGTTCACTTTTTAACAACATGAACCAGTGTTGGCTTTCATATCACATTCTAAAAAATACTGAACGTCAGCAGCCAAGCAGAGATCTACCAGCCCAGGAATTACTCTGAATACAAAATGTTTTGGGAACAGTTTGTGGTTTCATGTGTTAACATGCACACCCGCTCAGGATGCATGTATTATTATATTATATATCACAAAGATGCTTGACGGAGAAGAAGACAGACATCTGTCACTCAGCTGAAATCAGCAGCCCTGACAACCTTGACTGCAGTGACGTGTGTGTGGTGAAAATACTGTCAACTACCGGCATGCTGTTGCTCCACAAACAGTACTTAGTGTCTATCAAGTCTGACACACACACACACACACGTTCAGTATTTAGCAGGCTTGTCTGGCAGTCAGTGACAGCAGTGCTGGAGTTGGGCCTGAGGCCATATTGCTGATTCAGAGATGAGTATGACCCCTACATCTCTCTCTCACTCATATATACACTTAATATGATCCCAACCATGTACCTATTAACACATGCTCCGGAAGAAACACCCCTCTGTGCTGTTAAACCCACCCTGCCATCTCCACAGCTCTACTCCAGGGACACAATAATGCAGTAATAGAAACCAACAGCTCTCTCTCAGCGAGGAGAAACAAAGATCGCAACCGTAGAGTCCATGTCTCTTTGGGAATTACGGATGAGACGCTTCAAAAAGACCCTACGGGCTACAAAGCCGGGGATATAAATTATTCAGCACGTATACGCACAAAGCACTTACACAGAGTCAAACCTGGCCAAGCCCTACCGCAGATTAACCCTTATGTGTATGTGACCGCAGAAGCTGAAAATCTCCCTTTAAATGAATGGTGTTGGAACAAACGCAAAGTTTGCAGCCACAAACGAAGCTGTCCAGTATGTGAGAAAGCTGCAGCACACTGAATCTGATCAACAAATTAAAAAATGGTACAGACTCCATCAGTAAGCTCGAGGTAAAAATCCACAAAGTTTGGCTTCAATTAAACCAAACAGAGGGTGAAAGAAATCAATGCTAGATCACACTGTTTGTGTTGGAGTGAAAGAGATTATCTCTGAGGTCACTCTTTGTCGCATTAATCCTCTCGTCATTTGCATGGCTTTGCATTAGATTTAAAACAGGAAGGCAGGAAGTAGTTACCGAAGTAGAGCACAACTGCTCTCGATGTGCACGGAAAACCAGACTAACCGCAGAAAACCTCTCACACCACTAAAGAGACATGAGCAAAGGACAGGAAAGACCACCGCCACCAAAGTAAACCTTTTATTATGCTGCGAGTCAGACTATGATTCTTATCACTTGAGTGCAACTGCTAAATCATCCTTAGTCAGATTGACTCGATGGTGCAACATCATTCACAAACTAATACAAACAAACACCCTGTAAATAAATGAAGAAATTTAGAAATTTAGAAATTTAGAAATTCAGAAATTCAGAAATTTAGAAATTCAGAAATTCAGAAATTCAGAAATTTAGAAGGCCATGCTCAGTTAACCAGAGCTCAGTTAATAAATCAGTCAATAATATTAAAGTGTATTATGCAGTAACTGCAATACATTTGCTTCCTACAACAAAACTAATATGCTCTGTCATTCTGTTATTTTCTGCCTTTATGACTGAGATACTGAAGTAGCACGGCAGAGTGGTTTAAGGCTCCAGTCACTTTGGGGTGTGGGTTTGCATCCCACTGCGGCCACAATGGATTCATGGGGGCAGTCTTGGTTTGGAGGTTAGGGAAGCCGGTTTGATCCCCTGAAGCGACAGAACCAGGCTAAAGTAACCTTGGGCAAGACACCTAACGCCTAACTGCTCCCCAGACAATATGCACAGGGCTGCCCACCACTATGGGCAAGTGTGCTCATGGCCTCTAGTGTGAGCGTGTGTATGAGGGTGTCTCACTGCATGAATGGATAAAATGTGGAAATCAAATTCTTCTGTGTGCACACACAAACTGCAAATAGTTCCAAATTCTAAAGCGCGACCCCACATTCAGCCACCTACCAAATTAGCAATGAGAGTTGTGTACCAAACTTGGAACTTCATGTAGTACTCATATTCATGTAGTACCAATAAGTGCAACACACAGTCAGGGCAAGTTAAAGAGTAGCATGAATGTCAAGTTGCCCCCACAGCAGTTACAGTTAGCATTAGCAACATGCCTGCAGGCAGTTGCTGGTTAATGTTAACATTGTTAGTAGCGTGAGCCGTTGGCTGTAATGTTATGTTAGAGTTTTTAAGTATATACATTTCGTTCCCAGGTCCACTAAACTGTCCTTGCTGCTACAACAATTTGGGGAAGGATATCACATGTGCTTCCTCCAAGACAGACATTATAGCAAGCTGGCACTATGTCCTTGTGACAGACTGTAACAGGAAGAAGTTTGTAGTGATGGGTTCGAACAGGGCGAGGGAGGTAGAGAGAGGTTTTAGTTTGTGTGGTCTGTTCCAAATAAATAATAAAATGTTTACATAGATACATTTTGACAATCTTTCTTATGACAAAGTGAATAAAGGGTACCAGCACTGGGTACCAGTGCTGAATTCCATGTACCAGTACTGGTTTAAATGTGAATGGTATTCTACTCCATTAACTACCACCGTTTTGCCTCATGGCTCTAGAACAGGGATAACACAAAAGTTAAAAGCTCCTAACCTTGGCATAGAGAGCTCCCTTTGCCGCAAGGGCATCCTCACCACGGCCGTTGGGATAGCACTGGTAGTGTGCATCTAGGATGGGGTAGCGGCTGGCCAGGAGAAGGCCGCTGTTGAGGAACTTGAAGCGTGAGCAGCAGCCCTTCCAACCGTAGCGTCCCACGTCACTGAGCACGTAAGGGAAATAGCGGTGTAACTGCCGGCACAACCGCTCCGACGCTCGCCGATCAAACACTTCCTGCAGGCACAGGAAGTCCAGGTTGGCAGGAAAGAAGGCAGAGATTTCATGGTCAAAGCCATCGTCACCGTGACGACGCTTGCGACCCGTGGGCCTCTTGAAGAAAGATGCACGATGCTGCGAGAGTGTGTTATTGGATGTAATGCCGCCACCGTCTGTAGTGCCATGGAAACGGGTTAAGGACTCTCTGGAAGCAGTGCGACTATGAAGGCTGCCGGTGTCTCCTTCACTGGAGCGATGGTTTTTGGTCTCAGCTGTCTCTGGTTCAGGGGAAGTGATGCTAATCTGGACCCCAGAAGGGTGCAACGGGCAGTCATCAGAGGCCGGACCTGCAGTGGCAGAATGGACCGGACATTCCCCCGATGCTTGAAGGTCTCCAGGCTGGTGGACTGGGCAGTCAGGAGATGGGTCCTCATGGCTGGAGTGCAAAGGACATTCAGCAATATTCTGGCTGTTATGGACAGGGCAGTCTGGGTTTGTTCCCCCAGAAGGATGCACGGGACACTCTGAGGTATTCTGGCCATTGTGGACGGGACAGTCCGAGCTTGATCCTCCAGAAGGATGCACAGGACACTCAGATACAGGCTCGCCGTCTCCCTCACTGCCTGTTGTTGGCTCTGGGCGCTGGTCCAGTGAAGATGTTCGTCGGAAGCCCTGCGTGGCCAGGCTGCAGAAGGATGCGGCGCTAATCGAGGTGTTGGTAGGGGAATCGATGTAAATCTTGATTTGCGGGCGGCTAGCTCCATTGCGGATTCGCTTGCCCACTTCCCGTGCCCTGCGTTGCGTGTCTGCCAGGTTGTTGAACCGTGCCAGAGAGTCTGGCAGCAGGCACACATTGGCACTGCCAAAGCAGAAGCTGCGGCCTTGAGGGCGCCATTCGTTGGAGCCTGCAGTGGACGACCCCTGCTCGGCCCGATGAGCATCAGGTTTTCGGTACGAATAGATGTACGGGTGCCGGGAGGCCTGTAAGGGTGCCCAAAGTAGGAAGCCTAACAGGGCAAAGGGTAAAGAGGCCAGCAGCAGTACCAGGTACAGCGGTGTAGAGATCAGCACCCCCAGAGCCAGGAAAGAGCAAGGGTCCTGCGAACGTCTTCGTTTTTCCAGTGAGGTGGCAACACAAGAGGCCAAGAGCCGATCCAGCATCCAATAGCAAGGGAACACCAAGGCCCATGACAGGCTGCTGAGGAAGCTGAGGAAGGCACTTGGGTAAGGGGAGGTGTGCAGGACCATCTCTGCCTTGTAGTCTGGTCCAAAACTCTACCCAAAGTCAACAATAAAAAAATGAAAAACAATGTTTAAAAAATTGCTAAAAAGTTAACTCACACCCGAAGAAATGGGTTCTACATGGTTCCGTGGCTGTAGTACATGGATTATATTGGGATTAGGTTTCTGATTAATTCTTCTTCCCTCCCCAGTGAGGCCCCCTGGTGGAGGACTGCAGCACTGCAATTTTCAGAAGAATTGGGACATCTTGACGGCTCACAGGGCATGGGGTTTTCTACACTAGTCAGCTGCAGAAGGCTGTTAAACTGCCAGCGCCGTCATCATCATCGTCATTAGTGCTGAACCTGCAGGTAACCAAAAAGGAGAGGAGAGAGAGGGATTCAGTTGAAAGGCAAGGATAATAAGCAATCAGCAAAAAACGGAACTAGGTAGATCTCAAACACTCTTGGAAATCACCATGAATAATGAATAAAATTAGCTCCTCGCAGAGCACAGAGAAGCAAAGACATTTTTATGCAGTGGAGGTACTTCTAGCAACACGCTACACTACGTGATTGGCATATATCTGTGTGCGCATTTGTTTGAGGTACTGCATCTGGTCCTCACCAATATCTTTTCAGAAAGTACATCAATATAAGAACAACCTTTAGAAGAAGACTGAAACCGTCAATGAATTTATTCACACTTGTACACACTTTGTGTTCAAAACCACATACGCTGTATGATGCTTCCTAGAAGTTCTCCATTGTAGCCTATAAGTGCCGACACAGCAGGAATTTCCAAGAGACACAGGAACTGATTCCAGATTCTCCATATCCTTTATTAACATTAACACTCTCTGCCAACCACTCTTTAACAACTCCAACTGTTCACTAATTCTAATCCAGCTCAACAGCAACATTCTGCCAATGTTTCTACCACTCAGTTCCCAACTCTGGGTTCCAAACCAAACCCTGCAATTCTACATTACGACAGTCTCAGTTGCTGGCCCTAGCACAAGAATTATTATATAAAAGAATACCAGTGGGGCAGGTGCCACTGTAAAATATCATATCCAAAGCTGTCTGGGGTGCAGGGCTGAACAAAGAAGGCATCTGGTCATTTTTAATTGTGTGCACATGCACATTAATACAATGGGTACATGTAGGCCAGAATAGTTCAGGTCTACACATAAAAAAGGACAGACAATGTAAGAAAAACAAGATATACAAGGTAATTTAGTGCATTGTATGAATTAAATAAAAATATTCACAGAAAAGAGTGAATGTAAATGCTAACAAAAGCAACAGTCTTGATATAGAGTGTGCTGTTAACCTAAACACTTGCAGACAACCTTCAGTAAATCAGGGCTGTGTATCGGCAAGAACCTGGCGATACAATACGTATCATGATACAGCGGTCACGATTTGATATATCACGATATACTGCAATATTGTAAGCAAAGTTAAAACACACCACTATATGAACAGGTTTGCGAAAAGCATTGCGCCCTTGTGCTGCTTGTTAATGTTGGAGTGGAGCTGAAAATGGTTTGCAATGCTGCCATCTGGTGGACAGAGGTTTAAACACAACACATACTGATTCACAATATCCCGATATTCGATATTTACTTACACCTCTAAAGTAAATGTGATTTCTCTGAATCCAACACGGCAACCCTATAGTTTGTCTTTCTTCATATTATATGTGCATTAAAGCACCTTATCACCTAGAACATAAAGTTCTCCACACAAGATACAGAGATTTCAATAGTATACCAAAAGGTATACAAGCTAATTCCTATGGCACTGACCTCTTGATGAAGACATTCACTGAAATGTCACCCCAACACATTTTGCTATGGGTCTTTAATTATGTTTTCACTAATATTGTTGCAATAAAACACAGGAAACATAGCGCTTTACTTGAAAGTTCTTTTATTAAACATGGCACCAGTGGAGATCGCCACCCAGCGCTACTGTACAACTGGGATAGCTGGCAGGTCATCAACATACACACACCTCTTGGTAGTTGGTAGACACCAACACTGAACAACTACTCCACCAAAACAAACCCTCAACCCAGCACAGAGTAGCATGGAGCAGCAGATTTACACACCTGTAAGCTAACAGTCCAAGCAATTTACACTTAATTACAACTATTTGCAAGTGACACTACATCCAAACGAGCTGATAGTGGGACACTGCAATATTCACTTCTACACTTTTTTCACTCATGCAGTGGCCAAACTGCTATTCACTCACAAAATAACTATTCAATTATTCGTGTTATTTTTAATTGGGTTCTCTTTATCTATCATTAATGACTTACATGAATATCCCATCAAACACATAGACTGTAACATTTCTATAGTCTGAAATTAATATAAAGCTTATGCATTTTGATGCAGGCTTTTTCAGACCCGTACAAGTGAAGGCGCGAATCAGACCACAATAATTCAATAACTAGTGCGCACAGAAAGCGGCCATCATCATTTAGAAACATTCTAAATAACTGATAAGCTCCGTCTGTGGGAGACAAGAGGGTTTTTGGATCCACGTCCACCAGCGATCCCTTCATCCCTGCCTGACAGGTGCAGATGGAGGGATGAAATGGAGAGAGAAAAAAATAACACCTCCCACCCCAAATGTCAGTTTGCTATGTCCTATCCAGCCAACCACTGTAATCCCCCAGAGTAATAACACAGAGGAGAGTGCGCTGAGCAAGGAGTAGTACATACACATGAAATCTGCTGTACCTTGCACAGGCATACACACAGTTGTGCACATCAAAGACTGTCAAAGATTAAAGAGAAATGCGTATTTTGAATGCATTTGAAGTTGACAGGTAAATGCAGGGCGCTGTAAGGTAAATCAGTCCCCAGAGAAAACTTAGAAAACCATAAAGTCACTCTAAACGTGTCCCAACATCTGGACCATCACTGCAGAGAAATCAATCAGAACGCTTCCCTACAACCATCAAACTATTCTCAAAGAATTAGCATCTCATTGACTGAATTATGCATACACTATTAAAATAAAGGGTGGAATTCCCCTGTGACACTGTTGTGAGCTTCTCTCGTGGCGGCTCCCTCCACTGCGCACACACACACACACACACACACACACACACACATACACAGAGGAAGGTGAATAATATCATTCAGTAGAAGAGCTTTACCCATCCCGGCTGTGTAATCTGCTGTGGCTGGCTGTCCTGTCTGCGGGACGACGGGGAACAGACCCTTTTTGTGTGTGTTGGGGCGGATTTCAGTAAAGCACCTCGTCAGTGTAGCTCCGCTAAACGCACGAGTGCAGAGAACACAGGAAAAGGAAGGTAGCACCACAACGACGTATGAAGACTTTGCAGCTGTGCGGACAGCCCACACACACACATGCACATGCACATGAGGAGAAAGGGGGTAAGGAGCACGCCTCCTGTTTACATGCTGCACACCAGCAACTAAGTCACACAGACGTATGCACACACTTGCTTTGTATGGTTTATAATGGATGAATGATTGACAGCTACATCAGACTCATATCTTCAGTGAAAACCTAAAAAAAGTCCAGACAGTCAGACCAAAGTCCTGACTAACTGACTATGCTTGAGGTGAGGGGTGAAAATTCTGGATTTTTTTTAATGCACTGCTGCTTTACCTACACAGCAGCTCAGAGTTGTTGTTTTAAATTATATATGATTGAAGATTTGAAGATGAACCGATGCAGAGCCTGACCTTCTATACTGATGATGGTTGTTGATATGAAGTGATGCAAAGATAGACTGATGTGCTGAAAAAGCAGTTCTTAGTATGTGCTTGAGATACAGTACTGAGAAGAAGATGCAGAAAACAGAACGAGATGAATTTTATTAATGGACTTTCATTCACTTTATATGGAATAAGGACTTGTATTATTTTAGTGGGCCTCAGTGTAAACTTTACTTTACCTTTCCTTTCAAAAATAATATCCATAGCCTGATATTTCACAGCATGTGTGGCTGCTGTACCTTAACAAGTTAACATAAAACCATTAGAAAAAAAAACCTGAAACCTTTAAAGGTTTCTAGTGGTTTCTGATGGTGCCCAGTAGTCAGTAATGGCACCACATGGCACGAGATGATGGGTTAATATTACAGTGTAACTAATTCTAATGGTTTAACATGCGCTCTGGGACTCACTATAGATCCATCTGGCCGTTCCCTGATGGGATCTAACGGTGTCCTGCAGGAAACTAGTGTTCACCATTAAGCCGATTCCCATTACAAAGCCATCAGGTTTTAATCTTGGTTTTAAATGGAGCTATTTAATTTATTTCGTTTATAAATCTATAGCAACAAAACAATCTTAAACTAGAATTTGCTGTGTGCACAGAGGCACTGCAGTAGGTGCTGATACGTTGGATTAAGCACTGCTTTAACCACATTAACTCGCTTTAACCAGCATTAGGATAAAGCTGCACACGCTCTGAGCAGCTGAGCAGGAGATACATGTAAACTGCTTCTTAATGTGATCAGCTGATCAGTCTGGTCCTTTCACAGAAGTATCCAGTTCACTGAAAGATACGAATAATAAAAAAAAGTATTTCTAAAATAGGCAGCTTTACAGCTGAGAGGGGTCCCCAAATACTTTACTTTTAATGTAAGTCAATGGAACCAGAATGTCTTTCAAACTAGTTTAGAGCATTTCTATTGGTCCATTATGTATTTTCACACAATGCAAATAGCAGATACATGTTGTAATTTTATATATTATAAAATATACTTTCCAAATCTCCAAAATAGTGACTTTACAGGTGAGGGCAAAAACTTTGTTTACTTTTAATGCAAGTTTATATAAAGTGGTTTTATTGAAAATGCTTTTGGAGGATTTTTATTGGCCCACTTGTCCTGAGTTTTTTTTACACAATGCAAACAGAAGCTACTGAGCTTAAAAGATGCAGAAAATAAAAAATAAATTCAACCAAAATGAGAGATGCACGTTTTTCTTTGGACAGCGGTGATATATTTTTATACATTTATCAGCATCACATATAAACACTCAGAAGACACATTCGCTAGGCCTGTTAGATAGTAAATAAAATACCTATTTTTGTGAATAGCTCCTGGTTTCCATTACCAGTGCTGTGAACAACGCTGAGCTGGTGTGTCCACACATAAACCATTTCACACTAAAACCCTCAGAATGACTTTGTTTGCTTATTAGTAAACTTTTTTTAAAGCAAAACATCAACTTCATCAAAACTGTCATCAAACTTGAGCGCATGGAACTGAGCAAATGTGACTACTTACCACCTCTGCTTACACACACACACACACACGCTGCAAAAAGTATCTGGTGCAGAAAGGCCCGCGCCAGGCAGCCTACTTAAAAAATGAGGTTACAATGTTTACACACACTCATGTAAACACAGGTTCATTCATTCATCAATGCCTTCATTTATTCTTATAGAAACATATTTCCTCTCCTCGTCTCAAAAACCCGGGATTTAAGACATTCTTTCTCCGGGAAAGTTTTATAGATAACAGTACAGACTACACAGCAGTGTACACTTGAATACTATGATCATTTAAACAAGTGCTAATATCATGCAAACAACTCAGTCTTTCTCCTCAACAAGCCATCTGATGCATTTAACCATTGCCTTTGTGCAGTCTGATTTATGGGTAGTTTAAAAGCTGCGCTATGTTTGTTTTGGGGATTTGGAGACCTCTCTGGTGGCAATGTGTAACTGCATGCAGCATAAAGACCATTTTACAACCTTCTCCCCGAATGGATGAATCCAATGACTGTGAGTGCATTGAAAAATATAATCATTTTTATGATAATAAATATATAATTTTAGGTAAAGAATGCTGGTATCCATGAGATCTGCTCTTCGCTAGAGAGCAAACAGCTCCAGTGTCTGGTTCTTTCGTACCAGCACAGCACACACTAACACACCGCCACCAAATCAGTGTCACTGCAGTGCTGTGAATGATCCAGAACCCAAACAGTACCTGCTCTGTGGTGGTCCTGTGGTCCTGCCCATTAAAGAACACAATAATGAAGTACACAGAGAACACAGATGAACTACAGATGAACTCCTATATGGTCAGTGGAGCTAGTAAACTGGACAATGAGTGTAGATAAGGTAACAAGGTGCTCAGTGAGTGGACATGAGTACACATTTTATTTCAAGTTATACTGAGCACAAGACCGCTCTGATACAGCTCTAACTGATATACTATTCTTTATGCCCTCTTAAAAGATTTTAGAAGTGGATTTTAGAGGCAAAGCTTTTGGGCAGAGCCTTGTTTATTGTTTATTGTCCCCTGATGTGTAGTCTCATTACCCAGCCTGAGGGAATAAGCTACATTAGCTTTTAATAGGTTTTATCTGATTACACTGCCTCTCTTGATAAAGAGTGATTGCAGTATACAGTAAATGAACATTTAATTCATGTCCATGTTATCCTCCAACCAATCAATGCAAATCCTAAACTTTCTAGCTATTCAAACAAGAGCCGTTGATCTATACTGACCACTGTTCGCACGCACACACAGGCACCATGCTTCAGCCAAACACCACCACAATCCAAATTCATGGGAGACCTGCGTGATATTACAGACCGCTCTGGATCGGGCTAATCCCACATGAGTCAGGGACATTTCATACTGTTTTCCTCTTTGTGCTAAAAGCAAATGGAGAGTGTGTTTGTATGTGTGTGTGTGGGTAAAACACTCCCTTGCTGCACTTCACACAACTGAGGGCTGCAGAATATTATTATTATTGCCATTGTATTGCTATTGCAATACTGATATCGCACTGAAGCCCACAGATGAGCCCTCCAACCAACGCTTTCACTAGAAGTGAGCTGTGACTATTAGAGCCGGCCTTGTCAATATCAAAAAATGAGAAGTAAAGCCACAGCAACAGCGCTTAGTTGGGAATTCCAATAGTATGTTAGCACTAAATTAATGCTGGTAACACTTTGGACTGCTCTAGAGTGAACACAGAGTTTATAAAAGCTATTTTTTAGGTGTGTAACACATAATAACTTGTGTTAAAGCTATTTGTTGATGTAAGTTGACAGTGAGTCATTCTGTTAATAGTCCTGATACAGTGAGGTATCTAGAACTTCCAGGCCTAGAATGATATTTTTCTCTAACAAAATCCATCCCGGCCATTGTACACTGTGAGTACACTTACTAATTATATTGCTAAGGCTAATTATATTATATGATATTGGGCATTTCTAATAGTGAATTAAAACAGTAGCACAGCAGTATAAGAATATACATGCATTCCCACATCCCAGAGAACAAGAAGTTCTGGTTACTATCTGACTACTAGTATTGTTACTTTGTATTACAGTAATATTGTTTATATTTCACAAAAGAAAGCAGAATCAGCTTTGCATATTATTGTAATTCAACTTGAGTTCACGTAGAATTCAACTACGTGTTTGTGTATGAGTGTGTGTGTGTGCGTGTCTGTTGATAAGGCTGATGAATTGGTTGTGTCTCAGTGACCACGCCAACAAACCACAACACTCTCCTGCTGCTCTATTATTAATGGGAAGAGAGAGAGAAAGAGACACTAGCATTATGTGGAAGCTGTGCGGTTGCTGCTCCTGTGTGGATAATGTGTATTTTTGATAGTAATGTCCAGCTATACAGTCGGCAAAGACCACCTCCGGTTCAAATTCCCCCGGTCCACCTTAAATGGTGCAACAGTTATACCCTGCTACACCATATACAGTGTAATCTGAAGACGAGGCATTAATAAGTACAAAATGAAGATGGACCGATCAGCGTTTTTGAGGGTGATTCTGATCGCCGATCACCTTTCAGCACGATCGGCCCATAGCCGATACAGATCGGGGGCGGGGCTATATCCCACAGCAGGGCTACATGTAGTTATTAGCACAAGCATGTCAAGAAACACGGTCTTAACTGGTTTATTACCATTTTTAACAAGTTCATATGAAACAGCATAATATTTTAACAAAATTTACAAAAAAAACCCAAAGTAAATCAAACAAATATCACAATATTGCAATCATTACATTTAGACCCTGGATTTAAAACTAAAAAAGCTAATTAAATAAATGCAGTCAGAACTCATTAAAGTCATTAAACACAGACTCTGAGTTTTTTTTAAAAAAAACTGCAATCATTAAATGTAGATCTTGAATTGTAGCTGCTGTTGTTCTGTTAGTACCAGTCAGATCTGGTCTGCACGGTGTTCTGGGTTGTTTGTTTTGTGCTAGCTTTGCTGTTTGCTGATACTCACTGTATTCAGCCGCAGGTGTACTCTTAAAAGCCGTATCAGATTAGTAGTGTTAAATGTCTTGGTTTCCCAACTGATTTTACTAATTTTACAAAATGTCCTGGATGAGTCTGTGTCACATACGGCAACAAGCTGCCAGACGGATGCAACGCAAATGCAAACTGTTCTCGTGAGGCGCGCCGCTTTAGTCCGTCTGTCTAAAATGAAAGGGTATGTGTTTCCACCTAGCGATTCAGATAGGAATTGCAGGGACCTGGCCGGACGCTAGCTGGAAATACAGAAATTAGGCTCATTTGTTTAACACCATCAATCGGCTCCTGGGATCGGCTAAATTGGAGAAATATCGGGGGATCACTGATCACATATTTTGATTAAAAATCGACCGATACCGATACATAGCCAATCAATCCTTTCATCTCTAGTACATACTTGTTAAAAATGACAGTGGTAAAAAAATTCCACTGGGCTTTAGACTGTAGTCTGTATAGCATAGTGGATAACACCTCCAGCAGACTGTGGTTTGATTAAATGAGAAATAAATCAAAACAAATTGGCAATGTTTTTTGCAGTACACCGGACATGCATCCCCCCTAATGCTCTTACATTTCCCACCAGTTAGGAACGTGTGCTCCATCCTAAAGCCAGCAGTATACAGCTGAATGCAATGTGATGGTTTGAGGTCATAGTGTGTGCCGTGTGCTGGCTGCTAAACAGAACTCTTAATTAGGGGTGGATCAATACTGAACTATCAATACTTCTGATCCTGATGTTTCAGTTGAGAATTGAACCTCACGCAATAATATTTATACTATGTCTCTCCTTTTACTAATAAACTGAATAGAGAAAGAGAGAGGGGGAGAAAAAGAGAAAGAAGAGATTGTGAGTGAGAAAAGAGAGAGGAGAGAAAGAGAAATAAAAGAAGAAGAGAAAAGAGAGAGTTAAAGAAGAGAGAGAAGGGAGAGGGGGGAGGGAGAGAGAGAAAGAGAGAGAGGGGGGGAGAAAAAGAGAAAGAAGAGATTGCGAGTGAGAAAAGAGAGAGGAGAGAAAGAAATAAAAGAAGAAGAGAAAAGAGAGAGTTAAAGAAGAGAGAGAAGGGAGAGGGGGAGGGAGAGAGAGAAAGAAAGAGAGAGGGGGAGAAAAAGAGAAAGAAGAGATTGCGAGTGAGAAAAGAGAGAGGAGAGAAAGAGAAATAAAAGAAGAAGAGAAAAGAGAGAGTTAAAGAAGAGAGAGAAGGGATAGGGGAAGGAAGAGAGAGAGAGAGAGAGGGGGGGGAGAAAAGGAGAAAGAAGAGATTGTGAGTGAGAAAAGAGAGAGGAGAGAAAGAGAAATAAAAGAAAAAGAAAAGAGAGAGTTAAAGAAGAGAGAGAAGGGAGAGGGGGAGGGAGAGAGAGAGAGAGGGTGGAGAAAAGGAGAAAGAAGAGATTGTGAGTGAGAAAAGAGAGGAGAGAAAGAGAAATAAAAGAAAAAGAAAAAAGAGAGAGTTAAAGAAGAGAGAGAAGGGAGAGGGGGAGGGAGAGAGAGAAAGAGAGAGAGGGGGGAGAAAAGAAGAGAGAAGAGATTGCGAGTGAGAAAAGAGAGAGGGAAGAAAGAGAAAAGAAAAAGAGAAAAGAGAGAGTTAAAGAAGAGAGAGAAGGGAGAGGGCGAGGGAGAGAGAGAAAGAGAGAGAGGGGGGAGAAAAGGAGAGAGAAGAGATGAGAGAAAGGGGGTGAGAGAGAAGAGAGGGAGAAGAGAGAGAGAGAGAGAGAGAAAGGAAGGAGGGAGAGAAAGAAAGAGAGAGGTGGGAGAGAGAAGAGAGAGAGTGAGAAAAGAGAGGGGAGAGAAAGAGAACAGAGAGTTGAAGGAGATAGAAGAGGGAGAGAGGGAAGGAGAGAGAGAAAGAGAGAGAGAGGGGGAGAGAAAGAGAGAGAACAGATGAGAAAAAGGGGGTGAGAGAAGAGAGGGAGGACAGAGAGAAAGAGAGACATAAGAGAGAGAAAGAGAGGGAGGGAGAGGGAGAGAAAGATGGAGAGATTAAATTAATATTAAAATGTAATTATTATCTTTATTATTTATTATTACACAGAGAGGGAAGAAGAACCACAAGCATCTGCTCAGCTCCCTTATCACCTTTCATCATCTCTCGCTCTTCTCTCTCTCTCTATCTCTATCTCTTCTCTTTCTCTCCTCTCCTTCTCTCTCTCTTCTTGTCCAGTATTGGTATTAATGTATAAATATACTCTGCAGCCAAATCAATAAACAATAACACAGAAATATAAATTAAACTGAAAGATGGATATAGAACAGAACAGAGGTACAGTAAACATACCTACTCTCTCTCTTTTCTCAGTCCCTCTGTCTTTCTCTCTCCCTGTTTCTCTTTTTCTGTCTGCATCTTTTATCTCCCTGTCCATCTCTTGTCTTTTTCCTGCTCATCTCTTTTCCTCTGCCTCGGTCACTCCTTTTTCATGCATCTCTCTCTCTCTCTCTCTCTCTCTCTCTCTCTCTCTCTCTCTCTCTCTCTCTCTCTCTCTCTCTCTCTCTCTTTCTTCCTCTCTCACTGGTTCTCAGACTAGATTTTTTATTTCCTGTGAAAGTTGGCCAGCTTCCTCTGCGTGCGTGTGTGTGTGTGTGTGTTCGAGCGGGTGACGCCTCTTTGAGCACACTCGAGGGATTCTGTTGCTATGGCGACCTCACTGCATTCATCTACGAACCGTGATGTCGCTGTCCATCACACTGCTCGATGGCCACTTAAAGAGAAATTCCACCGATTAATAAAAAGTTTGTACGTAGGTGGTTCACATGACCACTGAATAACACTGACTCAGCACATCTCTGCAGAGCGTTTCACACCAGACCAGCAATTTTGAAAAAATTGGTGGAATTCCCCTTCCACATACACTCTTTTTATTGCTGCTGCTGCTATTAGAGAAGGTAAACAGACCCAGAGTGTACAGAGCATGTGTTTAACACCATTAAACCCGGACACACCATAAACTACACTCTCTTACCTCCACACACGCTTCTGACTGTGTAGCGCTGCAGTCACAACACAAACGTATAGAATAGAACTCAGACTGAATTAAACACACTCAGAGCTTCTGTACCAGCCAGCAAACTTCACGCTGGAATCCAGCTGTCTGAGAGAAATACTCGCTCATTAAAGGGAAATTCCACTTATTTTTTAGAATTCTTTCGCATTAAAGCTACACTATGTAAGAGTTTAACACTTTTATCCAGAGTGACCTGCGTTATCAAAAGTTTGGACACACCTAACTGAATATATATACATATATATATATATATATATATATATATATATATATATATATATATATATATATATATATATATATATATATATATATATATATATATAAATATAAAGACATTTTGATCTGAATGTGTTGAAACACAAGTTTAAATAGTGAAGTTGGAGCCCATGTACAAAACGATTTCTAAAACAAACATTGGACTGTATTTAAATATAAAAAATGAGAATGCATATCTTTATAAGAGCTAAAACCCCAAACCTGTTTCTCAGAACAAGATCTCAGCATCTACACTATCTTCTTCAGTCCTGTTAGAGAAGCAGCTCATGTGGCTCCTCATGAAGCTGCTGGTCAGAATTTTCAAAGCATGTTAACCTGCATCAGAGCAAATGAGCTCATTTTTAAAAACCCTCTAAACATTCTTTAAACACAACCAGATGTTTTATTCTGCTCCTGGAATAAATTCAATACCTTATATTTTATAGTTTTAATCTCTTCACAATTATTCACTAATATTATTGCTATTAAAATAGTGTAAACAAGAAAGACCTACATAGGTGCACCCAGACTTTTAAGTAAGAGTGTACAAATTACATGTGCACAGGTAGGTGAAGGTAGTGTTCCAGTTTACCTGTACACAGGTAGGTGAAGGTAGTGTCACAGTTTACCTGTACACAGGTAGGTGAAGGTAGTGTTACAGTGTACATGTACAAAGGTAGGTGAAGGTAGTGTTACAGTTTACCTGTACACAGGTAGGTGAAGGTAGTGTTACAGTTTACCTGTACACAGGTAGGTGAAGGTAGTGTTACAGTTTACCTGTACACAGGTAGGTAAAGGTAGTGTTACAGTGTACATGTACACAGGTAGGTGAAGGTAGTGTTACAGTTTACCTGTACACAGGTAGGTGAAGGTAGTGTTACAGTTTACCTGTACACAGGTAGGTGAAGGTAGTGTTACAGTGTACATGTACACAGGTAGGTGAAGGTAGTGTTACAGTTTACCTGTACACAGGTAGGTGAAGGTAGTGTTACAGTTTACCTGTACACAGGTAGGTGAAGGCAGTGTTACAGTTTACTTGTACACAGCTAAGTGAAGGTAGTGTCACAGTTTACCTGTACACAGGTAGGTGAAGGTAGTGTTACAGTGTACATGTACACAGGTAGGTGAAGGTAGTGTCACAGTTTACCTGTACACAGGTAGGTGAAGGTAGTGTTAGAAATCTTACCCAAGGACTATATATTGGTAGTAAAAAAAAGCAGTGACCAGCCCTATCCACCGTGCCCGGGAAGTAGAGGGGCGTGGTTCCCAAACCTCCAGCCCATGGTCATGGTTTGATGGAACATTCTGGAGAAACTGGCCACAACAGACTTGTTCAATACGCTTTGTCTTGAGGAGCCAAGGTGGAGTGTTTGTGGTGAGCAGAGGACCAAAAGAGTCAATACAGCAAATTGATTGAAGTTGTTCTCATATCAGATTTAATCATTTATACTGTAGGTGCACTGTGAAAACTAGAAAAGTGCATTTTCTGAAGAGTGATTAACCTCAGTGTTCATCTCCTCAACATCTAAGCTGTCCTCGTCCTCCCTCTCATGCTTTCCCACTTTACTTTTGCTCATTTAATTGTCTGCCAAACTCGATCTATCTCTCACTCACCCACGTTTTGATGGTCACTGGAGTTTGAAGTGGAAGTTGACTCAAAGAAATAAAGTGAAACCAAAGTTTTTAAAAGTTTTTTAAAGTTAATTTTGACCTCAGTATTTACTGCAGGGTACTGAGTGTTGTGATTTCCTTTCTGTGGCAATTTCCGTCTGTGATGCCCCCTGCCTGAAGCCCTCCTTGCTCTGACTCTGCTCAGTAGATTTACTGGTGGGTTTAGATAGTATGTAAATATGACTAGATTCTTGTTGTAGACATCACAACCCCTTGTTCTCATTAAGGCTTGTGATTATACAGAAAAAATAGTGGAGTTCCAATTTAACTTTCCTCCACTTCTGCATAATAAGGCTGGCTGGATGAGGCTAATCCCAAATCGTACACGTTTTAAGGAGTCTTTTCTCAGCGGTGAGAAATGGTAAGCTGTAAAGCTGATTTTTAAACTCGGGAAGCTTTCACCGTTTTCACCCGTCTGACAGAAAGACTACAGTTAACTGCTCTAATGACTTTAATCGCCCTTATAGTCTGTAGGAAAATAAGAACAGCTCCAAGCAAATAACTAACTGTAAAGAAAGTATATGATTTTTTTCACTTGAAGTCAACCCAACACCAAAAATAGACTTGTAATTTAATGTAAAGAACTTTTATCAAAGCTCCCCTTAAGCTCCACCCTCACTGACCACATGGCTGCTGTGGCCCAGCTATTATCCGGGTGGTGGTCCACTCCCAGCACGGCAGTGACATTGACGTGGTAGATGGTGCTGGTACCAAACACATCTGGCCAAGTAGGCCACATGTTGGACAGCCCTGCTGTAGCCCTTCATTAGTGGCCAGTTCCTGACCACAGAGTCGTTCCTGGCTGGATATATTTGGTACCAGCGCCACTCAGGACCACAACAGGACCATGTCAGTGTCACCGCTGTGCTGAGAGCGTATTTGCTTTAAGGCTGTCCAGATGTTACAGTAACTGTAATTTTATACTATATATACACTAGGGCCATATCGTATCGTACACAATAGTATAACCAAAATTTTTTAATATCGTAAATGATATTATACCCTGAAATATCGCGCCATATCACCCATCACTAATTATCACATCAGGTACTACTTTTACTGTTTTTAGCAAAAGAAAAAATCACACTTTTCTCATTTCCCATTATATATCTACTAGAGACTGATTTTATCTGTCCAGTATCATTCACTTTACTTCAGTCCTGGATATATGGAGATATTTGGAGTGCATTATTTAGTATCCTGACATTCTGGATCATTGACTTCTGTTACAGTCTGATGAAAATTCTTGTATTTTTTAATATCTCGATCAGGGGTGTGCCATATCATATTGATGCTATAATAAAATTTAATTTTCATTTGGTGCAGTGTATTCTTGAATTTTTTTTTTAATTAAATGTTTTGTCATATCACCAAGAGTATCGTTATCACAAAAATACCATAAAATATCGTGATATTATTGTAGGGTCATATTGCCCACCCCTAATATACACAAACCCAAACTAATTCGGTTAATTGTCTCATTAGGTTAATTGGTAAGGGCTCAGTAACGTTTATAGAAAGCTCAAGAATGAAAAAGATGGGAAGGGTTCAGGACCACGCAGGCAAGTAAGGCAACAATTCAAGAAGAATGTAAAATAGTAAGGAACATGGAGATGCTCATCATCTACACTACATAATATCATCAAAACATTCAGAGAGCTCTCTGTATGTGAGGAACAAGACTGAAATCTTGTATTGGATGGTCATGATCTTCAGACCCTCAGACTGCACTGTATTAGAAAAATGACCTGATTATGTAGTGAAATCACTGCATGGACTCAAGAACACTTCCCAACACCATCAACACATGCATCTACCATGCAAAGAAGAAACCAGATATAAACTAATCCAGGTTGAGCTCATTTATGATGGACTGTGGCGAAGTGGGAAGTGCAAAGCATCCTGGGGGGCATTAGAGTACATGGCATGGGTGAGGTTCCTGTGAGTATTGTTGTTTCCTTTTTGTGGCACATCTGTAAGCCTCCCTCACTGGAGGGTGACTGTGGCACCATTGTTGTACTGTACAAAAGTTTGAGGCACTTGGGGACATTATTATATTTAAAAAGCTATTTTTTCCAGACAGGAAGTTATTATTTATTCAGCAAAACACTTTATTATTTAAATATTCAAACAGTATTAACAGAGTAAGTAGAGCTTTTACATATGTCAGTGTGTTTATTAGCCCTTTCCAAGCTTCTCCTCGTTGAAACAAACCCAGTATTATTATCAGTTCTCATCTAATACCTGCTTTGACTGCTCAGTACTTCATTAGGCTAAATCAAGATTGCTGCTGAAGGAACTGAATACATTCATACAATGTCTGGGGCGTCCAGGAGAAATCTGGAACTACACTGTTCTTCAAACTAGAGCTCAAGATCTGATCTACTTCTCTCACAATAAGATATTTATACTACTTTGTATTGTATTTATGATTTTTACATCTGTGCTAATGATATCTGGTGTTCTTACTGGTGAAAATACACTTACTGTTAAGATGCCTTCTAGATTATGTCTTTTTCAGGGAAGGTCTTATTATGTCAAACCACATTCTGCACATATTACAACAGCATGGTTCTGTAGTAAAAGAGTCCAGGTGCTAAACTAACCTGCCTGCAGCCCAGACCGGTCAGCCACTGAATACTTTTGGTGCGTTAAGTAAAAAAAACAGCTGAAATTCTATATCAAACAAGAATGGAGAACCTTTCACTTTCAGAGACGCTGGTGGAATAATGAGTGTTGATGGAACACAGTGGTAAACAGGAGTCTGTCCAATTTTTTTTAAATATATTGCTGGCAGCCAATTCAAGACATGCATATCTCCAAAATAGCAACAATACAGGAGTGAACAAAAACTGCATTTACTTTCAATGTCAATGGAACCAGAATTTTATTGGTCCATTCATCATGAAATTTTCACAGAGTGTAAACAGCAGCTACTGCGTTCAAATGATGTTGAAAAATAAAAATCGTCAAAAATGGGGATACATGTTTTTCGTTGAACAGCGACGATGTATTTAAAAATAACAATAACACATTTCTCAGGTGTTTCATACTGTCACGTCCTGCTCATCCTCTCCTGTCTAAGTCATTGTTTACGTTGTCCTGTCAAGTCTACGTGGTCTTTGTTTACCTTTTTGTCATGTGTTCCATGTCTCCGCCCTCTACCTGTATGGTGCTATGTTCTCCAGCTGTTCCGTTTGCTGTCGTGTTTTGCTCATTCCTTGTAATTCCTATCGTCTACACTATGGACCATATTAAACCCACTCAACCTCATCTGCGCGTGTCCGCCTTTTCAGTCCCCTAGATACTCAACCATCATGTTTTATTTACATTTTGTCTACATACATATGTTTTTATTTACATTTTGTCTACATACATATGTTTTTATTTACATTTTGCACAGCGGCCTAATGTTTTGGAAACAGGATTCTAACATTTAATTGCACTTTTGAAGTGTTTTAGCTAGAGATCAGCGTTTTGGAGGCCGATACCGATAGAGGGCGGGGCTATATGCCAAGACAGGTCTACACGTAGTTATTAGCAAAAGCAAGTCATGAAACATGGTCTAAACTGGTTTATTACCATTTTTAACGAACTCATATGAAACAGCATAATATTTTTAACAAAATTAACAGTAAATAAACACAGTAAATCAAACAAATATCAGCAATACTGCAATTATTACATTTAGACCCTAAATTTAAAACCAAAAAAGCTAATTAAATAAATGCAGTAAAAACTGCAGTCATTAAACGCAGACTGTAATCATTAAATGTAGA